>CM077676.1:176344435-176726935 GCA_039707655.1 Elymus sibiricus
TGGTTCGCGGCTAAGCCCCCGAGTGAAGAGGAAGTTCTCACTCGGAAATGTTTTTCAACTTAGGCGAATCTGGTTCGCAGCTAAGCCCGTACACCCACTGGGGTAAGTTAGTTTCTGAACGCTGTTAGTCACCGGAGTGAAAACATGGTGCTGGCCCAAATTAGATGAAATTACAGAAAAAGTAAGAATTTTATTCATCCAATTTCATTTGAAAGACTATTACAATAAGTAGAAATTTATTCTAGGTGAAGAATTTGTGGAGCAGATCCGCATTCCAAGCTCGGGGCTCTTCTGTGTCTTTGGCGAAGTTGTAGAGACGATAAGCTCCGTTGTTTAGGACCTTCGATATCGCGAAGGGTCCTTGCCATGGAGGCACCAGCTTGTGAGGCTTCTGCTGATCCAGTCGGAGGACCAGATCTCCTTCCTGGAAAGCGCGCCCTCTGACGTGTCTGTCGTGATAACGGCGCAGATCTTGCTGGTACGCGGTCGACTTGATGAGCGCCAGCTCACGCTCTTCCTCAAGGAGGTCGAGGCCATCCTGACACGCGTCTTCAGCTTCTGCCTCCGAGTACAAATCCACTCGAGGGGAGTTATGCAGTAAGTCACTCGGCAGGACAGCCTCTGAGCCATACACCATGAAGAAAGGGGTGTGGTTCGTGGACCGATTCGGGGTCGTCCGCAGGCCCCAGAGGACCGACGACGGCTCAGTAACCCAGGCTCCTGCAGCATGCTTCAGGTCGTGCATGAGGCGTGGCTTTAGTCCTTGGAATAACATCCCATTCGCCCGTTCTGCTTGCCCATTCGACTGTGGGTGAGCCATGGAGGCGTAGTCGACCCGAGTGCCTTGGAAATAGCAAAACTCGCGAAACTCATCTGAGTCGAAGTTTGACCCGTTGTCCGTGATGATGCTGTGAGGAACTCCGAACCTGAAGATTATCTCCTTGATGAACTTGATTGTAGTCGGTGAGTCCAACTTCTTTATAGGTTTTGCCTCGATCCATTTAGTAAACTTGTCCACTGCTACCAACAGATGGGTGAATCCGCTGGCTTCGGTCTGGAGTGGACCGAGCATGTCGAGTCCCCAGACGGTGAATGGCCATGTGAGCGGGATCGCCTTTAGAGCTGATGCTGGCTTGTGTGACTGGTTCGCGTAGAACTGACACCCGACACACTGGTCGACAATGTCACGGGCAGCCTCATTGGCTCTAGGCCAATAGAAACCTGCCCGGAATGCCTTAGCAACCAGCGTGCGGGAGGAAGCATGATGCCCACAGGTCACTACTGCAGGCGACCGCTAACGCGACACATGAATCAAAGACCCCGCGACCAAACTGTGTGCGATGCATGCATCGCAAATGGTGTCGTAATAAAACCGTTGCCAATATTACGAACTGTGTGCGATGCCGGAGACATCAAAAACGATTCAGATTAGAGACGCATGTGCGATACGTGGCATACAGTTGATCCATACGAACTGTTTGCGATGAGCCAGAACAACGGAAATGGGCAGCCAGTTCGAGGTGTGTGCGATACACGGCATACAGTTCACTCAGATGAACTGTTTGTGATTACCCAACACAATAGAAATGGACAGACAGATCAAGGTGTGTGCGATGCACGCCATGCGGTTCACTCGGATGAACTGTTTGTGATTACCCAACACAACAAAAATAGTTCAACTTAACAAGGTGTGTGTGATACGCGGCAAACAGGTCAGTAATCTGAAATGTGTGGGAAGACGGTTAACAACACGGACGATTCCTGCGAATAAGCCATCTGTGTTGTGGGCAAACGGTTGGTGGTAAATAATTGTCAGCGATTGATGAATTCATCACCGACGGGTTCTGTAGTTTAGTCCGTGTGCGATGTGATTTGCTCTGTCTGCACAACATCTATGCTCTGTCTACAGAACAACAACATATATACTTATAAGGACATGATTGCATAACCAAATTTAACATCCAATGACGTTATATCACAGATACCAGAAAAATTGCAAGGTTCAAATTCCAGCATTACAAGGCCCAAATTCAAAGATTACAAGGTTCAAACTGCTCTTACAAATCAGATTCATCTTCTTCAGAATCTGTGCCATGCACTATTTGTGCGAATGGATCAGTCACCGAGAAGTCATATATCAGTTTGATAGTGTGACTTCCCAATAATCTGTCATTTGTAGTTCCAAACTGAAATTCAGCTTCTGCAGAGACTTTTCCATTCAGTTGTAGACGCCTGCGCTGATCAGCAAACCATTCACTTCTGCGCACTAAATATAGTGCAAACCTCATTACCTTGAGCACACTTGCTCTCTGAACAAAGAACCTGGTGAATTTAATCTCTGGTGTGGTGCCTCGGTAGTGGTTCAAAGTAATTTCTGTGAGATGAAGATCAAGGCATTCAATGGGATTGTTATATTGCGCCACATTTTCCACTTTTGGGCCTGCTTCTATCTGCAAACGAAGACAACATATTAGTGCCTAGCTGCAATTTTGAAAACTTCAGGCCTCTTTGATTTGCAGGATTTCTAAAATACATGAATAGAGTGACATGACATCTTCAATCGTTCATGATTAACATCTCAAAAAATATATGTATTGAAATCCTCCAAATTTCCTTTAGAAATCATACTACATTTGTCATTGTAATCATGGGAAAAAGTAACAACAAATTGAACTCCATTGTGGTTAACAATTAATAGGAAAGGAGCATCACCTCGATGTATAGCTTCTCCATGCATGGAAAGCATCTAAGGAATCTAACAACTTCATCCAGATTGGGGCCGACAGATTGTAGTGCCAAGATCTTCACTGTGCGCGGAGACGGGGTCAAGCTTGTGGGAATCATTTTCTGGATGACAGCCGAACATAGATCAACAAAACTTAGATAAAATGTGATGTCCAATAAGAAGAATGAGAAGAATAATATTGTTGTACCTGAGCGGGTAATGATCCAGCAACAGGTCCGGAGAATTCAGCACACGAATAGCCCAACACTGTCAATTTCGGTGCGTCGTTGACCCTGATTCTTGTTGGACCTTCTTTATCAAATACAATCAATCTCTCAAGGAAAGGCGCATTCTCAATGATCAATTCGTGAAACACCTGAAATGATAGCCTGTTGCGGCACCAGCAATGCACATAAATCGTACGGACATTCGTCGAGGCGATGCAGAGGCTACTGACGAAGGTACTCGAGCGCTGTACAGCCGCCGAGCAGGCGCTCCAAATCTTCCCTCGATATGCGGATGCCCATGAGCTTGAGGTGCTTCAGTTTAGGGAGATGAAGAGCGGGCGCGGCATCAATCTGGGGGAAAAGGCACTGCCTGAACGTAGCGCGGTGCAGCATGGGCGCGAGGCGAAGAGCGGACGGCGGCAGCGAACGCGGATGTCCAGCATGAAAGCTGAGCTCCTCGAGCCGATCTAGGGCGGGGGATAGGAACCACTCATGAAACTTGCGTTCGGCCTTGTAGTTGGAACGGAACTTGCCGATGACAAGGCGTCTGACCAGCCCAGGGTGCGTGGCGAGGATGTGGGACAATGTGTCCAAGCGTTTGCGCTCCCCTCTGCAGAGCTCGTCGTCCTCGATGAGGTCCAGGGGGGTGGAGAGCCAGAGGGGGTGCCACCGCCAGGAGAGGACAGTGGTCCACACGCCAGATTTGATGGGGAGGAGGGATATGATGGTTATGAACATCTCGTCGGGGAGGTTGCTGATGAAGTCCTTGCTCGCCGGAGGCTCTTGCGGTTCTGGCTAAATCCGCCCCCGCTTGTTGGCCGGCTCGTCCTCCATCGCAGCAGGCGGCGATCCTCGGCGGCGGCACTTATAGATAAGAACGGAGGAGTAGGAGGAGCACTGGAAACTGTTCTACGTACCTTACTGAGGCGGCCGAAACCAAGGCCATCAATAAATTTTGCTCGCTGGCAGGTCAAAGGGCTCGCTTCCCGATGAGCCTGCGCGGCGAACTGCTCACACACGTCCCGTCGAGCCTGCACGACTGACAGCTCGCACGCGTCCCGTCTAATCAAAGAGCTGACCGCGGTAGTAAATGGTTAGTGGAACGCACACGGTTGGAAGAATACAACCGTTTGTGATAATAACGTGGCAGCTATTTGTTCCAAAATGCCTAGAAAACTCAAATAATGTAAAAGGAAGGCAAAACGAACGCTGAATAATTTCATATTTTAGCACGGCACTCCTATAGTTGCATGTTGCCTCTGTAAAATAAATCAAGGTGGGAAGAGTCAGCGTATGTCGTTTCGGACACAGAGGTGACATGTTCCCTCTCGGAACCATGAGGCTTCTTGAGAGAAGCTATGGTTTGTAAGAAGCTTATACCAAAACGTGTCCTCAAATCGAAGAAAAAAATTACCACAACATGTTGGTGCCATGTCATGACACCATGCCAAGTTTCATGATTTTCAGGCGAGTTTTGGATTTACAGGAATTTTAAAACCAAGTTTCTCAATGTTTCCGGCCGAGCCACGATGCCTAGATGTTTGAAATTCATCCTCATTTCTTGCATGGCGCGTAAACATTCACCCAAGGACACATATATGATTTTTCAACCCATTTTGGTGCACTCGAGCATGTGCCTGTAGTTCAAATTTGAATTATGCACATTAAATGCCTAGAAACTCAATTAATGTATAAAAAAGGCCAAACGAACCCGGAATAATTCCAAGTTGTAACACGAAACTCCTATAGTTGCATGTTGCCTGTGTAAAATAAATCAACGCGGGAAGAGGCAGCGTATGCCGTTTTGCACACAAAGGTGACACATTCCCTCTCGGAACCATGAGGCTTCTCGAGAGAAGCTACGGTCTGTAAGAAGCTTATACCAAAAAGTTGTTCCAAATCGGCCAATTTTTTTACCACAGCATGTTGGTGCCATGTCATGACACCATGCCAAGTTTCATGATTTTCAGGCGAGTTTTGGATTTACAGGAATTTTAAAACCAAGTTTCTCAATGTTTCCGGACGAGCCACGATGCCCAGATGTTGGAAATTCATTCTCATTTCTTGCATGGGACCTAATAATTCACCCAAGGACACATATATGATTTTTCAACCCATTTTGGTGCACTGGAGCATGTGCATGTAGTTCAAATTTGAATTATGCACATTAAATGCCTAGAAACTCAATTAATGTATAAAAAGGACAAACGAACCCGGAATAATTACAAATTGTAACACGAAACTCCTATTGTTGCATGTTGCCTCTGTAAAATAAATCAACGCGGGAAGAGGCAGCGTATGCCGTTTCGCACACAGAGGTGACACGTTCCCTCTCGGAACCATGAGGCTTCTCGAGAGAAGCTACGGTTTGTAAGAAGCTTATACCAAAAGTTGTCTCAAATTGGCCAATTTTTTTACCACAGTATGTTGGTGCCATGTCATGACACCATGCCAAGTTTCATGATTTTCAGGCGAGTTTTGGATTTACAGGAATTTTAAAACCAAGTTTCTCAATGTTTCCGGCCGAGCCACGATGCCTAGATGTTTGAAATTCATCCTCATTTCTTGCATGGCGCGTAAACATTCACCCAAGGACACATATATGATTTTTCAACCCATTTTGGTGCACTCGAGCATGTGCCTGTAGTTCAAATTTGAATTATGCACATTAAATGCCTAGAAACTCAATTAATGTATAAAAAGGCCAAACGAACCCGGAATAATTCCAAATTTTAGCACGACACTCCTATAGTTGCATGTTCACTGCAAAAAAATGTTCTAGCAATTCAAACACCAATCTTTCCTGTCGTAACCCATTTTGTCTTTCAAATCAAAATGAAAAAAAATCAAGTACACCACAAACAGTTTATTAGCAAGAATCGTGTGCGATGCAGTATAAAATATCTAGGGGCACCCTCATGTATGGCTTACGCAGGAAGTTTCGTCGGCTACAGTCCACCGCCAGCGCGGCAACCACACTTGGGCGCCAGTTTTTCGCTGCACCGAGCGAAAATTTGGCAACCGCGGAAATATCTAGCTCCCCGCCTCCCCCCCAACCAAAAGCCACATTTCCACTATTTCCTCCTTCATTTCCAAGTTCAAACCTTCACTGCTTGCTTGCAGCGCCGCCTGCTCGCCGGCGACGCTCCTTCCTGCTGCGCGACCTCGTCGATATAGTCAGGTAATCCACACCCCACACCCATCCTCCTCCTCCTTCTCCATCCTACATGCCCCGACCACCGGCGTGACACCTTCCACCCAAATCACTGCCCCATCCTCCAAATAAGCGCCGCCCATAGCCATTTTGCATGCAGTATAGCCAGGAGCTCAAGGAGCATCTGGCAGCGGAGAAGCAAATCGCGGCCGCATGCGCGGATGAGGTCGCGATGGCTATCATGCGTGTCGACCGCCAGATCTTGTAGGAGCACCTCGCCGTCGAGGCCACCGTCGACGCCTCGCACACGGACGCCGCCACGCGGTTGGCTGCTTTAAACGACAGTTCGTGGTGTTTTCTCGAGGCCACCGCCGGTGCCTTCTGGTGAATTGTCCTCTGTAATGTTAATATGCAATCTTATCTACTGAAATGTGATGTTCAGTTAACTGTTTTGTTCAACAATTGCTATATTTCCCAGTAGTTCTTAAGCATGCTTGGTTTGGTTAACTGTCTGACTTCTAGTATACGTTCTATTCTGCAATACGGTGCTCAGTTAACTGTTTGGTTCATTTGTTGTGCTGTCCAGTTAACTGTTTGGTTCAATTCTGCAATGTGATGTTCATTTGTTGTGGGTACAATTTTGTATTGTTATGCATGTGAGAAATACATCGAATTTGGCTATACAAAATACGTAGTACATGAGAAACATATACATTTGCCATATTTCCTAGTTCTTAAGCATGCTTGGTTTGGTTAACTAGCTTTTCCATGCGGCTCGAATTAATCTGCTGGATCTGCAATTTGTTTATTTTTCATTAACATATTCTACTGATAGTATGCCAACTCTCACTTAACCTGATCAATAACTGCCTTATATGTGTTGCAGGGAAACAATGGGAGGCACTGAGGTTTACCATCGAGGTTCACACATGCATGGTCCTTTGTCTAATAGCACATTATTGTGCAATTGCAGGAACCATTCTAATATTTAGGTTTTTAACAATTTGGTCTTGCACATGTAGGTCCTGCTGTGAGAGGTTTAGACCCACTGTTCGACCCATTTTGCATATGGGGAAATGAGATGTCCATGAATATCAGTCAAGTCAAGAAACTCAGAAAGATTGTTAGGATAAAGAAACCAGCGACGGATAACAGCAAGATCTTTGTTTGCACAATGAATAAGACATCAGTCAACTATAGGATGGTACTAACTCTTTTACCTTGTTTTTTTTCTTTCCTTTGCGCCATTTCAAAATTTAGAACAAATATTTATGCATATGTTTGTTTCCAGTCCTTTCCAAAGCACTTCACCGATGATTACCTCTCAGACCACCTGCATGGTCAAGAGGCGAGGAAGGTATTCATTCAACACCCACGGTACAATATTGAAGTCTTCCTCAAGAGGACGAAGGTTGGGTGGGCAATTATCCACAGCCACTGGCCTAAAGTTGCAAGGACATTCAACATCACTGAAGGCTCAATATTCGCCTTCTGCTTCAGCAGTTCTCCAGATGAGATTCATTTGTCTATTTACCGTGTATGATGCTACTTTCAAAAGGTTTTAGATGTTGCATGTGAAACTTGGCGCTGTTGTGTAATGCCGTAGGTAGCTACATGCCTATATGGTGTAACTGAGTGCTGAAGCTATCTGATGTAATTCAATTATGAAATCTTGGTTGCCATAATACGGATATGAAATATATGGTGTGTTTGATATGAAATGTCAATTTGATTACTAAATGGATTATAAATAATTGGCCAATTAGCCTGCTTATTGGGTTTTTCTATTGCAGACGGTTTCTCAGACAACACCATGGGCGATGAACTCAAACAACCCACACAGTTTCTAGAAAGTATGCGTGTTGGATCAATGAACAATCACACACGACTTCCGCCCGACAAATGTTTGCGTTAGGCCACCTTACACAAATGTTTCCACATAAAAATTATGTGTGATGTACATACGAACGAAAACGTTTGTCTGGGATTCACCGTGTGGGATGTACATACGAACGGAAACGGTTGGGCCTGTATAATTGTCTGCGATGGCTCGCCCGATCGCACACGAGCTCTTTTTGCCCCGCGTGTGTGACCGGAGCCTCCATCGCCGACGGTTTCTGGGTCGTGTGGGTTGGACCCCCTATCGCACACACAGGCAAGGCGACAGTTTAAAACTCCGTCGCGGAAAGGGGGTAAAAACCGTTTGTATAGGACGTCTCTGCACCAGTGGGTTCCCGAGTGAATCTCCTGTAAGATCTGTTGTCCTTCCTCCGGCGAAATGCAACGCTGAGTGACTCCAGAGGTACTCTTCTTGTAGAGCTGATCTCCCATGACGGTGAAGGCCTTTGGCCGATGGATGATCTGGCGTGCCTCCACCTCATCCTCTGGGAGTTCCTGCCTGAGCAGGTATGCAAGGTACGTCTCGGTCCACTCAGGAGTGATAACCAGCACCTCGTGAACCAAATCGGCGACTGCTAGAATGTCAACTTCAGCCGGATTGGAAGGTCCGACTGGCTGCGGGGGCTCCTCCATAAAAGGGTCTTCCTTGATTGTGGGCGAATGTAGGTGCTCTAGGAACACATTCTTCGGGACGGCTTTCCGAGTGGAGCCGATCTTGGCCAGATCATCGGCCGCCTGATTTTTGAGTCGAGGGATGTGATGGAGCTCCAATCCTTCAAATTTCTTCTCCAGCTTTCTAACGGCATTGCAGTAGCCCGTCATAGCTGGGCTTCAAATGACCCACTCCTTCATCACTTGATTCACAACCAAATCCGAGTCACCATAAACCATCAGTCGACGGATCCCCAGGGAGATCGCCGTACGCAGTCCGTGTAGAAGAGCTTCATACTCTGCCTCATTGTTTGAGGAATCAAAGTGAATCTGAAGTACGTAGCTGAGACGGTCGCCCCTGGGGGACACTAGGACCACTCCAGCTCCTGAGCCATTGAGCATCTTGGAGCCGTCAAAGAACATAGTCCAATGCTCGGGGACACTCGGGGCCGGCTGTTCCTGCTCAATCCACTCGGCTAGGAAATCCACTAGGGCTTGTGACTTGATAGCTTTCTTGGCCTCAAACCTGATATCCAACGGGAGGAGTTCGATGGCCCACTTGGCCACTCGACCTGTGGCGTCTCTGTTGTTAAGAATCTCCAACAGAGGAGCATCACTTATCACCATGACCGAGTGCTCTTGAAAGTAATGGGCCACCTTCTTTGCGGTCAGATAGATCCCATAAACCAACTTCTGGTAGTGCGGGTACCTTTGCTTAGAGGGGGTCAGAACTTTAGAGATGTAATAAACTGGCCTCTGAATCTTGAAGGCTATGCCTTGTTCCTCACGTTCCACGATGAGCACGGTGCTAACAACTTGGCTCGTGGCCGCAATGTACAAGAGCAAAGGCTCTTTGCTGCTGGGAGTAGCTAGCACCGGCTGGGTGGAAAGCAGGGTTTTGAGTTCATGGAACGCAGCCTGCGCTTCAGTCGTCCACTCGAACCTTTCTGATTTCTTCATGAGTCGGTAAAGTGGTAGGGCCTTCTCACCGAGTCATGAAATGAATTTGCTCAGGGCTGCCAGACAGCCCGTGAGTTTCTGTACGTCATGCAAATGTTGCGGTTGCTTCATTCGGACAATTGCACCGATCTTCTCAGGGTTGGCGTTGATCCCATGTTCGGAAACGAGGAACCCAAGCAATTTGCCGGCTGGCACCCCAAAGGTGCACTTGGCTGGATTGAGCTTGATCCCATAACGGCGCAGGTTCACGAAGGTCTCAGCGAGGTCTGCCAGGAGGTCGGAACCTTTCCGGGATTTGACCACGATGTCGTCCATGTAGGCTTCCATGTTCTGACTGATATGCTTCTGCAAGCACTTCTGCACCATGCGCATGAAAGTCGCGCCTACATTTTTCTGTCTGAATGGCATCGTGATGTAACAAAAAAACCCGAATGGGGTGATGAATGCAGTTTTTATTTCATCCGTACCGTACATTCAGATCTGGTGGTACCCAGAGTACGCATCCAGAAACGACAAACGCTCGCACCCCGCAGTAGAGTCTATTATCTGGTCTATGCGAGGGAGCGGGAAATGGTCCTTCAGGCAGGCCCGATTGATGTGCTTGAAGTCAATGCACATTTGGAGGGATTTATCCTTCTTGGGGACCAAAACGACGTTGGCGAGCCACTCGGAGTGGTATATCTCACGAATGAACTTGGCGGCTAAGAGCAGGGCGATCTCCTCGCCAATCGCCTTGCGCTTTTCGGTGGTAGAGCGTTGTGGGATCGAGGAGATAGGTCTAGAGGGGGGGTGAATAGACTCTTAACCAGCCAAGGTGCAATTTTTAATTTCTCTTGGAATTTAGGCAGATTTTGGCACAAGTTAAGATCACTACAATACTTTCTACACATGCATATCTAGAGATTGAGCGGCGGAAATAGTAAAGCATGCAAGAGTACGGAAAGTAAAGGGGTAGAGTATGGAAGATCAAACGCAATGAAGACACGGTGGTTTTTGGCGTGGTTCCGATAGGTGGTGCTATCGTATGTCCACGTTGATGGAGACTTCAACCCACGAGGGGTAACGGCTGCGCGAGTCCACGAAGGGCTGCACCCACGAAGGGTCCACGAAGAAGCAACCTTGTCTATTCCACCATGGCTTACATCCACGAAGGACTAGCCTCACTCGGGGTAGATCTTCACGAAGTAGGTGATCTCCTTGCCCTTACAAACTCCTTGGTTCAACTCCACATCATGTCGGAGGCTCCCAAGTGACACCTAACCAATCTAGGAGACACCACTCTCCAAAAGGTAATAAATGGTGTGTTGTTGATGAACTCCTTGCTCTTGTGCTTCAAATGATAGTCTTCCCAGCACTCAAACAACTCCTCATAGATTTGGCTATGGTGGAAGAGGGATTTGAGTGGAAAGCAACATGGGATAGGCTAGAAATCAAGATTCAAATGGTAGGAATGGAATAGCTTGATATCAACACATGAGTAGGTGGTTCTCTCTCAGAAAACGTATGGTGGAAGTGTAGGCACGTTCTGATGGCTCTCTCCACTTAGAAGGAGGTGGTGGAGGGGTATATATAGCCTCCACACAAAATCCAACCGTTACACACTTTTGACCCAACTCGGTGGCACCGAAACTATAATCTCGGTAGCACCGAACTGTGTAAAAGATATGAATGTTAGGAATCTCGGTGGGACCGATACGAACAACTCGGATGGACCAAAGTGCAATGGCTAGGGCAAACCTCATCTCGGTGGCACCGATTGCATTAACTCGGTAGAACCAAAGTGAAGCAATAAGGCAACAGAGAGTTGGCAAGCCATCTCGGTGAGACCGATTTGCAAAACTCGGTGAGACCGAAGTGAGTGCAAACGATTACAGAGAGTTGGCAAGGCCATCTCGGTGAGACCGAGATCCATATCGGTGGATCCGATTTGTTAGGGTTTTGGCAGTGGCTAAGTCTAGATGAACTCGGTGGCTCCGGATAGGAAATTTTGGTGGGGCTGAGTTGGAATGTGGGTTTTGGACATATTTGGGTAGAGAGAGTGGTTGAGGGTTTAGGAGTACTGTCACTAAGCACTTGAGCAAAAAGACCATTAAGCAACACCTCATCCCCTTTTAATAGTATTGGCTTTCCTATGGACTCAATGTGATCTTGGATCACTAAACCAAAAATGTAGAGTCTTGATCTTTTGCCAATCATTGTCCTTAGCATTTTGAAGGGGTTCCACGTCCTCTTGTCCCTGCCACGCCATTGTTGAACTTGTCTGAAATTCACTAGATAAAAGCATTAGTCCAACAACATGTATGTTGGCATAAATTACCAAAACCACCAAGGGAGCAAGTGTGCTTTCAATCTCCCCCTTTTTGGTAATTGATGACAACATACATCAAAGCTTCAATTACAGATATATCAGAGGTATGTATGAAAGCTTTGAAGGAAACATGTAACATGTATGAACTCCTCTGAACTCCCCCTGAAGAGGTGCATATAACTTGATGATATCTCAAGGGAAATATACATGCAACATGTATCTTGGCTATATGCATCAGAGCAATATATATGACATTTAGGTATCCACATGTTCATAATTGTCTTCTTGCAAACAATATGTACTAGCAAGAGGTCAATCATGTTCATGAGTGTGATGCATATATTTACCTTGAAGTTCTTGATTAAGTACCTGAAGAAATACACTCGAGAAAACAAGGTTAGATAACACAAGATAATTTCTTCAAGAAAAGACACAAGATCAACAAGAAACCAAGATTGGGATGACATGTAAGACATTTCCCCAAAAGAAATAGTTGTCTCCCCTTAAAGAACTTCCTCTCCCCCTGAATCTGACATTGGATATTAGGAGTAGGTAGGGTGAGAAAACTTAAACAACAACCAAAAACTGATCTTGTTTCTCCCCTCTTAGAAACATGTAACATTCTCTCCTCTTGTAAGATGCATCTATTTTGTAGTGGTAAGCTTTGATGTATTCCTCTCTCCCCCTTTGACATCAATTTCCAAGAAGGGATTTCAAGTTTATTGATCAAGTGGGCTTGGTCCTTGAGAAACACATTTTGCCATCGAATGGCTGTAGATGCAAGTAGAGGATAAGAATCATTGAGTGGAGTTGGAGCAGAAAAACTCAGGAAATATGTGACAAAAAATTCCTTAGAGTAGCAAAGTCGGTGACACCGAGTTGAAACAATTCGGTGGAACCGAGTTTGATGCAATGGAACAATTTGTCAACTCAGCTCACTAGGCAATGGAATTCTCACAAAGATTTGCAAGGAATTAACTGCGAAACTAGCGAAAAGAAAATAAACACAGTAAAGAAGCAAAGTCTAGATGAAGTTTTTTTTTAAGAAACACTAGAGAACTTCATCTAGATGGGTCGGCGACTAGGTCACCTATGTTAGAGTATATTGACTTAGGAGTCAAGTGAGAGCACTTGATCATAGGTCATACTCATCGTTTAAGCTCAAAATGGGGTTGCCATTTTTCCTTTAAGCATTTCAATGTATTCACATCTTCTTGAGTTGCTTTAGCTCATGTCTTTGAGTAAAGCTTCTCTAAGACGTGAGAACTTACATTGGGATTTTGGTGATGTCCATCATGTAGTTGAACCTGAAGTGGATGCTCATGAGTTGAAGTTGGGAGCGATCCTATCTTTTGTAGTTCATCTTCCTACATGGGTTAGCTTTGCAAGGAACATCATGTATATCCAAAATGACAAGAATGAAGCATAACTCAAATGTTGTCATAGGATATGTTTAGGTTGTCTTGTTCCTTGTTCCACCATCAATTGTCGATACTTGGGTTATACAAGATTGCTTATGATAAGAGTGTGTCGCAACCTTGTGACATGAAGCTTGTCCAAGTACCTACAAAAGGTTAGATACCACACAAGGGAGCAAAATATCCAAGACATAAGATGTTCATGAAAGGTATTATGGATTATTCAAGAATGCTCATGCCCTTGTATGCATCCACATGAACCTCTAGTTCATGTTTGAAGCATCAATGATGTTCAACTCACTTCTCAACTGACAAAACACTTTCTCATCAAGGGGTTTGGTGAAGATATCCGCCAATTGTTTGTCGGTACGAACATGTTTAAGGTCAATGTCACCTTTCTCAACATGATCTCGAATGAAGTGGTGTTGAACCTCAATATGCTTTGTTCGAGAATGTTGCACAGGATTGTGTGCTATCTTAATAGCACTCTCATTGTCACATAGTAACGGTACATGTCTCACATGCACACCATAGTCTTTAAGAGTTTGTGTCATCCATAGTAATTGAGCACAACATGATCCCGCGGCAATGTATTCCGCTTCGGCAGTAGATAGAGATACCGAGTTTTGTTTCTTGGAGGACCAAGACACAAGAGATCTACCAAGAAATTGACATGTACCCGAAGTGGATTTTCTGTCAACCTTGTCTCCGGCATAGTCCGAATCGGAGTAGCCAACAAGATTGAAAGAAGATCCTTTAGGATACCATATGCCAAAGTTTGGTGTATGTATCAAGTATCTCACAATTCTTTTCACCGCCTTAAGGTGACACTCTTTTGGTGCCGCTTGGTATCGTGCACACATGCACACACTTAGCATAATGTCGGGACGGGAGGCACATAGATATAGTAATGAACCAATCATAGATCGATAAACCTTTTGATCAACAGGTTTGCCATCCTTGGCCAAGTCAAGATGTCCACTCGTGGGCATGGGAGTTTTCATACCTTTACATTCTTGCATGTTGAACTTCTTGAATAAGTCCTTGGTATACTTTGTTTGAGAAACAAAGGTACCTTCCTTAGTTTGCTTGATTTGCAAACCAAGAAAGAATTTGAGTTCACACATCATAGACATCTCGAACTTTTCGAACATCAACCTTCCAAACTTTTCACTAAAAGAGGGGTTAGTAGATCCAAAGATAATATCATCAACATAAATTTGGCATACAAATAATTCTCCATTAACCCTCTTAGTGAACAAAGTTGAATCAATCTTCCCAATCTCAAAACCTTTTTCAAGAAGGAACTTTGTCAAGCATTTGTACCAAGCTCTAGGCGCTTGTTTAAGACCATAAAGAGCTTTACGAAGTTTGTACACATGATTAGGTTTCTTGGGATTCTCAAAGCCGGGAGGTTGTTTAACATACACTTCCTCCTCAATTTCACCATTCAAGAATGCACTTTTTATATCCATTTGATAAAGGGTGATATCATGGTGATTGGCATAAGCAAGTAAAATGCAAATGGACTCAAGTCTTGCAACGGGGGCATAGGTCTCACCATAGTCCATACCTTCGACTTGTGTGTAACCTTATGCTACGAGACGAGCCTTGTTGCGTACAACTTGTCCATCTTCATCTTGCTTATTCCGAAACACCCATTTGGTTCCAATGATGTTTTGCTCTTCCTTAGGCTTCTCAACCAATGTCCACACTTGGTTCCTCTCAAAGTTATGTAGCTCTTTGTGCATTGCATTCACCCAATCGGGGTCCTTGAGAGCATCTTCTACCTTCAAGGGTTCAACACTAGAGATAAATGAGTAATGCTCACAAAAGTTAGCTAAACGAGATTTAGAGCGAGTGATTCTCCCGGATAGGATATCTCCAAGTATTTGTTCGACGGGATGATCCTTGTCGATTCTTGCTCTAACTCGAGGTAGCTTTTTTTTGGGTCGTGGTAAGGCTTCCTCATCATCATCATCTTCTTCTTCTTCATTGATGTTGTCGTTGTTCTCTTGTGGAGGTGGAGAAGGAGGTTGAGGTGGATCATCTTGTTGCACTTCCTCATTCCCATCGTCTTGACGTGTTCCACTTGTGGATGCCTCCATATCAACTTGTCGTTCACCTTGATGTGATGTTGGGGCTTCCACTTGAATAGACGAGGTACTCTCCTTTACTTCCACGGGGCGAATCTTGCCAATGGGCAAGTCTTGGATTGCTTCCGATGGTTCTTGATCTCCTACATCAAGTGGCAATTGCTCGACTTGCGAGCCGTTAGTCTCATCAAACTTCACATCTACCGTCTCTTCAACTTTTCGAGTGAAGTTGTTGTAGACACGGTAAGTGTGAGAGTTCGATCCATAACCAAGTAGAAAACTTTCATGAGATTTAGGAGCGAATTTTGAACGACGATGCTTATCAAGAATGTAACATTTTGAGCCAAATACTCGAAAGTATCCAACTTGTGGTTTGTTACCGGTGAGCAGTTCATATGCCGTTTTACCAAGAAGCTTGTGAAGGTAAAGTCAATTTGTTGCATGACAAGCTGTTTCAACTGCTTCCGCCCAAAAATGTCTTGGCGTCTTGTATTCATCAAGCATTGTTCTTGCCATCTCAATAAGTGTCCGGTTCTTCCTCTCAACAACTCCATTTTGTTGAGGTGTGTACGTAGCCGAGAACTCATGTGAAATACCCTCCTCATCAAGAAAGGTGTCCACATTGGTGTTCTTGAACTCCATTCCGTTGTCACTTCAAACCTTCTTGATCTTCACTTCAAATTGGTTTTGGGCCTTTCTTGCGAAGTTCTTGAAGATCTTTTGTACCTGCGATTTGTCATCAAGAAAGAACACCCACGTAAATCTGGAAAAATCATCAACAATGACCAAACCGAAAGAGTTACCACCAAGACTTTTATAGGAATTGGGACCAAAAAGATCCATATGAAGTAGCTCGAGTGGTCTCCTTGTGGTCATAATGTTCTTCACGGGATGGCTTCCTCCAACTTGTTTTCCTGCTTGGCAAGCACTACAAAGTCGATCTTTGTCAAATATAACATCTTTCACTCCAAGTATATGATCTCCTTTAACAAGTTTATCAAGGTTACGCATGCCAACATGTCCAAGTCTTCTATGCCATAACCAACCTTTAGAAGATTTAGCTATTAAGCATGTACGAGGTTGGGCTCTCTTAGTGAAATCAACAATGTATAGATCACCTCTACGAACGCCGGTAAAGACCATATTATGATTATCTTGGCAAAACACTTGGCAATCTACTTTGGTAAATAGAACATTAAAACCAAAATCGGCTAGTCTAGATACGGAAAGAAGATTGTAACCAAGAGATTCAACAAGCATAACATTTTGTATGGAGCTATCATTGGATATGGCCACCTTACCAAGGCCAAGTACCTTACCCTTGGAGTTGTCTCCAAAAGTCACATACTTGTGTGGACCATCATTTTTAGCGAGCTCACGAAACATGTCTCTATCTCCGGTCATGTGATCGGTACAACCGCTATCTAGAATCCACTCTTTTCCTCCGGCCATATAATCTCAAAGATTTGCCATAAGACTGAGATTCCTCATGGTCTTCTCAAATTCAATGTCAAAGTCTTCGTCCTCATCATAATAGCCATGCTCAACATCATCATCATGAATGTGATCATCACCTAGGGCAACAGATTCATTAGTTTCATGATCATGACAATGTTCAAGTTTATGGATTCTAATGGCTTCCATGATAATGTTACTAATAGTTCTAACATCTCCTTTGGCACGCATAAGATCACGAAGCTCAAACAAGCAATCATCAAACTTAGGATCATTGGGACTCATCTTGTGAAAAGCAACAGTCTTATGAAGAATCTTATCGAGACTCTTTAAAGAGTAATCGGGATATCACTTTTCTAAGTCATGCCATAGAGTATAAGCACATTCAAAGTTTTGCATACAACCAAGCACAACCTTAGGTAATCCTCTAATGATAAGATTGACGGTTCTAAGATTACGGAGCATGTCAATTTCCTCTTCATGAGTAGGATGCAAGGGATCAATAGGGGGCACATAAGGATTATGAATATACTTGCTCAAGTTAAATTCATCAAAGATATCAAGCATTTCATCCTTCCAAAAGTTGTAATAGTCCCCATTGAGAATAGGCACTCTACGTCTAAGACTCCCCAACGTAGACACATCCATCTCCCTCCAATGGTGATGAAACCAAGGCAATGGAGACCAAGGCTCTGATACCAATTGTGGGATCGAGGAGATAGGTCTAGAGGGGGGGTGAATAGACTCTTAACCAGCCAAGGTGCAATTTTTAATTTCTCTTGGAATTTAGGCAGATTTTGGCACAAGTTAAGATCACTACAATACTTTCTACACATGCATATCTAGAGATTGAGCGGCGGAAATAGTAAAGCATGCAAGAGTACGGAAAGTAAAGGGGTGGGGTATGGAAGATCAAACGCAATGAAGACACGGTGGTTTTTGGCGTGGTTCCGATAGGTGGTGCTATCGTACGTCCACGTTGATGGAGACTTCAACCCACGAAGGGTAACGGCTGCGCGAGTCCACGGAGGGCTCCACCCACGAAGGGTCCACGAAGAAGCAACCTTGTCTATTCCACCATGGCTTACGTCCATGAAGGACTAGCCTCACTCGAGGTAGATCTTCACGAAGTAGGCGATCTCCTTGCCCTTACAAACTCCTTGGTTCAACTCCACATCATGTCGGAGGCTCCCAAGTGACACCTAACCAATCTAGGAGACACCACTCTCCAAAAGGTAATAAATGGTGTGTTGTTGATGAACTCCTTGCTCTTGTGCTTCAAATGATAGTCTTCCCAGCACTCAAACAACTCCTCACAGATTTGGCTATGGTGGAAGAGGGATTTGAGTGGAAAGCAACTTGGGATAGGCTAGAAATCAAGATTCAAATGGTAGGAATGGAATAGCTTGATCTCAACACATGAGTAGGTGGTTCTCTCTCAGAAAACGTATGGTGGAAGTGTAGGCATGTTCTGATGGCTCTCTCCTCTGAGAAGGAGGTGGTGGAGGGGTATATATAGCGTCCACACAAAATCCAACCGTTACACACTTTTGACCCAACTCAGTGGCACCGAAACTATAATCTCGGTAGCACCGAACTGTGTAAAAGATATGAATGTTAGGAATCTCGGTGGGACCGATACGAACAACTCGGATGGACCGAAGTGCAATGGCTAGGGCAAACCTCATCTTGGTGGCACCGATTGCATCAACTCGGTAGAACCGAAGTGAAGCAATAAGGCAACAGAGAGTTGGCAAGCCATCTCAGTGAGACCGATTTGCAAAACTCGGTGAGACCGAAGTGAGTGCAAACGATTACAGAGAGTTGGCAAGGCCATCTCGGTGAGACCGAGATCCATATCGGTGGATCCGATTTGTTAGGGTTTTGGCAGTGGCTAAGTCTAGATGAACTCGGTGGCTCCGGATAGGAAATTTTGGTGGGGCCGAGTTGGAATGTGGGTTTTGGACATATTTGGGTAGAGAGAGTGGTTGAGGGTTTAGGAGTACTGTCACTAAGCACTTGAGCAAAAAGACCATTAAGCAACACCTCATCCCCTTTTAATAGTATTGGCTTTCCTATGGACTCAATGTGATCTTGGATCACTAAACCAAAAATGTAGAGTCTTGATCTTTTGCCAATCCTTGTCCTTAGCATTTTGAAGGGGTTCCACGTCCTCTTGTCCCTGCCACGCCATTGTTGAACTTGTTTGAAATTCACTAGATAAAAGCATTAGTCCAACAACATGTATGTTGGCATAAATTACCAAAACCACCAAGGGAGCAAGTGTGCTTTCAAGCATCGAAGGTGCTCTTTGATTGGCTTCGTCTTCGGGTCGACACGGAGTCGGTGCTCAGCCAGCTCCCTGGGAACACTCGGCATGTCAGCAGGCTTCCATGCGAAGATGTTGGTCGGGGCGGCGTTCGGGTCAGTCGGATGGATGTGAACCTGCTTCGACTCGCCAGCCGACTGGAAAGCGGATTCCACAGTCGACTTCTTGGATTTGAGCAGATCACTCCAATCGACCGCTTTTTTTTACTCGTCCAACTCCGCCACTGCCATCTGCTCGTCGGCGATCTGGGAGCCTTTCTGCAGGCACTCTTCAGCTATCTTGCGGTTTCCCGTGATGGTGATCACACCTCTCGAGCCTGGCATCTTGAGTTTAAGATACACGTAGCATGGTCTGGCCATGAATCGTGCGTAGGCGGGCCTACCTAGGATGGCGTGATAGGCACTCCGGAAGTCCACCACCTCGAAGGTCAACCTTTCTTTTCTGAAGTTCTTCTCTTCGCCGAATACGACGTCGAGGGCGATTTGCCTAAGTGATTTCGCCTTTTTCCTGGGGATGACCCCGTGGAATTGCTTGTTGCTTTTACTCAGTCGGGACATCGGAATGCCCATCGCCTCCAGAGTGTCAATGTAGATGATGTTCAGCCCACTACCGCCGTCCATGAGGACTTTGCGCAGTTGGACTCCTCCAACGGCAGGATCGACCACCAGCGCCTGCCGCCCGAGGGTCGGTATGTGGTCCGGGTGATCTGACTGATTGAAGGTGATGGGAGTCTTGGCCCAGTCTAGGAGTTTAGTGACAGTCGGAACTGCCATATTGACCTCTCGCTTATCACCTTGACGCGGCTCTTGCTTTCAATGTCAGCAAAGATCACCAGGACCTTCTCGACGTGGGGGTACCCAGAGGCGTCTTTGCCCCCGTCGCCGTCTTCGTCCTCATCTTTTCCCTACGAGGGATCTTGCCGCATCTCTTGCTTGAGCAGTCGGCACTCCTGTGTGGTATGCTTCGGCAGAATCAGGTTGCCTTCTTCATCCCTCTTCGTGTGAATCTGACAGGGCTGATCAAGGATGTCATTTTTTGGGGCAGCTTTCTTCTTGCCGGCCCACTCCTTCTTCTGCTTCAGCTGGCCTTTGCCTTTGCTTTGGCCGGCCAGGGTCGCGGCCTTAGCATTGCCGGCTGCCTCGGCCTTGCGCTTCTGCTTCTTGCTTTTATTGTTGTCCGACTGATTTGCATCTCCGGCTCGGCCTTTGCCGCTCCTTAGCCAGTCGTCTTCTTCGCCATTGGCATACCGATTGGCTATCTTCATCACCCGACTGAGAGTTGGAATCTCAGTTCGGCCAAATTTCAGAGCCAGCTCTCGATATCGGATGCCGGCCTTGAAGGCGCAGATCGCCTAGTGTTCGGTGACGTTCTCCACCGTGTTATGCAGGGTGGTCCACCGCTGGATGTACTCTCGGAGAGTCTCATTGTGCTTCTGTACACAGTGTCGCAGCTCGGATAATCCACCCGCCCGCTTGTACGTGCCCTCAAAGGTCTTGATGAAGACTCTGGCCAGGTCGTCCCAGCAGTATATGCTGCCAGGCGTCAGCTGGTTGAGCCACGCCCTGGCTGACCCTTCGAGCATCAGCGGCAGATGTTTCATAGCCACGTTGTCATTGCCTCCACCAATCTGGACCGCCACTCGGTAGTCCTCCAACCAAATCTCCGGCTTCGACTCGCCAGTGAACTTACTGATGCCCGTCGCCAATCTGAATTGCTCGGGATGTCTGCAGCCCGAATGTATCGGCTGAAACACTCGGGTCCAGAGGATGCGGATCCACTCGGGATGTCGGTGTCTAGGCCTTCCCTCAGGGCCCGCCCCCTGTCGACCAAGTTCTGAGCGAGGACGGATCTCGCATTGAACCGGGGATCCCGGAGGTCACCCGGGCGGTACGAGGGGCTCGGCCTACGATCGTCCCCAGGAGGACGCCTGTCATCATAGGGCTGGTGCCCGTATGTAACGTCCTGCGGAGGGGGCATTCGGGTCCGATCGTACTCATCGTGTCGCCGAGGGGAAATGATTCGGTCATGCCTTCGTTCTCCGTGCTGACCTCTCGAGGAAGACGTCATCCGGCGCCTCCCCGAGCCGAGTGGACTGTGGGCTGACTGAACGGTTTCGGCGCGCACTGATGCGCTATGGATGCGATCACGGGATTGTGACACCGCCGCATTCTGTGAAAATATGTCTTCGGCAGGACCTGGATCTGGCGAATCCCTTCCCCGGCAGCGGAGCCGGAGGGCTGAATGGAATCAGCGATCCTAGCCGCTGCCGCCAAATTTTGCAGCGGGGTGTTGAGAACCTGGTACTTCCTGGGTTGGTCATTCGGGAACAACCGGTGTTTGTGCCGACTGGAACTGGGTTGCTGGCGAGCGCGATCGTCCAGCTCCTTCTGCAGCCAATCTAGGCGGTCTCGTTCGGCCAAGGTGGCCAAACGCACCGACTCCATGGCCAGGGCCTTAGGAGTCATCCCTGTGATGGGAGTGCGCAGGGCCTGCTCATTCTTCCTATGAAGCTCGTCGCTCTGCTCCCGAGTGAGAGCTTGGGGAACGTAAGGCTCGTGGCGAGGGGAGTGCTCATCTCCCAGGTTGTCGTTGTCGCGCGAAGTGCCCACGTGTCCGTCACGGGGGTCCGAGTACCCCGGCGGGCCGCGCGGCCCCGGGCCGGCCATGAGGACTTCAGCCGTGGACTCGACGCTCTCACACTCGGACCCCTTGGCAGAGTCATCGCGGAATCTGTCAGAAAGGTCAAGGGCGGGCTTGTTAGGCTCGAGTGCCGCCACATGCCCAGCTGCGGCCTCGATGGCCACAACATGCTTGATCCAACGCTGGAGCCGTGAGCGGCCGGAGCGCTTGCGACGGCGAGCAGCAGGAAGGAGAGGAGCCACTCGGTAAGGGACCGATGGCTGGCGGAGGAGAACTCCGTACGAAGATGCGCGGAAGTGCGCTGCGCCACGGATGGGCAGCGACTCCACGTTAAGCGGGGCCCCCTGGAGCCACGCCGAGTCGTCGGCGATGAAGCTGAGCGCTCCGAACCGGATCTCGCCGCCGACCAACATGATGATGATGAAATTCCACCTGCGTTGTGAAATCGCTAGACGCGCAGCCCCACGGTGGGCGCCAACTGTCGGGGTTATGTACCTGACAATGAGTACTAGGGGGTACGAAGGAGGGGCGGAGCCTAGCTACAGCGCAAGCGTAACACTCGGATTCTACGAGTTCAGGCCCCTCTCGGAGGAGGTAACAGCCCTATGTCTCGTCGTCCGGAGGCTTGTGTTTTCTCTTGGGGTAGGTGATTACAAAGAGTGTTGAACCCCTGCTCAGGAGGAAGAGGGCGGCTTATATAGAGTGCGCCTCGGCCTCTTCTCTCCCACGTTGCAAGGGGTATTAATGGTCATAACTATGGCAGTTACAGGTTATAACAGCCATGACTACAACAGTTACTGGTAACGGTGGTCTTGACTGCACTTGAAGCCTGACTTAACATCCTCGGACTGTTGCTACTCCTACGCCGTCCTTACGTCTCCTTCGCCCGAGTGATGAAGGCAGGCCGACTGGAGGAGATACGTCCGAGTGGATGTCGAGTATCCGAGTGGAACATTCGGTCGTGTTGTCTGTCCGTTTGGGCCAAACGGAGAAGATTTGGGGTCGTGCGTTGGGGGAATGTATCCGGTGCACCCGCACTTGTGGTGCTACCGGTGCACCGGATGCCATAGAACATTTTTAAAAATCTAAAAAAAAAACCCTAGCACATTAACATAACATCAATGTATGATGTCATAAAAATTCGTATCAAAATTTGAAACAATTTTTGAGATACAAAAGTGACAAATTTGACATCAGTGTGATAATGGGCCAAATCTAAAGCCCAAGTTATGTTATGTACTATTCAATGTTGAGTTTGTCATTTTTATTTTTTGAATTATGTTTCGAGTTTTGACTTGAAATTTTATGACAACCTACATTGATGTTGTGTGAATGTTCTAAATTTTTTTCAGAAATTTTTGAACATTTTAAAAACGCAATGTGAGTTCGGTGCACCGATAGCACCACAAGCTCCGGTGCACCAGATATTTTCCCCGTGCGTTGGAGTTGGCCTTATGCTGGTGTTCATTAACTCATCAGTACTCCCTCCGGTCATTTTTAGTTTGCATATAAGTTTTATCCGAAGTCAAACTATCTTTACTTTGACCAAACTTATAGAAAAAAGTATCAACATTTACAATGCCAAATCAATATTATTAGATTCATTATGAAATGTAGTTTCATAGTATATATATTGGGTATTGTAGATGTTTTTTTAATATAAATTTGGTCAAACTTTGCAAAATTTAACTTGACACAAATCTAATACGTGGAGTAAAAAGACCGGAGGGAGTACTGACGATGTTCTTGTGTAGCACTGTAGCAGTATAGATGTTCATACCGGAGCATCTCCAAGGGCTACCCGATAAACCTTCCCCTATAAGCGGTTCAGATTCACTGACTCTAAGTTGGAGGATTTGGGGTCACTGACGTGTGGGGCAGTTGGCCACCCTCTCGCAGCCAAGTGGGGGCGCGTGAGGGCTGTGGGTCCCCTGGCTTCCTCTTGTGTCCTTCGGAAGCTTCCAGATGAAAAAACGTTTCCTAAATTTTTTTCAAAGTTTTTGGAGCTCCTCAAAAAATGTTTCTTTTCTAAAAAGTCCAAAAACACGCAGAAAACAACTCGCATTGGGGACAGCATTAATAGGTTAGTTAAAAAAAGTTGGTGCCAAAACTATACGAAAATGATATAAACCTAGTATGAAACAATAAAAAAAATATAAATACATTTGCGACTTATCATTGGCCACAGGTACCTTCGCATGGCACGAAATCACACCTCCAAGAAAAGCCCACCAAAACATCGCATTATAAAAAAAACATACGCTATCATCTTCCTCATATGATAAGCAAAAACAAAATCGGACAACGCAAATGGTGCAGCAAAGCGTGCATAACCCTTTTAATTCTCTATAGCACTATGCTCCCTAATTTTTAAAGTCTCACATTCAATTGAGGTCTTTAATTTAGAATTGGGTCACTCGATTTTAACTATGTCAATAATTTCTCAAAGAGTTCTCTAGTTCAATTTTTTAATTTACTATGCTCCTTAATTTTGAAGGTCCCCTATTCGACTCAGATATTCAATTTTGAAATTGGTTCACACTTTAACTGGGTCATCAATCGGCAGCAACTGGCTTACAAAAACGTATCAACTCCGTACAATCTCTCGAGACCCAGAAAAAAGAAGCGCTACATACAGCCACCAACGTAAAAAAATTCCTCATATAATTTTGGGTTGATTAGCAGATAGCACATAATCACACCGCAAAAGGCCCACCAAAACACCGTATTATAAGGAAAAAGAAAACACACTCCATCATCTCGCCCACTCGCCGAACCAAATATTTCCTCAATTCCAAAATATAAGTTAATTCATTTAGTTAAAAGTGAAATTTCTTTATCTTTGACCAAGTTTCGAGCCAAAAATATCGACACCTACAATACTAATTAAATATAATATGAAAAATTCATTTAATGATGAATCTAATGATACGATTTGATATTATGGATATTAATATATTTCTCTATAAATTTGATCGAGCTTAAAAGGTTTGACCTTTTAAAAAACTAATCATCGTAAATTTTGAAACAGGGGAAGTAACAAAAATCTAAAAACCACCAACACCAACTACGCAGCACAGCGTGCCCAACCCTTTTGGTGAATACAATATGCTCCCTATTTTTAAGGCATCACAGTCAATTGAGATTTTCTATTTGAAAATTGGGTCACACGATTTTGACATGGGTCAACAATTTCTTAAAGAGCGCTCTCATTCAATTCTTTAATTCACTATGCTCTCTAATTTTTATCTTATCCCATTTTTAAAATCAATTGGCAACAACCGGCCTATTAATTGGCAACAACCGGCCTATAAAAGCATATCAATTTCACACACCCTCTCATCACTTAGAAAAAAAACGCCAACATGTAATACTGTAGCATCAATATAGTGCGTGCAACCACGGATGCAAAAAAAATCCTCACATAAGTATAAGTTGATTAGCAGATAACACATAATCACACCACAAAAGGCCAGGCAAAACACCGCATTGTAAATAAAAAGAAAACACACTTCATCATCTTCCCCACTCGCTAAAACAAATACTCCATCTCCAAAATATAAGGTGTGTTATTTTTTGAAAAGTCAAATTTCTTTAATTTTGACCAAGTTCAGAGCCAAAAAGTCGACATCCACAATACTAAATAAATAAATATGAAATTTCATTTCATGATGAATCTAATGATACTGAGTTGTTATTATGGAAATTGATATCTCTATAAATTTTGCCAAATTAAAAAGTTTGACCTTTTAAAAAACTAATACAACTTATATTTTAAAAGAGTTAGTAAAAAATTATAAAGAAATCCAATAACACCATCGGCGCAGCAAAGCGCGCTCCACCCTTCTAGTAAAGTTTTAAATGCCAAGTCGTGTCCATGCAAAACCGAGTGTCTTGTTCTGTTTGCAGCAACTCGGTCCACACATGGACTGGAGTCTGTAGAGTTCACACAGTTTTCGCCAACCTGTAGCAGAATTACGCAATGATGACTAATCAACGACTCAACTGACCTCTGACCTCTGACCACCGACTAAATAACTTCTTGGCTACCCTGACAGCGTTTGTTTGTAACAGAAAGTAGGAGTACTATATACAATGTCATAGAATCTTAACGTGACATAAGAAAGTGGTGGCGGAAATGCCGAGAAGGCAGCCTGCAAAGGCAAGTTCATGCGGTTCTTCATTTCTGGAAAACCTTGTTCAGGACGCCCTGTATGGAGCCACCGATCCCTGCTCCCAGGGTTTCAGTTAGATAAGCTACCTGTACAGAGGATTATGTCAGATCACAAGGTTGATAGTGCCAGAAGGGGTTGACAAAAATCTATAACAACTTGTAGAGTTTGATTTTGAGTGACTCATACCTCCTTATAAGATTTCTGCAAATCAAGGGCATCTTTGATGAGGCGATTCACAAATGTCCATGTGTCGTGAAACTCTGACAAGTGCCAACAGAAATGAGAAATCATCAACAAGTCTATATTCCAAACAGTTGTGCAAAGAAAATGTGGATTATTTATTTTCAAAAAAAAGAAAATGTGGATTGCGTAATTATGTTGTCTAGGATATTAGTACGCCTAAGATAAATCTAGGGAGGTGCTTGGTTCACTGATTTTGTAACGTCACCTGTTTACGGTGATAAAGGATAACGTCGATTCTTGTTTGGATTGGCCCGGCCGTAAGAGCATCTACAGCCGAACCTAGCTAATCCGACCCCCTAAACGTCCGCGGACGCACCACGCACCCAGACGCGTCCGCGGACAGTGACCGGTCACCCCTCAAAAGACCGCTTCCACAACCGGATACCTCATTAGAAAATCATCATCAAATCCATACAATTACATGCAACATAAAACCTAGACTATATCTTCGCTGGCGCCTGTCCACAACGTCCTTGTTCCCTTCCGTGCCCAAGTCCAGCGGCCGTGTGACCCACGAAGTGAAGATCCGGTCGCCGGCGAGGAAGAGTAGGACATGGGACACGGACTAGCCCACATGGGACACGAGGCGCCGTCGCTGGTAGAGGTGAGATCGATGATGGACGAGGACGGGCGGGCCTCCTCGTTGCGGAGCCAGGGGTGTCGGTCACCCGTTGCGGCTCCGCCTGGCTGGCGACGTGCGACTCCGCCTCTGCGGTATCGGCCGCGAGGGCTGCCGTGGCCTCCCGCGCCCTCTGCCTCTGTCGGCGGGCACGTCTCGCCCTCGCAGCGGACGGGCCGTAGGCGTTTACCTCCGATTCAGAGCCGAACGCCACGGAGGGACGCGCTACCGAAGGGGTTGCATCGCCAACCCGGGTTGGGGTGCCAAACGGACCGCACCGCCTCCGGCGAGGCCGCGATCACGCGCCTCGAGGCAGATCCAAGCGCCATTTGCACGGACGCAATGGATTCCCGCCGGATCAAGTCCAACTGCGATCGAGCGGACTTCTCCCGGGCATTGCGGAGAGCCATGCGAACGGCCATCTCCTCCTCAGGCCCACATGGGACGAGATCCCGGTCGACGGATCGGGAGATCTTGAAGTCGGATCCGCTGCCCGTCATGCCGGAGATGGCCGGAGATCGCCGAAACCAGGCTTGGGGGCGGAGTGGAGTAGTGTGGAGTGCAATGGAGTGGCTAGGGTTTGGTCCGGGATGCGGATGGGGACGAATATATGTGGGATCGGGGTGGGCCAGCGTGGGCCAGATCCGACATGGCAGAAGCGCCCGGGCGCGTCCGGGCCTCCCCATATCTGCCCCAGATTTGGGCTGGATATGAGGGGTGCCGGTCAGCCCGGATGTATAGAGTCGGTTTGAGGCGCCCGGCTGGGTGACGTTTTTGTGACCGGTCACTGACCGGGCCGTCTGCCCGATCGTATAGGGGGGGGGGGGGGGGGAGCCCGGCTGTAGATGCTCTAATCAGATAACACGGTACCAGGTCCCAGCCTAGTTGTAATTTCATCACGCCCAATATCCTGTGTAATCGGAAACCGTCGGACGATGCTTCTCCCCAACGTCGTCTTCTCTGTGGCCTCTGCATGAAGCGCCGTGAACTCTGTAATAATCTGATCTCACCTCTCGCGCCACTTGCTACCGTCCCACGCGCCGCCGCGAAGCCAACGTCCGCCATTGATGGACGTGCTGCCATCGACGGCTAAGCCGGCGCCCATGGCGGAGGCGCTGTCGCACTAGTACATGCTGGTCGGCTGGCTTCACGAGGAGGCCGGCCGGAAGCTGGTGGTGGACTGCACCGGGTAGGGCGTGGTTTTTATGGAGGCCGACGCGCACATCGCCGTCGACGAGCTCAGCGACACGTGGTGCCCGCCATTCCCGTGCTTCGAGGAGTTCATAGGCTACGACCACGTCTACAGGGCGTCGCCAGCCGTCCAGGTGACACAGCTCAAGTGCAGAGGCTTCACCATGGGTAGAGGCTTCACCATGGGTCACAAGACTTCCCACTGCATCAGCGGCGTCCCTGGTGTGGCGCAGTTCTGGACGGCTGTCTTGCCGCCCATCTGGGTCAGAAAGATACTCGCCGCGCGGCAGCCACCAGGCCCTTCTTCTGGTGCCCCAGTACCGGGAGTCCGTCTCTCCGATCACGACCACGCCAAACCCGCAGAGGCAAGGAGCCCCACCACGGCTGCTCCTTTGAGATTTGTTAGCCTTTTTCTTGTCTGGAGACGAATTGATTTCTTGCCTGCAACCAAACAAGTTTGAGTTTTGTTCGTTTACGTTTACGGTACCAGCGCAATTCCACTGCCTTTACGTTTGGGGGGTTTCTCTGGAACCAAACGTCTCCTAGGTTCAACTCCTTACCAAAGTAGAATGGTGGTGAAAATCATCTGAGATGGATTTGCATGTCAAAGAACACATCAAACTAGGCAAGAAAAAAAGGAGGGACGAAGAGGGAGGGAGGGAGGGAGGAGAAACCCTCACCACTTACCCTGTTTCTCCATCACTATGTTTTTCAAGATTGAAGAACCAGAAGACCAGCATTTTCTACTAAAAGAAATGAAGTGTCTTACAGGCTAACCCAGACAAAAACACAAGAGACAGGAGGGTGTACAAGTTATGAAGAACACGAGAAATTGCAGATATTTTGTTTTTGTCATGTATACACTATTGCGTCGAGTCACATAGCTCCGAAAACAACTCATAATCAAACCAGTTAAGTGTAAAAGCTTAATAATTCCAAACTGCCAGTTTCAACTTTCAAACTTAGCTTACGCCGGTTTCATTACACAGAACAATACATGGTCACAAAGCTTGCTAAATTTGCTAATGTTGGTTTAGGGAGTCAATTGTCAAGTAGAAAAAAAATGGGTTTCAAGCTTAGAAAAGGTACAAACCTGGAGAATTATCTGTTAACATGTACACCTCTGAGGCTGAGTAGATGCCACCAAGCACAGTACGTTTCACATACCAATCAATATCTGATCCAGCATCTCCAGCAGCATGCCAAATCTCATCAACAAGGACTGCTCTCTGCTTTAAGCTTGTTGAGAGATTTGCTGGTTGGGACTGCCAAACAAATTATATAATTGGGCATGTAGCCATCACATACTAATTTAGTTAAAACACATATGAGAGGGGAGGAAATGAAAGAAAGACAACGGGCCACCTGAATGCTCAGCGCCTGAGGCCACTTTGATATGTAAGGTGTCTGCATCTCAAGCCTCATCCGAACAAGTCTAGATAGTCTCTCAGTGAGCATCAAGTTTTTCAAAAGCTCTCCCTCACCAGCATCAACGCGATCCATGAGTTGTTGAAGGCAGTCATCCATGAAAAACTGCATGCACACACAAACAAGAATTCATAAGTGGAGGCACACAAAGCATAGAAACACAAAATTTACTTAATATGTTCAACAAACAATATACATCTTGCATCAATGAAGTGAAATGCCGAGTTCCATCATACACCGATGAAGTGGAAGAAAGAAAGTTTCAGTGTCTGCTAAGCGTAACGTCAATGCCCTGAGCCTCACTAAAAAATTCCCTCCATATTTTTCTGCACGCTCCAGCACACTCCCTAAATCCAGAGGTCGGACAAAGGTAGAGGAGGCGTGAGGAGGAAGAGCGGTGGGAGGGGGTTGGTCGGGTGGGGTGCTGGGCACAGGGAGGAAGAATGTGGGCAGGGGTGGGACGGGTTGGGGTGGTGGGCATAGGGAGGAAGATGGATTGGGGTGGTTTTTTTAGTTGCTATGTCCAGATTTTGGGTAGGTTCGGGTCTGGTACAGGGGGGTGGTTGCGGAATATGAAAAATTCCCATTTGAGACTGCATATTTTACATCATTTACACATAAACTGTTTTTTGTACGTAAAATGGTATGCTGCATAAACTAAGGGCTCCGATGGCATTTTTTCGTAGAACTTGTATCGAGGTATCTTAAGAGTAATGAATAAGGTATATTGAGAATGATAAAGAGGTATAATAGGTTTTTTAAGAGGTATATACTGAATGTGGGAGTACATACTCCCAGGAGTATAGCTATTCTGCAACCACTTGTAGAATAACTATTCTGCAACCTTTTCATAACTGCTGGAAACAACAAAAAGCTAACTGCACGCTCTTTTCTTGCTAACTGCCCAAAAACTTTCTCTGGCATTATTTTTTGGCTGCAACTTCCACATCGTTTATCGAAATGACGCAAGTGATATAACGTTGGAAAGTTGTTGATAAGGAAAAACTTTTTCATCTTGAACATTTTCCCAAAATCCACAGAGTTTTAAGAGCAATTTTCAAATTACAAAATTTACATAAATCAACATTCAACGTATTTTGAACGGAAATTTCAAACCGTTTGTCGGAACGTGGCAAATGATATATCATTGAAAGATATTGATTAGCCTTAACTTTTCATGTAGAACACTTTTCCAAATTCCCTATGGTTTAAGAGCAGTTTTGAAAATACTAACATTCTCGTCCGTTTTTTGCCCGAACTACAAAAGTAGCACGCTAACTCTCCGACTAAAATAGCTAACTATCCAGTGATGAGCACGCTAACTCTCTCGGTGATGAGCACGCTAACTGTCAGGACGTCATTTGTTTTTTAGCCCGAACTAATATGGAACAGGCTAACTGCCCATACTGAAGCTGTGAACTGCCTGGGTTTTTTTGGCCCGCACTACTACATAACACGCTAACTGCTAATACTATAAGAGCTAACTGCGAGGAACTATGGAGAAAGCACATGCATGCATGCAAGCAAAGAATCTTCACCACATGCTGAGATCATTAACATTATTAGCACAATGCACGTGTGTTGCTACGAAACTATGAAATACGAGGAGTTGCATCACTGGCTTAGGAGGTCGTCAAGTATGTTGTTGTCCGCGGCATTTGCACGCGGTTCACTATTACAAAGTGCGAAAATACAACGATCACGCGGCAGGCATTGGAGAATCTTAAGAGATCATAGTAGACCCTTTGCAAGACACAACATTTCAAATGCTGAAACATATGAGAATAGGCATTAGTAAGTTGACTGCACAAGGTTGTGGGTCAGGTAGAAGGACAAGGTCTACCGTTTCTTTGGAATTACTATTTGTTCACTCTCTTATTCTGTGATATAGAATGGAAGAACTTGGTTGGCAAGAGAAACTGCAAACAAGAGCATAATTTTGAGTTGGAGTCGCATTTCTGCATTTGTTATTTGTGCCTTCTATAAGTGTTGGTCTCACATAAAAGTAATAGTGTACTTGTTTATTTGTGTTAGGTCCCACATGTGAGTAAAAGTACATTGTTTACTTATGTCTCTTGGAAGGTTGCTAGTCCCACATGTGGTAGGGGTGTATTTGTTTATTGCTTAAGGTTGTTAGTCCCACATGTGAACTCACCCCCAACTCCAACCTTTATAAGTAGGAAAGAATTGCTGAGTTCAAAAATACAAAATGATTTATCTCACAAATTGGTAATTCAGTTAGTGATCCGTCATCACCGGCGAGTTCGTCTCAACTACAACTACAAAACAAAATACCATGTTGCCATGTTCCAACAACAAAAATTGCATGACCAGTTGCCAGATTAATAGTACGTGTTTGCCAGATTGTTTATGCTGAGTTACCGGATTATTTAATGCTGAGTTACCAGGTCTTTTCTGCTAGTTACTAGATTAATAGCACATGAAGAATGATATTCCGTAATCAGATAACAAAGTTATTATAAATCTCATAAGTGAAACAAATCTAGTAACTACAGATGAAAAAAAAAGGTAGTCAAAACATATCAACATGGGTTTCAATTTCAGAAGTCTCGTGGCAACGAAGCCATGGTGAAAGCAGATCATCAATCGGGTTAACGGTTTGAGATAAAATATTTTTAGTGTAGTCCCCACATAAGACACAGGGCACATCCACCCACATAGTACAGCCCATTTTACTTATAACAGGTATTGCCCTATGCTGCTATCCATGAGGCAAGGCATCCTAATGCTAGTGCCAGGGGAAACACGATATATTGATACGTACTTGAAACATCAGCCATGCGAATGTTTTTAGTGAAACAAGAAAAAATATGTAAGTGATAACACAAATAAACAATATAATAGCATTGCTGTCAAATAAATACATGGTTTATGCAAATGAAGCTATTCACACAAATGATTTATTTTTCATGAAAGCATGTGTGTGCATGCAAATATACAAACAAATGCCACAACATTTATAAATCTGATATAATCATATAAATCAATCTATATAACAGCACTCTTCTTCTGAGCACGGATATACATCATCCATGTGTGACATCATTCTTCAACAGCACTCCCTAATTTTGGAGACCTCTCATTCAATTGTGGTGTTCAATTTTGGATTTGGTTCACGATTTTGACCGGGTCAACGATTTCTTAAGGAGTTCTTGCATTCGATTGAGGTGTCCGATTTTGGATTTTGTTCATGATTTTGATTAGGTCAACGATTTCTCAAATCAATCGGCAGTAACCAGCCTATAAAAAATACATCAGTCCCGCTCACCCTCTCATCACCTTGCAAAAAAGAAGCGTCAACATGCGACACCGTAGCATCAATATAGTACATGCGGCCACCAACGCAAGAAACTTTCCCACATACGTGTGAGTTGATTAGCAGATAAGACAGAATCGCACCTCCAGGAAGGGCCCATCAAAACACCGCACTATATAAAAAAGAAAAAATACTCCATCCCCCAACGTGCCACATCAAATAACAAAAAAATTTGGTAACTACCATACATTCACACCAAACAATAACAACATTTAAAAGGGGATGTATATGGAGAGTAGGAACTGGAGGAAAAATCAACATTTGGCAGGACCTTGGATTCCATCTAGTGCTAACCGTAAGGTGATCACACCAAGGGGACAAATTATGTTGACAAAGTCAAGGAACTTATCGATCCGCATAGTGAGCAGTGGGATGAAGCTCTGATTCGGGATGTTTTCAATCCGGTCGATGCACAACATATCTTGCAAATATCTCTGAATGTGCAAGGGTTCGAAGATTTTGTCACGTGGCAGTACACTAAATCTGGCACTTTTTCGGTCAGGTCTGCATACACCGTGAATGGGAGCATCACTAACAGCTTTCTCGCACTGATGGGCAAGGACAGGTTCGAATAAACCCGGCCTGGCAAACAATCTGGAGTCTCAGTGTGCCAGGGAAGATTAAAATTCTCATTTGGAAGGTCCTACATGGTATGCTTCCCTGTTTGGGAGTCCTTGCAAATAGACACGTTTCAACTAGTGCTCAATGCCCGATTTGCTCGTCAAGTGTGGAAGATATACAACACTGTCTGTTCAAACATGTCATAGGGTCAAACATGTTTGGGAAGAGCTTGGTCTCCTTGATCTGATTAACCAAACTGTTGCTCGTGATCGTTCCAGCTCTGTCAATATGGAACAGTTAATGTTTGAGGGGGCAAACAATATTCAGTCTGAGATCCCGGTGGCTGAACTGGTGGCCGTCGCTTCATGGTATTGCTGGTGGCAGCGTCAGCAGACTGTCAAAGGAGAAGCAGTCCAAACACCCTACAGAACTGCAGCCTCCATTAGAGCACTTGGAACAAACTTCATTAGAGCCGGGAGCAGTAAGTATGTGCCAAAAAAGGAAGATCTGAGATGGAGCAAACCAGTCCATGGCTTTTCTAAGGTGAATGCAGATGCCATACAATGAGGAATCAGCATCATGTGCCACAGGAGCAGTTCTGCATGATGAAGGGAGTCACTTCATTGCCGCAGCAAAGTGGTATATACCACACGTACCGGATGCGGAAGCCGCTGAAACGCTTGCTCTTCGTAATGGTCTTCTTCTGGTGGAGCAACTGGGATGTAACAAACTGATGGCGGAATCCAATTCTTACCTGGTTATCGATGCTATCAACGATGCTGCGAACTATTATGGTCCCAATGTCGCCACAATCATGGAGTATTTTTAGATTTCAAAAGGCTTTGGCATGGTTAAATTCTGCTTGTGTAAAAGGGAGGCAAATGAAGTTGCGGATTGTTTGGCGAACGAGTGTTATACATCTAAATCTCCATCCTTTTAGGACAATTCTGCCGCTGATTTTATCTCATCTTTGATTGTAAACGATATAGTTGTCATTTGATGAATAAAATCTTATTCCCATAAAAAAAAACATTCATCGTCCAAATATGCAATAGCTATCAACAACTACGATCTGTTGGAAATATACCAATCAGATATAGCATCCAAATATGCAATAGCTATCATCAAATACGATCTCTTCATAACAACTGGCTGCGTTAGTTTCCAATCCAACCAATGTGCATTCAAGGATTAACCTACAGTGATCTATGAAGCTTCCATATTCATCAAAATTCCAATCCGATGTAGCATTCAAAAAAAAAAAAAATTCTTACGATGAAAATTTATCACCACATCGAGATTAGGCAACAGATCACAACAGAAACAAATTGAAGGGGCCGGTACCTCAACTAGCGCAGCCTCCTTCCTTGGGAAGGCACCAACGATGGCCGGCGACACGGCCACGTCCCTCGCACCCGCGATCATGGCCGACTCGCTCCATCCCATCCTCGGCTAAAGCAAAACCGAAATAAAAAATCACAAAATTGCAAAAACAGTAAAAACGCCAAAAGTGGAAGCAAATTTGGAGGGAATTCGAGCCGCAACCACGTGGAGAAGCGACGCGCGGAGGACCTTCTGCTGCTGCTCCTCGTACCCCGTGCCACCAGGGCGGCGACCCCCCGATGCAGATCCCTGCCCAGCCCGGTAGGCCCCTCCAGCGTCGGAACCGGCGGAGGAGGCTCCATCCTTCTTGGGAGGGTCGACTGTGGGCTCCAGAGGGGGGGCGGGAAGAGGCGGTGGGGGCGAGGCGTCGGTGGACAGCCAGCAGAGAGCAGCGGGGGCAGAAGGGGGCGGGGAAGTGCATGGGAGGAAGCGGCGGGCAGCGGCAGTGGAGAGGAGGCGGCGGGCGACGAGGAAGGAGGCCATTGCGGAAGGGTCGGCGCGACGTACACGACGTGTTCGACGAAATGGCGAGGCTGTATCGAAACAGAGTTTGCCGAATCAATTGGTGCCCGTAAGACTCAGTCGGGAGTCGGGACGCAAAGTATCTTCTCACGAGCTCATATGCTACTGTATAAACAGTAAACTTAAAAAAAAAAGTAAAAAATCAAACAATTCTGATTTTTTTTTTTGGAAAACATTAGGAATTAGGGTGTCTGCAAAGTTTCATCATAAAATAACATTTGTGGATGTCATGGCAAAAAAGCAAAATTGATGCTCTGATAATGGTATTTTCGAACGCATTTTGGAGCTCTGATTTTATTTTATTTTGCCACAACTTTCACGAATGTGATTTCGTGATGAAACTTTACAAGCACTTCAAACATTCCTTAATGTTTGCCATAACGAAAACCAGAATTTTTTGAATTTTTTCTAATTTCTTTTACTGTTCATACCATGAGCATTTGAACTCAGAAAGGTACTTTCGACTCAGTCGTATTTACTGTCGCCACGATTTGCATATAAAGTGCCGAAAATACCCTGATAAACATGGTTATAGATGAATCTGATAAAAAAAGTTTCTGGCAAAAAAATAGCAATTCGGGAAAAAGTCAAAAATCTTTAAAACTTTTTTTTTCGAAAATATCAGATCTATTATAAAGATTCACCGGAAGTACAAAGCACCCCAAACATAATAAAAATTACATCGAGGTCCATGAACAACCGAACGACCATTGCCGCCGCCAGAACGAGCCGCTGTCGCCGCTCCCAACCGGAGCCGGCTTGACCTTGTCGATGACAGCCGGGAAGTCTTCGTGCACGTGCCCCTAAGGACCAGCGTTCGGGAGCCACAGTTGTCTCCATTGAATCCTTGAATCGATCTGAAGAATCTGACATCAAATCTCGCCGTTGCGTACGCACGACGAGAAACCCTAACCTCGCCGCTCCGAGGAGCTGGCAGGAATCTACGCCGGAGCTCCGTCTAATCCGTCCCGACGAATGAACTTGAGGAGAATCGGAGCCCGGAAGACTGACTCGAAGAAGAAGAAGCGCAACCATCCGTCCGAGCGCCGTCCTTGCGAGAACTAAAACCCTACCTATCTAACCCGAGGCACCACGAATACCCTCCCCGCCACTGGCCGCAGGAGCGGCAGGCGGAGGGGAGGTGAATTCACGGGCTCGCCGGTAGAGATCGAAGGGAGGAAGGCTTTCCCTAGTCGCCTTGCGGGAGGGGAAAGAAAAAGATCTGAACCATTGATAATCTTGAAAACTTTTTTGGAACAAACTTGACCTACTGAAGTACCCCTATAAAAAATCACAAAGAAAAACTCCCGTCAAAAATCTGAGCAAAAAAAATCAGGACAATGTAGAGTGAATAGTAACTCTAATATGGTGCTGATTTTGGCTTTTTGCCAACAATACCATCAAAGTCATTTCTTCGCCAAGAAATTTACGCGAGTTGACGCTTGAGCAAGTTTGTTGTGAATACCATGTTTTTTGGGCCATTTTTTAAATTACTTTTTTGGGGGAAAAACAAGTGCATCTACTTCCACGTTCCATTCGTATCCCTCCTATAAAGTGTGTTTTATAAATTTTAGAGATTGGCAAGGTCATGTGCAAACTCAGTCGTCGTATCTCAATCTTAAAAAAGAATGTATCTATTTTCATTCAAACACTTTGATTAAACGTTTCACAACATTTTAAAAGCAATCATGGACATAATTTTTAACAAGTTGGAAGAATAAAAGCATTAAACTAACATGTATAAATCACATGTCGACGGCTACGTCATGTGCACCATTTTCCGTTTTCGGTGTGTGCATCTTGCTCCCCTCTGACGGCATGTGCATTAAACTAACACCACACATCGCCAGCTCCACCGTGTGCACCGTCCCGTTTCCGGTGTGTGCATCTTGCTCCGCTACGACGGCGTGTGCACCATGCCCTTCTCCAGCGTGTGCACCTTGCCCTCCTTCGGTGTGTGCCATCCTAGAACGCATCATCAACGCTCCCGTGACATCCCAAAATGATCTCGCCACTAGATCCATGATGAATCAGTTCTCCTTCGCTATCTAATCTTGCCCCAACTGTTCCTCCTCAATTTTAAGCCTACAGGCCTCCATCTCTTCTTCCTTCTGCCTTGAGCTCTCTTGTGTAGCATCCCACCTCGCCCTTGTAACAACATTGGGTTTCCCCTAAATTAGAAATTGATTGTTATTCTATTTTTGCATAATTATTGCATCATAAGCATTGCATCAGCAGCGTATTGCTTTAATCAAATAAATTAATTTAGATATTTTATTTTGCCATATTGTTAAATGGTGAATAAGTAAACTTTTCTCCCTTTTGGTGTTCTAGACCGAGACTGGTGTAAGGCAAAGCCCCGATTGTGCCCAATCTTCACAATTTGGAGAAGAACAAGGGGAAGAATGCAAAGAACTCAAGTAGCACCAGGGGAAATCACTATAAGAACAAGATCCACACATGTTCTCTCCAAGCATCTAAGCAAAGAGACATTGGTAGATCCATAAACAACATGACGAACAAGTAGCTAGGTAGTTCTTCCCAAATCTCTAAGGAGAAGTCAAGTATTGATAGATAGATCTTTCCCAAATCTCTACGAGAGATGGGAAACCATGGTAATCTCTTCGGATTCTTCTCCTAATGGTGGCATTGGTCTCCAGTGGAGAAGAGATACATGAGCAAAGCTCTTTCTCAAGTAGTTCTAATATGTTTCGCTAACCCTAATAAGTCAAAGGGGGCTGGTTTATATAGTCTAGGGACAAAGTGGTGTAGGTGGGAGAGAGGGACACATGGCTCTCGGCCAAAACTGCATGCAAGCACGCCAGACGTCTAGGTAGCTAGCCAGATCATCCGGGATGCAAGTCGGGTATCTAGTGGCTGTAGCCGGCACTGGGGCTAGATTTGCTTTCGCGGTACATGCTCTAGGGTTCGGACGTTCGGGTAGTTAGTTGTACGTCCGCCTTTGCGCAAAACCTTTTGATGTTTCTAGACGTGATCCCAGACATCTATCTAGAGAGCCTTTTCGTCCGGGCTTAACCCGGATGACCGAGTGGCTGGCCGGACATTCGGCCACTATTCAGCGGCTTCCCTTGCGTGGGACGCTCTAGTGTCATCACCATGGACTTGGATCCATCGACAAGGGACATGTGCAAGGCATATACTAAGGTGAATCTTCTCCTTTTCGTGTGTTTACTTGACCCCTTCAAGGATGGTATACTACTTGACCCTCGCTCGTGCATGTAGTTTGAGCCGAGCTTTCACACATGCCGATGAGGAGTGCAAGCACAAGAGTACGCCTACACCATCCAAGAGGGAAGCCTGAGAGTGGAAACGGAAGAAAGGAGAAGATGTGAGTGTTGCTGATGAGCAGCAGAACGTCTGGGCACCTAGCCGAACGAAAGGCCCCCCTGGTTAATTGTCTAGGATTACGCCCGGGATCACATCAGAAGTCTTTAACGAAGTCGGACATCAGACTTGCTACCCAGATGTCCGACCCCTAGAGCAAACCCGCGTCCAGTTGTAGAAGCTCGGGCTAAGTGTCAGCCACCGAACGTCTGGCCTGCTACCCAGACAGTCCGGCCGAAGCCCGAACATCCGAGCTCAAACTCGAACGTCACTCCCGTCTGCGTGTAGATTTGGCCAAAGGGTTCTCTCTCCCCCACCTACCTGATACGTCTCCAACGTATCTATAATTTTTTATTGTTCCATGCTATTATAGTATCAATCTTGGATGTTTTATATGCAATTATATGTCATTTTATATCATTTTTAGGAACTAACCTATTGACCTAGTGCCCAGTGCCAGTTGCTGTTTTCTGCTTGTTTTTGTTTTTTCAGAAAATCAGTACCAAACGGAGTCCAAACGCTACAAAACTTTTTGATGATTTTTTTCTGGACAAAAGAGACCCTAGAAGCTTCGGGGAAGGACCAGAAGACCTACAAGGAGATGACAAGGCAACAAGGCGCGCCCAGGGGGGTGGCCGCGCCCTGTTACCTTGTGGGCCCCACGTGGCTCCTTTTGACCTAATTCCACTTCTATAAATTCTCAAATATTGGGAAACCAACAGAGAACCACCTCGAATAACTTTTTCGCCGCTGCAAGCTTCTGTTCTTCCGCGATCCCATCTGGAGGCCTTTTTCAACACCCTGCCGGAGGGGAAATCGATCACGGAGGGCTTCTACATCAACCTTGCTGCCCTACCGATGATGTGTGAGTAGTTTACCACAGACCTACGGGTCCATAGCTAGTAGCTAGATGGCTTCTTCTCTCTCTTTGATCTTCAATACAATGTCCTCCTTGATCTTCTTGGAGTTCTATTTGATGTAATCTTCTTTTGCGGTGTGTTTGTTGGGATCCGATGAATTGTGGGTTTATGATCAAATTATTCATGAGAAGTAATTGAGTCTTTTTTGAACTTTATTATGCATGATTTTTATAGCTTTGTATTTCTCTCCGATCTATCCATTTGGTTTGGCCAACTAGATTGATTTATCTTCAGCGGGAGAGGTGCTTTGTAATGGGTTCAATCTTGCGGTGCTCTATATCCCAGTGACAGAAAGGGACAAGACACGTATTTGTATTGTTGCCATTAAGGGTAAAACGATGGGGTTTATTCATATTAATTGGGTTTACTTTGTCTACATCATGTCATCTTGCTTAAGGCGTTACTCCATTTTCATTAACTTAATACCCTAGATGCATGCTGGATAGCGGTCGATGGGTGGAGTAATAGTAGTAGATGCAGGCAGGAGTCGGTCTACTTGTCTCGGACGTGATGCCTATATACATGATCATTGCCATGAATATTGTCATAACTATGCACTTTTCTATCAATTGCCCAACAGTAATTTGTCTACCCACCGTATGCTATGTGTTCGAGAGAGAAGCCTCTAGTGAAAACTATGGCCCCCGGGTCTACTTTAAATATAAAAAGAAAACCTAAATATACTTGCTGCAATTTTATTTCTTTTATTTTGTTTTGCAATTTATCTATCTACCACTACAAGATTTAATCCTTGCAAGTAACGAGTTCAAGGGGATTGACGACCCTCTTGCTCGCGTTGGGTGCAAGTATTTGCTTTTGTGTGTGCAGGTGCTGTTCACGAGGCTTTGTGTGATTCTCCTACTGGTTTGATAACCTTGGTTCTCACTGAGGGAAATATTTATCTCTACTGTACTGTATCTCCTTTCCTCTTCGGGGAAAATCCCAACGCAGCTCACAAGTAGTAGGAAGAATTTCTGGCGCCGTTGCCGGGGAGACATGATCAAAACCTATCAAGTACCTTCGCATAAACTATCATCTACTTGCTCTACTTTTTATTTGCCTTTTTTATTTGCATTTGCCTCTCGTTTTCATCTCCCCCACTTCTCATGAAAAATACAAAAACACAAAAATATTTTTATTTGCTTGTTTGCTTGCTTTGCCACTATGGCAAGTTCTTCAATTGTTGCTTGTACCCCTGAAAATGAAGTGCTTAATTTTAAACAAAGGGGAGGAGAAAGTTTAAAAGATGCTTGGTATAGGATTTGCAATGCTCAAAATAGGTCCACTCGTAAGCAATCCACTACCGTTCTTCTTCACAATTGTTAGGTGGGTGTCACTACTTGGTATAGATTCGTGCTAGACACCATTACCGGAGGGAATTTCTTGAGTAGTCACCCTATGGATGCTTTCAATGCTATAGGTAATTTAATGGGATCACCACCTATTACTATTAATGAAACAATGCTGACTTTGGAACATGTTATGCAAAGGCTAGAAACTATTGAAAATAGAATGCCTACTATTGAACATATTGAGAATCTAGACAAAAAGATCCATAATCACACTACTCAATTTGGTTCTAAGGTAGGAACTACATTAAAGATGTTAAAGGAAAAGGAACCAATAATTAATGAAAGGATAGAACAAGGTCCCGCTAGAATCGATAAGTTGGAAGAAATTATCAATAATTTGGGATCCGCCTTTTCTTCCGCTAAAACTATTGATAGGACCCCTTCTAATAGAAATTACAAGTTTATGTATGTTCCTAAGAATAAGGGTGCCACATCTAGTAAGGGAAATGAGGATCTTAAAATGATTAGCTTGCATCCCAATTTCATTGATATAATAAAAGAACCTATTTATGAAAGCAAATTCCTCAACTTTGTCCCTAGGAGTGTGATGATAAAAAATTCGTATGCTAAATCTCCTTGGAAGCATGGATGTATAATTGAGGATTTGGAAATGAAGGATGATAATACTTGAAACATCCATTATGCCTAGCTTGGGGCATAAAACAATAGCGCTTGTTGGGAGGCAACCCAATATTTATCTTTATTGTATTTTTTTTCTTGTGTCACACAATTATAGCTACTGTTATGATTGTGTTTTTATCTTTTAATTAGTGTTTGTGCCAAGTAATGCCTTTAGGATGATTTGGATGATAATATAATTGATGTTGTTTGAAAACAAAAAGTTTTACGCCCAGTATTTGATTTTACGTGTTTTACTGGAATGTCAGACAAATCTGAAGTTTTTACACAGTATTGATATATGAATTTTTTACGTTCTCCTAATTTTTCAGAATTTTTGGAGTTACAGAACTATGACTTTTATTCAGATCTTTACAGACTGTTCTATTTTAGACAGATTATGTTTTCTATTGCATAGTTCGCTTATTTTAATGATGCTATGGATTATGTCGGGGGTATAAGTCATGGAGAAGTTAGAGTAAAGTAGCATTATGCAAGAATTAAATATGAATCAATTTATAACAATACCTAAAGTTTAAGATTTGTGTGTTATACTAACGGATCTCACGAGATTTCTGTTGAGTTTTGTGTGCTGAAGTTTTCAAGTTTTGGGTGAGATCGCGATGGATGAAGGAATAAGGAGCGGAAAGACCCTAAGCTTGGGGATTCCCAAGGTACCCCAAGGTAATATTCAATGAAGACCCAACCGTCTAAGCTTGGGGATGCCCCGGATGGCATCCCCTCTTTCGTCTACAATCTATCGGTATATCACTCGGAGCTATATTTTTATTCATCACATGATATGAGTTTTACTTGGAGCGTCTTGTGCCATAGTTTTCTTTTCTTTGTTTGCTTTTTAGTTTGCGACAATCATCTTTTGTTGAACACACCTTTCTGAGAGGGACACAAATTTATCATGATTTTTTAGAATACTCTATGTGCTTCACTTATATCTTTTGAGCTAGGCAGTTGCTCTAGTGCTTCACTTATATCTTTTAGAGCATGGTGGTGGTCATATTTTAAAGAAATAGTTGCACTCTCATGCTTCACTTAAATCTTTTTGAGAGTCTAATAAATAGTAATGGCAATTTGCACGGGTTATAAGATTAGTCCATAAAGGATAGGTATTCAAGAGGGATATAATAAAAACTTTCATGTAGATCACTAAATATGAAACGTGTGGTTTAATGATATTGATGTCGTAATATGAAAGGATATAGGTTCATGATCATTGGTTAGTAGAAATATCGGTATTAAAGTTTGTTATTGACTTCTCATCTAAGTGTTGGTCATGGCATGGTGAGGAGGTCCGAGCATTTTTATGTCTGAAATGAAATCCTTGAGTGATGTTACAATCGGGGGTGCGCGATGGTTAACTCCTACCAACCTCATCCCTGGGGGCATGCGAGTAGTACTTTGCTTCGAGGGCTAATAGGCTTTACAATAAGTATGTGAGTTCTTTATGACTAATGTGAGTCCATGGATTATACGCACTCTCACCCTTCCGCAATTTGCTAGCCTCTTCGGTACCGTGCATTGCCCTTTCTCACCTCGAGAGTCGGTGGAAACTTCGCCGGTGCATCCAAACCCCGTGATATGATACGTTCTATCACACATAAGCCTCCTTATATCTTCCTCAAAACAGCCACCATACCTACCTATTATGGCATTTCCATAGCCATTCCGAGATATATTGCCATGCAACTTCCACCGTTCCGTTTATATGACACACATCTTCATTGTGATATTGCTTTGCATGATCATATAGCTGGCATAGTATTCGTGGCTCAGCCACTGTTCATCATTTTTATACATGTTACGCTAGATCATTGCACATCCTGGTACACTGCCAGAGGCATTCATATAGAGTCATATTGCTCTAGTATCGAATTGTAAGTAAATAAAAGTGTGATGATCATCATTATTAGAGCATTGTCCAAGTGAGGAAAGGATGATGGAGACTGTGATTCCCCCACAAGTCGGGATGAGACTCCGGACGAAAAAAAGAGGCCAAAAAGAGCCCACAAAAAATGAGAGAAAAAGAGAGAAGGGGCAATGTTACTATCCTTTTCCACACTTGTGCTTCAGAGTAGCACCATGTTCTTCATATAGAGAGTCTCCTGAGTTGTCACTTTCATATACTAGTGGGAATTTTTCATTATAGAACTTGGCTTGTATATTCTGATGATGGGCTTCCTCAAATGCCCGAGGTCTTCATGAGCAAGCAAGTTGGATGCACACCCACTTAGTTTCAGTTTGAGCTTTCATATACTTATAACTCTTAGTGCATCCGTTGCATGGCAATCCCTACTCCTCGCATTGATATTGATTGATGGACATCTCCATAGTTCGTTGATCCACCGAGTTGATGCGAGACTTTCTTCCTTTTTGACTTCTCCTATTAATCCCTATCACCGCATTCTATTCCACCTTGTGCTATGTCCATGGCTCACGCTCATGTATTGCGTGAAGTTGAAAATGCTGAAGCGCGTTAGAAGTACGATCCAATTGCCTGGTTTAACACCGGGGTGCTCATGATTTATATTTATGCAGTGAAGGCGGAGTAATGCCATGCTAACATGATAAAATGAGTGGGGAATAACATTAGTTAAGGATTGTATATTTTGAAAGTTTAATGATTATGCTTCTTATATTCATGGATATTATTATGTTGATATTGTTAATTCATCGTTTCTCAATATTTATACCACAAAAATAGATTACATGATAAACATGTTAGGTAGCATTCCACATCAAAAATTCTGTTTTTATCATTTACCTACTCGAGGACGAGCAGGAATTAAGCTTGGGGATGCTGATACGTCTCCAACGTATATATAATTTTTTATTGTTCCATGCTATTATAGTATCAATCTTGGATGTTTTATATGCAATTATATGTCATTTTATATCATTTTTGGGAACTAACATATTGACCTAGTGCCCAGTGCCAGTTGTTGTTTTCTGCTTGTTTTTTGGTTTTTCAGAAAATCAGTACCAAACGGAGTCCAAATGCTATGAAACTTTTTGATGATTTTTTCTAGACAAAAGAGACCCTAGAAGTTTCAGGGAAGGACCAGAAGACCTACGAGGAGACGACAAGGCAACAGGGCGCGCCTAGGGGGTGGTCGCGCCCTGTTACCTTGTGGGCCCCACGTGGCTCCTTTTGACCTAATTCCACTTCTATAAATTCTCAAATATTGGGAAACCAACAGAGAACCACCTCGAATAACTTTTCCGCCACCGCAAGCTTCTGTTCTTCCGCGATCCCGTCTGGAGGCCTTTTCCGGCACCCTGTCGGAGGGGGAATCGATCACGGAGGGCTTCTATATCAACCTTGCTGCCCTACCGATGATGTGTGAGTAGTTTACCACAGACCTACGGGTCCATAGCTAGTAGCTAGATGGCTTCTTCTCTCTCTTTGATCTTCAATACAATGTTCTTCTCGATCTTCTTGGAGTTCTATTCAATGTAATCTTCTTTTGCGGTGTGTTTGTTGGGATCCGATGAATTGTGGGTTTATGATCAGATTATTCATGAGAAGTAATTGAGTCTTTTCTGAAATTTATTATGCATGATTTTTATAGCTTTGTATTTCTCTCCGATCTATCCATTTGGTTTGGCCAACTAGATTGATTTATCTTCAGCGGGAGAGGTGCTTTGTAATGGGTTCAATCTTGTGGTGCTCTATATCCCAGTGAAAGAAAGGGACAAGACACGTATTTGTATTGTTGCCATTAAGGGTAAAACGACGGGGTTTATTCATATTGATTGGGTTTACTTTGTCTACATCATGTCATCTTGTTTAAGGCGTTACTCCGTTTTCATTAACTTAATACCCTAGATGCATGCTGGATAGCGGTCGAAGGGTGGAGTAATAGTAGTAGATGCAGGCAGGAGTCGGTCTACTTGTCTCGGAAATGATGCCTATATACATGATCATTGCCTTGAATATTGTCATAACTATGTGCTTTTCTATCAATTGCCCAACAGTAATTTGTCTACCCACCGTATGCTATGTGTTCGAGAGAGAAGCCTCTAGTGGAAACTATGGCCCCCGGGTCTACTTTAAATATAAAAAGAAAACCTAAATATACTTGCTAAAATTTTATTTCTTTTATTTTGTTTTGCAATTTATCTATCTACCACTACAAGATTTAATCCTTGCAAGTAACGAGCTCAAGGGGATTGACGACCCTCTTGCCCACGTTGGGTGTAAGTATTTGCTTTTGTGTGTGCAGGTGCTGTTCACAAGGCTTTGTGTGATTCTCCTACTGGTTCGATAACCTTGGTTCTCATTGAGGGAAATACTTATCTCTACTCTATTGTATCTCCTCTCCTCTTCGGGGAAAATCCCAACGCAGCTCACAAGTAGCACCACCCTATTTTGTCCCAAGCCTATAAATACCCCTTACCTTCATCCTTTCTCGAGTTAGCTAAGAATAAACTCAAATCATAGAGCTTAGCTCATGTACCTCCCCTTGTGGGATTACTACTTCTTGGAGATGGCTCCTTGATACGTCTCCGTCGTATCTATAATTTTTGATTGTTTCATGCCAATATTTTACAACTTTCATATACTTTTGGCAACATTTTATATTATTTTTGGGACTAACATATTGATCCAGTGCCCAGTGCCAGTTCCTGTTTGTTGCATGTTTTTTGTTTCGCAGAAAATCCATATCAAATGAAGTCCAAACGTGATAAAAATTTATGGAGATTTATTTTGGAATATATGTGATTTTTGGGAAAAAATCAACGCGAGACGATGCCCGAGGGGGCCACAAGCCAGGAGGGCGCGCCTGGCAGGCTTGTGGGTCCCCTGTAGGTCGGTTGGAGGTATCCTTTGGCCGCAAGGAAGCTAATATCCGGATAAAAATCCCCTCAAAATTTCAGCCCAATCGGAGTTATGGATCTCCGGGAATTTAAGAAACGGTTTTCGGCCAGAAAACAGGAACGCGAAACAGAAGAGAACAAAGAGAGAGATCCAATCTCAGAGGGGCTCCTCCCCTCCGGGAGCCATGACGGCCATGGACCAGAGGGGGGACTCTCCTCCCATCTAGAGGGGAGGCCAAGGAAGAAGAAGAAGGAGGGGGGCTCTCTCCCCCTCTCTCCCGGTGGTGCCGGAACGCCGCCCGGGCAATCATCGTTGGTTTTACTGCCTTTGCGCACCTTTTTATTGGTTTTACCAGGTTCCTTAACATGGAGGAGTTCTTGAGGCAAAGGAAAGAAATCCCGAGAATATGGAGTAAAAATCATGTTGATTATGTGATAAAAACATACCATAAAATACAAGGCAAGAGGGGGCAAAAACCAGCCGCAACATGGAGTCCAGGGGAGAAGACGATGTCTGGTACAAACATGTGCGCTCGTATCAGCAGCCGTTGCCACTGCCTGGTCAACTACTTTGATCACGTGCCTTTGGATCGGGGTGAGGAGCCACAGATAAATCAGAAAACTTCGCTAAACTCAAGAACCCTGGCCTTCAGAAGGGATCCAGAGGGGAAATCAATAGAAGGGCTCCGCGACATCATCATCTCGATTAAGAGGACTACAACACCAACCACCTACACCATCATCATCCCATTTCCATTTCCCACTCAATATTTGCCTCTTTTGGATGAAAGGTTATTACTATTGGAAAGAAGGTGGGTTTGCGGAGGTATCGCGGTGACAGAAGCTACCTCCCTCCTTCCCTAACCATTGCAATAGGGGATTAACGGAGACCGCCTTTAGCTGCGTCCATGGGTAAACCCTTAATCACTGTTCTGGAACCTGAATGTGGGGAGGAAATGGGTGGTAATGTATGTGATACGCGGCTGCTGCATGTATGCACGTATCTGTACTTGGCTTCACCCACTTAAATAAGCATACAAAGTGGATTATGAATTCAAACCTAGAACTATGAGTTAGCATAGTTACATTAGATCCATACTCACTGGGAACATCTTTGCCCTATTGTTTCCAAAAACCTACATCATTCTCCGTTGCTTTATTTTATTCTTGCACTTTTATTTATTTTCAGCCACCTTTCACTTGTAAGCATTCAAACTCCATATTCACTCTGCTTTGGACTTACATTAACTTCATAATAATTCCCTTCAAGAGACAAAGACCATTTCTTGTGCTCCCTGTGGGATCGCACTCTTACTTCGAAAAGGCACTCTTACTTCAAAAAGCTACAACTACTTCGAAAAGGTTACAACTAAACCCTGTGCACTTGCATGCTATGAACTATCAATCCTAGAAGAGCAACACCATAGCAGAGCAAAACAAACAGTAGCAGCAGCACCTGTGCCCAGCACAAGCACCAATAGTAGCTAGCAACAACAGAGCAAGCATCGAGATGGGGCTTGCCTACGGCTGGCAGTGGTGCGAGCTCGAAGCAAAGGAGGGGCGCGAGGAGGTGGCGTTGGCTCGGGGCAGAGGTGAAGGCAGCAACGGAGATGGGAGATGTGGCCGGGGACGCGTCGAGAGGAGGAGCAGTAGGGAGGAGGGGGCACGTCGGGAGGTGATGTGGAGGTGGCCAAGGCAGGCGAAACCTGCGATGGGGTGGAGGGAGGATCAGGGGTGGCGGCGGCGGTACGACATGGGGTGACGACAATGTTAAGTTTGGGATTTGGGGGGAGGGTGAAAAATGAGCGCGCACATGCTAATTTTGGCTAAGTGCCTGCAGCGATGTAAGGCAAGCACAAAATATAAAACACTCGGTTTACAAATCCTTTTTTTATCTTTCTAAGACGCAGTAAATATAAGCCAAGTGTAGCTACTCGGCTTACTAAAGTGTATGTCGAGTGTTAAAACGCGGGTACTCCCCATACTGCTTTTTTTGCAATTTTTTTACTTGTTGGCTTGTTACTCTCTATTTTATTTCTCTTCTTCTTGATTTTCTTTTAGATCTTTGTTTATCTATTCTTATAACCACTAAAACAAATAAATAAATTTCTCATGTGTGTCCAGTTTGTGGTATTATGCCAGAAGGTAGCTTTCATGTGTTCCTGATATGCCCACCTGCAGTAAATGTCCATAAGATGGCAGGTGATACGTCTCCAACGTATCTATAATTTATGAAATTTTTATGCTATATTTACATCATTTATCTATGTTTTTGGCACAATATTTATTTGTACTAACCTATTAATCCAATGCCATAGGCTAGTTCATAATTTCTATTGTTTTCAGAAATATAGGTAAAAATTTCACAGAGCCGGAACGAGCTGAAATTTTTTGTGAACCTTTTCCAGAATAATCTGAATTTTGGGCAAAAGAATCAATGCAAGATGGTGCCCGAGGGCCCACATGGATAGGTGGTGCGACCACCCCCCAGATCGCGTCATGTGTCCTTGTGGAGAGACTGTAGGTCGGCTGGAGCTCTTCTTTGGCCGCAAAAAAGCTAATATTAGGGGAAAAAATCGTGTAAATTTTTTAGCCTGGTCAGAGTTAAGGATCTCCGGCTATTGAAGAAACGGTGTGTTGGTGTACTAAGACATGGGTGCCCTCGTACCCAGACTTGTGCACAGGCAGTTGTAGCCTCCCTTCCGGCAAGGGCTTGATAGAGGATAACTACGACTCAAGACTCAACACCAAGACCGTGAAGAAGACCTCAAGGCAGGTCATCGAGAAGTACTATTCTCATACTGAAGATCGACGCTGGCCTTGCCGGCAAGATTCGCCCCGGCAAGATGAAGACCAAGACTATGGTTGCCGGCAGGCCCCCTTGCCGGCAAGCAAGGCCCGGCAAGCTCCGTGCCAGCAGGCTTGTTCTGTCCCGTTACCACTCCACCTCACCATGGACCAGATAGGCTCGTATGCTAGGTGTCGAGCGGGCAGGCAGTCAACATAGCCGGCCAAGGCACGTGTCAGCATGCCCCGCCGTTGCCGTCGTAGAGAGTCTCCATCGAGTTAGGGTGAGATTCGATCCCTTTCGTGCTTCCATTCTCTGATTCAATGCACGATTGGACTGCCTGAATTCATGCCACGGATTGAGAACTCCTGTTACACTGCAAATTCCGTAGATTAGATTCGAGCGAAATTTCTAGGTTTAAGTTTCCGCCGAATGCATCTCGGACCGACCGATTCGAAATTTTTGGTCCCACCGATTTGGCCTCTGGCCATAGCACTAGTACGTCTCGGTGCCACCGAGTTGTACGAATCGGTGAGACCGAAGGTAAAGTCTCAGTGAAACCCTAGCATCTCAGAGCCACCGAAACCCATCTCAGTCTGAATGAAACGGTGTGTAAGGTTTTTGTAGTATGCTTTGGTGTCACCGAGATGATCAACTCGGTCCATCTGAAATGCATCCTATGAAAACTTGAAACTAAAAGTTGAACTCAAATTTTATAAAAAACTTCTGCTTTTTGTGATGACTCATCTACTCTGCCCATACCCATCTATTCACAGGGTCAGCTCAGCAAGATGTCAAGTGGCAGTGACAGTCAGAACAGGTCTGAACAACATGCAGAACTTAGTGAAGGGTCAAGCCCTGATGAGAGTTTCTATGAGGGAGAGAGGAGCTCTCCAGATCTTCCAAAGGCAGCCACCAGAACGAGGAAGAAGAAAATCTCAGACAGTGAGGATGAAGATTTTGTTGCTAGTGAAGCAGCAACAAAGAAGAAGAGAGTTGTGCTTGCTAAGGAGTACAGCACCAAACCATCATCTGCCAAAGAGAGGACTGCTGTGAGGAAAGTCCCTAAGCAGACTATGCAATTCACTCTTGAAGAGCCTAGTGACACAGAGGCAGCTGCAGGAACTAAGAAGAAGAGAGTAAGGAAAACTCATGCTCGAGTAATTAGCAGACCCTCCATGATGATTGATGAGGAGGAAGAGGAGGAGGAGCTAGCAGCCACTGCACCCCCTGCAAAAGCTCAGAAACTTATGTCTGATGCAATCAGGACTGCTGCCCCCACCAAGTCCAAACCAAAAGCTCCAGCACCCAAGAGGTCAACCAGGAACATTTCAGCTGCTAAGAAGAACAAGGCCCCAGTGTCTGAGGTAAATGTTGATGAAGAGCCACCAGTGCTCAGAAAGTTGAAGCCTAAGATTCCAGACCATGACAATGCACACCCGGTTGCGGAGAACATGATGCTGAGGAAGGATAAAGGACTGCGTCAGTGGAGACAGTCAGATTCTTATGCTATAAGGAGGAAGACAGCGTGTGATTATCGCTTTCACACTCGTGAACAACAGGATTTCTATGAAACAGTATTGCTTGACAAGAAGCCCATTGTTAGTGACATGAAATGGGTGGATTGGGAATACATTGATGAGAATGAAGATTATTTTCCCCATGTCCATGAGAGCTTCAGGATTGCAGGTGTTGATGACTTTGTCGGAAAGAAGTTGACCAAGTGGAACGATGAGATGGTCATGCAGTTCCTCCACAGCTCACTTCTATCCAGATGGCAGAATAGTGTGGATGACAGAGGGTATCAGGTACCAATCAACCATCTCTGAGTGGGCAAGTCTTCTTGGTGCTCCCAAGGAAGAGGATGATGACATAGATATCTATGCCAAGCTCAAGATGGATCACAACACCATGAAGAACATGTACACTGCAATTCCCGAGAAGGACATTGAGACTCATAAACTTGGATCAGTGAAGCATCTACTACCAGGACTGGCCACCACGAACACTATTTTGCGGTACACCTTGTTACCCAAGTCAGGAGGTGACAAAATGATTCGTGGCCACTCCATCAATTTGCTGCATTTGTTTGATACACCTCAGAAATTCAAGGTGATGAGCCTGATAGTAGAAACTATCAAGAGGACTGCAGCTGATCAGAAGAGATCGTGCGGATATGCTCCACACATTCAGCTATTGATAAATTCCAAGGTTGGAACCAGCACATACCTTCTTGACCGAGAGCATTTGCCATTGCATCCAGAGTTTGAGGATAATGTCATAGTGATGGATCCTTCGCATCCCACTTCTGTACAAGCTCAAGAGAAGATCCGCAAAGCCAAAGAAGCAAAAACAGCTCAGGAGGTAACAGCTCCCAATGCTCCAATTGCAAATCTTAAGTCTAAGTCTGACCAAATGACTTATCTGCTTGAAGCCACCCTGAGGATTGAGCGAAGTCTAGCCAACCTCACCCAGCACCAGGCTAGCTTAGAGCGGATAATTGAGATGAAATTTCATGATTTAGATGTCAAGGTCACAGAGATACAGACTACAGTGGAGCAGTTGCAGAATGATATTGACGCTGTCAAGACAGCCCCATCAGATGATAGTGGAGATGATAGACCAACCATAGAGCATTTTCAGACAGTGCCTAGGGCAGCCAGGTCTGCAGTGCCAGTTGTGGATCCACGGACCACAGTCTCTGCTGAAAGAACATGTGCTGCCCCCATGTTTGGTTTTGGTAATTGATGACAATCTCTATGGACTAATGGTTGCCTTGAGTTATATTTGAAGGGTTTGTCCATAGGCATTGCTTGAAGACCATTTGTTGGTTTCAAGGTTATTAGAAGAAGAATATGTGTTGACCAAGGTTATTCATGGAGTTATCCAAAGATTGGTCATGTTGATCAACACACAAAGCGTAGAAGATGTACCGAGTGGGATCAAGTGATCTCACGGTATGGTAAGCATTGTCCATTACGCTTTGTGTACTAACCCATGTTCTATGTGAGAGTTTTATGTGGGGTTAGGTATGTTTCCATGGGCTTGCGTCAAGAGGAAGATCTCATTCAACCCATGGAGGATGACATCAAGTGGTGATCGTCATCAACATTGCGGTGTGCAAGTTCAAGTGGAGCATCACGAAGAGATCACATGCTTGAAGCTTGCCGTCCATTGTGGTGACAATGGACTTGTGAAGATGTGCCAAAGAGTGGCTCACCCATAGTGGAGTATGGGGGAGCAATCAACTAGTCTTCATCGAGCCGGCGCAATCAAGAAAGGTGGTCCAACTTGAGGAGGTCAAGATCGTCATCATCTAGCTCAAGTGGACTATGCGCAAGGCAAAGGTTTGCCCTTGTTAGGTTTTCTATTTTACCGGTCTCATGGTGGTAGTTGGGAGACCGGGTTTTAGGATCGATAGCCGTACTATCAAGGGGGGCTCTCAAGTGAGTAGCTTTATCGTATCATTCGTAGAGAGCTCAAACCATTGCATCCTTGCATCATCTTTCTTGGTTTGTGTTTGGTGTTTCTCTTTGTGAGTCTTTGAGCTTTTGGTCATCTTCATGACAAGCTCGAGTTCATCGAAAACGGAGTTCATATATGCATCTTCTATGATGTTTTCGATGTTGGAGTTTATGCCGGTTCTTCATTCATAGAGGTTTCTCATATCTATATGTTAGGCATATCTCCCCTGCCACTTCTTATTATAACCAGTCGCTGTTTGGATAGTACTCGTTGTCTTCTATCCAACAAGCTTGAGTTTGCTCAATTCGGAGCTCATTTGCAGAAGTTATGGCAGTTCTGGTTTTATTTGTATCCTCTGTTGTCTGTGGATTTTCAGTAGCTTGCAAGCGGTAGTACCGCTGGTGCCCACGGTAGTACCGCTGGTACTTCCGTGGCACTACCGCTTGGGGTTTCCCCGAGCGTGCAACTCTCTGTTGCCAGTTTGCCGTTCACGGTAGTAGAGCGGTAGTAGCACGGTAGTACCGCTCTGGCGGTACTACCGCCCTTACTACCGCCGCCACTACCGCTTGCGGGGTTTCCTTCTGTGCACGTCTCTGTTGCCGTTTTCTGTTAAACGGTAGTAGTGCGGCTGTAGTGCGGTAGTACCGCTCCGAGCGGTAGTACCGCTCTGCTGGGCAGTAGTACCGCTTGGTGCGGTACTTCCGCCCTGCACTACCGCTGCTCTACCGCTTGTGTTTCGCAGAGTGTGCAAGTTTCTGTTGCTCGTTTCGGTTTAGCGGTAGTACCGCTTGGGTGGACGGTAGTACCGCTTGGTGCGGCACTACCGCTCCAGTCCCGTGTTCTCGCCTGCTGTTTTTGAATTACTACCGCTTAAGCGGTAGTACCGCTCGCAAGAGCGGTAGTACCGCTTGTACGCGTCCAGCACGGGTAACGGTTGGATTTGGGGTGGCCCTATAAAAGGGGTCTTCTTCCCCAACGGTTATCTTATCCTTTGAGCTCATTTCTCCCCCCATTGTTGACCTTCTTGAGCTTGCCTATCTCTCAATCCCTCCAATGATTCTTGCTCCTTCTTGAGGGAAAAGAGAGAGGAGATCTAGATCCACATTTCCACCAATCACTTTCTCCTCTAAGTGAGGGGAACCCCTTGGATCTAGATCTTGGAGTTCTTGGTGTTCTCCTTGTTCTTCCTCTCACTCTCCTCCATAGCTTTTGTTGCTTTGGTGGGATTTGAGAGAGAGGGACTTGAGCACTTCGTGTGTTCTTGCCATTGCATTAGTTGCATCGGTTTGAGTTCTCCACGGTGATACGTGGAAGTTAGTAGTTGAGAAGCTTATTACTCTTGGGTGTTTGAGCACCCTAGAGCTTGTTCCTCTTGGGTGCCTTGGCGCCCTAGACGGCTTGGTGGTGCCTCGGAGCTCAATCATTGTGGTGTAAAGCTCCGGGCAAGCGTCGGGGTCTCTAATTAGGTTGTGGAGATCGCCCCGAGCAATTTGACGGGTACCGGTGACCGCCCCCAAGGGTTGCCAAAGTGTACGGGTTCGGTGACCGCCCTCAAGGGTTGCCATTTGTACGGGTTCGGTGACCGCCCTCAAGGGTCCCTTAGTGGAATCACGGCACCTTGCATTGTGCGAGGGCGTGAGGAGAATACGGTGGCCCTAGTGGCATTGTTGGGGAGCATTTCGCCTCCACACCGCTCTAACGGAGATTAGCATCCGCAAGGGTGTGAACTTCGGGATACATCGTCGTCTCCGCGTGCCTCGGTTATCTCTTACCCGAGCCCTTTACTTATGCACTTTACTTTGTGATAGCCATATTGTTTCTTGTTATATATCTTGCTATCACTTAGTTATTTATCTTGCTTAGCATAAGTTGTTGGTGCACATAGGTGAGCCTAGTCGATTTAGGTTTTGTGCTTGACAAATTAAACGCTAGTTTTATTCCGCATTTGTTCAAGCCTAAACCGTAATTATTTTAAAGCGCCTATTCACCCCCCCCCTCTAGGCGACATCCACGATCTTTCATCTGCACCTGCTGCTGCTGCCACAGTGCCACCTCAGGTCTTCACTCCACCAGCCCAGCAAACATCCACCGAAGTCTTTGCGGACGCTCTTATCTCAACGCCGTCTACGCACACCGGAGCTGCCAGCAGGAGATCGCCTTCAGGAGCTTCGGAGGACCGTGCTTAGAGTGCCGACTAGTCCTATACCTATTCGAACTTTTTTGTACTTGTTGCCAAAGGGGGAGAATCTATATAGATAATAGGCTTCGAGAGAGAGTGCTTTGCTTTGATTTGCTCGAGTTCTTTTGCTACTGCTTGTTTGATACTACTTTGTTATGTGTGTGCTTGCTACAGTGCCTGTGAGATACTCTATCATTTATGCTTGTGATTGGTCATACTATGCTTATTGTGATGATCAATGCTTATCCTTATCATTATCTTGTATGATCAATTACTTATGTTGGTATGTGTGCTTACTATTTCAATCATATCATTTTGCGCGCTCCACCAAGATGTATGTGACATGGAAGAGTGACCCATGAGCCTAATAGATTGTGCATTTGCATTCAAACGCAATTTTTTAATAATGCACAAATTTAGGGGGAGCTCTTGCTTATCACACACTTCTCAAAGCGACGATGCATTTCGTTCATTTAATCTTTTGTTGAAGCTTTGATCTATATGTTGTCATCAATTACCAAAAAGGGGGAGATTGAAAGCACATTTGCTCCTTTGGTGGTTTTGGTAATTCATAACAACATATATCTCATTGAATTAATGTCCATTCAAGTTAAAGATTTCAGGATGTTCAATGATTGGCATGGCATGGACTAGAGATGTGGACCCCTCAAAATGCTAAGAACAAGGATTGGCTGAAGATCAAGACTCTACATTTTTGGTTTAGTGATCCAAGATCACATTGAGTCCATAGGAAAGCCAATACTATTAAAAGGGGATGAGGTGTTGCTTAATGGTCTTTTTGCTCAAGTGCTTAGTGACAATACTCCTAAACCCTCAACCACTCTCTCAATCTCAATATGTCCAAAATCCACATTCCAACTCGGCCCCACCAAAATTCTCTATCCGGCCTCACCGAGTTCATCAAGACTTAGCCACTGCCAAAACCCTAACAAATCGGATCCACCGAAATGGATCTCGGTTCCACCGAGATGGCGTTGCCAACTCTCTGTAATCGTTTGCACTCACTTCGGTCTCACCGATTTTTGCAAATCGGTCTCACCGAGATGGCTTGCCAACTCTCTATTGCCTTATTGCTTCACTTCGATCCTACCGAGTTAATGCAATCGGTGCCACTGAGATGAGGTTTGCCCTAGCCATTGCACTTCGGTCCATCCGAGTTGTTCCTATCGGTCCCACCGAGATTCCTAAAGTTCATATCTTTTACACAGTTCGGTGCTACCGAGATTATTGTTTCGGTGCCACCGAGTTGGGTCAAAAGTGTGTAACGGTTGGATTTTGTGTGGAGGCTATATATACCCCTCCACCACCTCCTTCTCAGAAAAGAGAGCCATCAGAACGTGCCTACACTTCCACCATACATTTTCTGAGAGAGAACCACCTACTCATGTGTTGAGATCAAGATATTCCATTCCTACCATTTGAACCTTGATCTCTAGCCTTTCCCAAGTTGCTTTCCACTCAAATCCTTCTTCCACCATAGCCAAATCTATGAGGAGTCGTTTGAGTGCTAGGAAGACTATCATTTGAAGCACAAGAGCAAGGAGTTCATCAACAACACACCGTCTATTACCTTTTGGAGAGTGGTGTCTTCTAGATTGGTTAGGTGTCACTTGGGAGCCTCCGACATGATGTGGAGTTGAACCAAGAGTTTGTAAGGGCAAGGAGATCGCCTACTTCGTGAAGATCTACCCCGAGTGAGGCTAGTCCTTCGTGGACGTAAGCCATGGTGGAATAGACAAGGTTGCTTCTTTGTGGACCCTTCATGGGTGGAGCCCTCCGTGGACTCGCGCAGCCGTTACCCTTCGTGGGTTGAAGTCTCCATCAACGTGGACGTACGATAGCACCACCTATCGGAACCACGCCAAAAACCACCGTGTCTTCATTGCGTTTGATATCTCCGATCCCTTTCTTTACATACATATGCAATTGCTTACTTTCCGCTGCTATACTCTTAGAATTGCATGTGTAGGGTGATGCTTGACTTGTATTGCTGCTAAAATCAACCTACAACTAAAATTGGGAAAATGTTAGGTTTTATTTGGTCAAGTAGTCTAATCACCCCCCCTCTAGACATACTTTCGATCCTACAACTGCGCTCCCTGTAACTCAAGTTCATACACGATCAAACACAGAACAAGAGTAGGGTTTTACGCTCATAGCGGTCCGAACCTGGATAAACCCCCCACGTGTTCTTGCACCTACTGAAAACCTGCTCTTTGTCCCATGCATGTCCCCTGAGCCGAATCGCAAAGGCGCCCGTTCGGTCCCATAGATCGTCGTTTCCCATGACATCTTTGGCGCTCCAGGCAGGGGGATTGTGTGTCACAAATCAGCTTTTTGGTAGTATGAGTACCAACTTCATCATCTTCGTCGATGGCGCCGAAGAAGAAGGGTGGAGCCACGATGGCTCCTACCGTGTCCAAGCCACCTTCCCAGGCGGCCGCAGGAGGCGCAGGTGGCGCGGGCGCTACGGTTGGGACGGGCGGAGCAGGAGGCGCAAGTGGTGCGGGTGCCCAGCACCCCCGCCACATTGCTGAGCCTAGCCACAGGACCGGCGATGTCGCAGCCGGTCAACTTCCAAGACATTCTGGTGAGCACAGTCATCATAGTAATATAGTTCATACTGCTGTGACCCAGAACCCAGCCGCCGCAACATCCAAGAATGTACCGGCGACGTCCAACAACGGCGCGGGGTGATACGTCTCCGTCGTATCTACTTTTCCAAACACTTTTGCTCTTATTTTGGCCCCTAATTTGCATGATTTGAATGGAACTAACCCGGACTGACGCTGTTTTCAGCCGAATTGCCATGGTGTTGTTTTTTTGTGCAGAAATAAAAGTTCTTGGAATTGGATGAAACTTTTTGGAGGGGGCCACCCAGTGCCCACGAGGCACCAGGGCGCGCCACCCCCCAGGCGCGCCCTGGTACCTCGTGGGGCCCATGTGGCTTCGTCTGACCTAATTCCAACGCTATAAATTCACAATTCCAGAGAAAAAATTAAGAGAGGAAGTTTTATTGCGTTTCACGATACGGAGCCGCCGCCACCTCTTGTTCTTCATCGGGAGGCCAGATCTGGAGTCCGTTTGGGGCTCCGGAGAGGGGGATCTTCCGGCATCGTCATCATCAATCATCCTTCATCACCAATTTCATGATGCTCACCGCCGGGAGTGAGTAATTCCTTCGTAGGCTTGCTATACGGTGATGAGTTGGATGAGATTTATCATGTAATCGAGTTAGTTTTGTTAGGGCTTGATCCCTAGTATCCACTATGTTCTGAGATTGATGTTGCTATGACTTTGCTATGCTTAATGCTTGTCACTAGGGCCCGAGTGCCATGATTCCAGATCTGAACCCTTTATATTTTCATGAATATATTTGTGTTCTTGATCCGATATTGCAAGTTATATGCACCTACTATGTGTTATGATCCGCATACCCCAAGGTGACAATAATTGGGATTCTTTCCGGTGACTTCCATAGTCTGAGGAGTTCATGTATTCACTAAGTGTTAATGCTTTGTTCCGGTTCTCTATTAAAAGGAGGCCTTAATATCCCTTAGTATCCTTATGGACCCCGCTGCCACGGGAGGGTAGGACAAAAGATGTCATGCAAGTTCTTATCGCAAGCACGTATGACTATATACGGAATACATGCCTACATTACATTGATGAATTGGAGCTAGCACTACTAGAAAAATGTCTATAGCCAATATCCCTATTAGTGGCGCACCATGGTGGTGGTGCGCCACTGCTATATAGCAATGGCGCACCAGAAGCAGGTGCGCCATTGTTATTTTTTTAGTAGTGGCGCACCACCTGAGCAGTGCGCCATTGCTATTTTTTGTGTCCATCCCCCCACCCCACCAGACATAGCAATGGCGCACCACACCAAGGTGCGCCATTACTATGCTACATAGTAATGGCGCACCTTGGTGTGGTGCGCCATTGCTATGTCTGGTGGGGCTGTGTGCCTGCGTGTGTGTGGGGTTAGTAATGGCGCACCCTCCCTGGTGCGCCATTACTAACGTCTCTCACACACACAAACACCCCCACCCCCCCCACACACACCCCCCCCCCGTGGATCGTCTTTTCAGTTTAAAAAAAATAAAAGAAAATGATAAAAGATTCAAAAAAATTCAAAAAAATAGATGCCCATGTGTTATGTGTTCTAGTTGTTAGGAAAATTAACAAACACGAATTTTGAATTTTTTTGCAAAAGGCCGCCGTGTTTCGGTAAAATGGCCGTAACTTTTGCATACGACCTCCGATGAAAAAGTTTTTTATATGAAAAAGCATCTACTCGAAAAGTTACATCCGAATTCAACCGGCTATGCCCGTTATCGATTTTTTAGAATCCTCAAAAACCTAACAGAAAAAAAGTTACAGCCATTTTAAGATCTGGAGGCAAAAAAATTAAAAAATTAAAAAAAGTCAGTAATGGCGCACCTGCCCATGGTACGCCATTACTATCTTCCCGCCTTCAAAATTCAAAATATATCAAAAAAAAAAATAAAAAAAATTAGTAATGGCGCACCTGCCCAAGGTGCGCCATTACTATCTTCCCGCCTTCAAAATTCAAAATAAATCAAAAAAATAAAAAAAGTTAGTAATGGCGCACGTGCCCAAGGTGCGCCATTACTAATTTAAAAATCAAACTCAGTAATGGCGCACCTGCCCATGGTGCGCCATTACTATCTTCCCGCCTTCAAAATTCAAAATATATCAAAAAAAAATAAAAAAAAAATAGTAATGGCGCACCTGCCCAAGGTGCGCCATTACTATCTTCCCGCCTTCAAAATTCAAAATAAATCAAAAAAATAAAAAAAAAGTTAGTAATGGCGCACCTGCCCAAGGTGGGCCATTACTAATTTAAAAATCAAACTCAGTAATGGCGCACCTGCCCATGGTGCGCCATTACTATCTTCCCGCCTTCAAAATTCAAAATATATCAAAAAAAAATAAAAAAAAAATTAGTAATGGCGCACCTGCCCAAGGTGCGCCATTACTATCTTCCCGCCTTCAAAATTCAAAATAAATAAAAAAAATAAATAAAAAGTTAGTAATGGCGCACCTGCCCAAGGTGCGCCATTACTAATTTAAAAATCAAACTCAGTAATGGCGCACCTGCCCATGGTGCGCCATTACTATCTTCCCGCCTTCAAAATTCAAAATATATCAAAAAAAATAAAAAAAAATTAGTAATGGCGCACCTGCCCAAGGTGCGCCATTACTATCTTCCCGCCTTCAAAATTCAAAATAAATAAAAAAAATAAAAAAAAAGTTAGTAATGGCGCACCTGCCCAAGGTGCGCCATTACTAATTTAAAAATCAAACTCAGTAATGGTGCACCTGCCCATGGTGCGCCATTACTATCTTCCCGCCTTCAAAATTCAAACTATATCAAAAAAATAAAAAAAAGTTAGTAATGGCGCACCTGCCCACGGTGCGCCATTACTATGCCGTATATATGGCTGGGCGGGGTCCTCTCCTCCTTACCTCTTCATTTTTCTCCTCCACTCCACCTCTCCTCCACTCCATCTCCTCCACTCCATCTCCCCTCCTCTCCTCCACCATACTCCCCTCCTCCTCTCCGGCGACTTCCTCCTCCTCCTCCTCTCCGGTGACCTCCTCCCACTCCTCTTCGGCGACCTCCTCCTCCTCCTCCTCCCTCCTCTCCTCCCCTCCCCTCACGGTTTCTCCTCCCTCCTCTCCGGTGAGCTCCTCCTCCCTCCTCTCCGGTGATCTCCTCCTCCCTCCTCTCCGGTGAGCTCCTCCTCCCTCCTCTCCTCCCCTCCCCTCACGGTTTCTCCTCCCTCCTCTCCGGTGAAATCCTCTCCGGCGACCTCCTCCTCCTCTCCGGCGATGTAGGCGAGCTCCTCTCCGGTGACCTCCTCCTCCTCCTCCTCCTCCTCTCCGACGATGTAGGCGAGCTCCTCTCCGGCAAGATCCAAAAACGAGAACAAAATTTGAAAAAATATCGTGCAAAAAAACGAGCAAAAAAAAGGGCAAAAAAATCGCGATCCAGATCCAGATTCAAAATTCAAAATAGTAATGGCGCACCGTGGGGGTTAGAATGTGCGCCATTACTATTTTCCCGCTTCCAAATTAAAAAAAAAATCGACAAAAAATAATAATAAAAGTTACCAGTGGCGCACCTGAAAAGGTAGTAATGGCGCACATGTGGTGCGCCATTACTACCTGAGATAGTAATGGCGCACTATGTGGTGCGCCACTGTTACCTGCAATACTAATGGCGCACCAGAGGTGCACCATTAGTATTTGTTACTAATGGCGTGGTAATAGTGGCGCACCTATAGTGCGCCATTAATGGCAAAAATAGGTGCGCCACTAACAGTCCTTTTTCTAGTAGTGTAGTTCTATGTCGCCCTAGGTTATGACTGTTACATGATGAATGTTATCCAACAATATCACCGATCCAATGCCTATGACTTTTTCACATATTGTTCTTGCTAAGTTACTACTGTTGCTACTACTGTTACAATTGCTACTACTATTGCTTCTACCATTACTGCTACTGTTACTATTATTGCTACTGCTATCAAACTATCATACTACTGTGCTACTGATCACTCTGCTGCAGATATTTAGTTTCCAGGTGTGGTTGAATTGACAACTCAACTGCTAATACTTGCAAATATTCTTTGGCTCCCCTTGTGTCGAATCAATAAATTTGGGTTGAATACTCTACCCTCGAAAACTGTTGCGATCCCCTATACTTGTGGGTTATCAAGACCTTTTTCTAGCGCCGTTGCCGAGGAGCATAGCTTTATTTGCTAAGTCACTTGGGATTTATATCTGTTGACCACTATGAAGAATCTGAAAGACGCTAAGACCAAGATCGTTCCCTCTAAGACGAGGGGAGGTAAGGAACTGCCATCTAGCTCTGCACTTGATTCACCTTCTATTTTGAGTAAACTTGCAACACCACCACATGCTATTAATTCTGATATGTCGCAAGTTATTGATGATACCACTTCTGCTATGAATGATACTCATGATGATGCTAGTACTATGCTAGATAATGTTGTGCCACTTGGTGAATTTCTTACTGAACAAATTGCTAAAGCTAAGGAAATTGAAAATGCTGAAACTCTTGAGAATTGTGCTTCACCTATTATGCCTAGCTCCCCTCCTAGAGTTGAAACACCTGATGAACATTGCTTTGATAGGGAGACGGCTAGAGCTATTCTTGCTTGTAATGATAGACATGAAGTTATAAAATTGCTTGCTGATATGAAAGAAAAATCTATGAGGGAGAGAATGAAATATGATCCTAAGTTTGCTACCTCTCCCATATTTGTTACTGATAAGGATTATGAATTCTCTGTCGATCCTGAGTTAATTACTTTGGTTGAATCTAATCCTTTCCATGGTTATGAAACTGAAACCGTTGTGGCACATCTTACTAAATTAAATGACATAGCCACCCTATTTGCCCATGTGGAAAAAAATCGCTATTACTATATTCTTAAGTTGTTTCCTTTCTCATTAAAGGGTGATGCTAAGGAATGGTATAATACTCTTGCTCCTGGATGTGTGCGTAGCCCCCAGGATATGATTTATAACTTCTCTGAAAAATATTTTCCTGCCCATAAGAAACAAGCTGCTTTACAGGAAATATTTAACTTTGTGCAAATTGAAGAAGAGAATCTCCCTCAAGCTTGGGGGAGGCTTCTCCAATTACTTAATGCTTTGCCTGATCATCCTCTTAAGAAAAATGAAATACTTGATATCTTCTACAATGGACTAACCGATGCTTCTAGGGACTACCTAGATAGTTATGCGAGTTGTGTTTTCAGGGAAAGGACTATTGAACAAGCTGAGGAATTATTGAATAATATATTGAAGAATGATAATGATTGGACACTCCCTGAACCACCGCCCAAACCCACTCCGAAGAAGAGGGGTATTTTATATCTCAGTCCTGAAGATATGCAAGAAGCAAAGAAATGCCAGAAGGAAAAAGGCATTAAAGCTGAAGATGTTAAGAATCTACCACCTATTGAAGAAATACATGGTCTTGACACACCGTCACAGGTAGTAGAGGTAAATTCTCTTATAAAATTTGATGAAGGTGATATTCCTTACAACAAACCTCCTAGTCAATGCTTGTATGAATTTGACAATTATATTATTAAGCAAGATCACTTCAATGCAAATGTTATGAAACAATTGAAACGAAATGCCTACATGATTGATCGCTTGAGTGACTTGTTATTTTGAATTGCTAATGATGTTAAAGGTGTGAGTAAACATGCATCTATGGTTCAAACTCAATTAGAACAAGTTGCTAAATCTCAAAGTGAATTGCTCAATGAAATGAATAACAATATGAATGATCATGTTGTTAGAGTAATGACTGGAGGAGGTAGAATGACTCAGGAGCCACTTTATCCTGAAGGTCACCCTAAAAGAATTGAACAAGACTCTCAAAGAATTAATGTTGATGCACCTAGTCCATCTAAAAAGAAAAAGAAAAAAAAATGATAGGACTTTGCATACTTCTAGTGAACCTGAGGTAGAAAAACCCTTAGAAGATAGTAATGATGTTTCTATTTCTGATGCTGAAACACAATCTGGTAATGAACAACCACCTGATGATAATAATAATGATGATGTTCGTGTGGACATCCAACCAGATAATGATAAAGAACCTGATAATGATGTTGAAATAGAACCTGCTGTTGATCTTGATAACCCACCTTCTAAAAATAAACGTTATGATAAAAGAGACTTCGTTGCTAGAAAACATGGTAAAGAAAGAGAACCCTGGGTTCAAAAACCCATGCCCTTTCCTCCTAAACCATTTAAGAAAAAGGATGAGGAGGAATTTGAACGCTTTGCTGAAATGCTTAGGCCAGTCTTTTTGCGAACTCGTTTGACTGATATTATAAAGATGCCTCCTTATGCTAAATACATGAAAGACATTGTCACAAATAAAAGAAAGATACCTAATGCTGAAATTTCCACCATGCTTGCAAATTATTCTTTTAAGGATGGAGTACCTAAGAAACTAGGAGATCCAGAAATACCAACTATACCATGCTCCATTAAACGAAATTATGTCAAAACCGCTTTGTGTGATTTAGGAGCCGGTGTTAGTGTTATGCCTTTCTCTTTATATAAAAGACTTGATTTGAATAAAATCACTCCCACCGAAATATCATTGCAAATGGCTGACAAATCAACTGCCATACCTATCGGTGTTTGTGAGGATGTGCCCGTTGTAGTTGCGAATGTTACTATTCTAACAGACTTTGTTATACTTGATATGCCCGAGGACGACAACATGTCAATTATCCTTGGTAGACCCTTCTTGAATACTGCAGGGGCTGTTATTGATTGCAACAAAAGCAAGGTCACTTTTCATATCAATGGTAATGAACATACGGTGCACTTTCCGAAGAAGCAATTTCAAGTGAATGGTATTCATATTATTGAAAAGACTCCGACAATTACTATTGGAAGTTTTCAAATCCCTCTTCCTACTGTTAAAAGGAAATATGAAACTCTTATTATTGGGGAGATGCATATCCCCGTTGAGGTAACTTAGTGTTATACGAAGGTTCTTCGATTTCATGTTACTCGGAAATGGTTAGTTAATAAGACCTGATCAACCTTATTAATGGATTCTTTTTGAGGGGCATGTGGTCGATGAATTTAGTAAGCACCACCTTCTGTACCCACTTTTTATTTTTTGTTATTTTTAGTTAAATGCAATAAAATGCCATGATTATCCTGTTTTCTGATTTATCCGTGCAATAAAAAAGTGCCCAGAAATAAAAGTGCTTAGAATGCAATAAAATTTTGATATGAATTTTTATGTAATATTTAAGAATTTTTGGCACTGGACACATACCAGGGGGTGCCCCAGGTGCCCACGAGGCACCAGGGCGCGCCACCCCCCCTGGCGCGCCCAGGTACCTCGTGGGCCCCACAGGGGCCCCGTCACTTATTCCTTCAGCTCACTCCGTCTCTTACCTCTAGCAAAAATTCCTGGTAGCTCTCTCTCTCGTGTTCTTGCTCACAAAACTGAAATTTTCGATCTCTTCGCTCGGAGCTCCGCTTCTGAAACTGTTTTGGGAGATTGCTCCTTGGTATGTAACTCCTCCGTTGCTCCAATTAATTTTTGCTCTAGTGGATTATATTTTGCATAATTAGCTGCTCTTGGTGCTACGGAAAATGAGCTCGCATGTTGAATCCTTTGAGTTCCAAGTAGTTTGAATGCTTGATATCGGCTCTAGACATCCATATGACTAGTTGCTATCAATCTTGTGAAGTTTTATTGATATCATTTTGTGGCCCAAAATTTTTCAGAAATTTGTTCTTAGGAAAATGAATATCTTTCGGAGGAGTTCCTCGAAGCGGAATGCCAAGGGAGTCCTTGGGGAGTCCTCGGACAGTGACCTCAACATTCCACGTAGGATGGAGGTCCGGCCATGCAAATGGCCGCACAATTCCTTCATGAACGAAGCTGGATTCTACCAAGAGTTCGCGCAATTCGTTGCAAATGCCAGACTGACCGACTTCCTTGCAGATGAGTGTGACCAGCACCACATCCTTACAAATTCCTTTGTGCAAAACTTTCATTTTCTGAGTAGGCTCGACCCCCCTAAGGTGCGCTTTGATTTATATGCTGAACATTATCAGATACCTCTGGCTGAATTTTGTGAGATATGTTTGATTCCCTTTGATGGGGAAATTAGAGAGCCTCGACCGGAGGAGTTTGAGGGTTTCCTCCACACTTTAGCTATGGGAGAGACAAGGGGCGTGTCGAAAGCCCGAGCCACTAGCTTGCAATTTCCCTCAGTTCATTACTTTGCTTTATTCTTAGGGAAATGCTTGATTACTAGGGAGCAAGGTAGTGCGCTAGCTGCACCTGACTTTGCCATTTTACGCAGCGCAATGCATAATGAAAACACTTATAACCTGGGAGCTATCATTGCACGCCGCTTGCACACTAATAGAACTAGGGGTAAAATTCATGGTGGTATTTATACTACTCGCTTAGCGAGACATTTTAATGTTAACATACGCCCTCATGATTACTTGTTGCCCAGAGTTTACTTAGATCACCAGTCCATGAGCGACCACCACTTTATTGATGCTCCTGAACCTCCTCACAACATTCGTTATAACTTGGTTTTTAGTGAGGATACTCATGATATTATTCCGTTGCCTGCACCTGCTTTGTTTGATTCTCATGCCAGGAACGGATATACTATTATGCCACTGGACATAGTTGCTTACCGGAACGCACTGGCAGCAGCAGAGGAGGAGGCCCAGGATTGGGATGCGTGGGTGCCGCCACCTCAGGAGTTTCACATGGGACCGGATGGCTACTACGGATGGCCGTAGACCAAGCTAGGCAAAAGCCTAAGCTTGGGGGAGTACGTATTTCTCACTGACATTACATTCATGCTTACACATTTCATTTCAGTTGTCGGTGTTCATACTTTTTCATTGTATAATCCATGCTAGTTTTATTTTCTCGTTTTCTTCTTGTATGTTTGAAAAACTTTGAGAAAATCCAAAAACATTTCTCGCTTCTTTTCGGTTTTTCTTTCTAGTTTAATTAGTTGTAGTTTCGTAGTAGTAAAAGAAAACCCAAAAAGATTTCTCGTTTCTTCTTTTACTTGTTGGGAGCTTTCCCGCGTAAATAGTTTTTCTCGTTTTTTGTTTTCTTCTTAATTTGCTTCCTCCAAAAAAACTAAACACTCCAAAAATATTTTAGTGTGTTTCTCTGAATTTCTTTTCCTTTCATTGAGTCATTGTAAGAAGAAGACCACGATGAAAATGTTGAGTGGCTCTCATATGCATTATTGTTGATCTACCAAAGAGCCCATTTTACCTTGTCTTCTCCTTTGAATAAAATGTTTGCAGATTCCAGCTTAGTCCACGACACTCTTGCACTATTATTATTTTCATAGCATTCGGTCATGCAAGTGAAAGGCAATAATGACGATGATTTGATGAAGTGATTGTGGCAAGGAAAAGCGGGTATGAACACAATTTGTTCTTTGTTTTTGTAAATATGTTTAACTCAGTATCCATGATTTAGCATATTATGATTAAACATGTTTATGATGACAATTAGAGATTATAGTTGCTCATGCCATGCTTAAGTAGCTAGGAGTGGATAATAATTTATCTTAAGTGTCAACATGCATTAAAATGATTGTGATGTAGTATGATGATATGGTATCCTCCTCTGAATGTTTCAAGTGGCTTGACTTGGCACATGTTCATGCATGTAGTTGATTCAAAACCAACATAGCCTTCACGATATTTATGTTCATGGTGTTTATATCCTAATCATGCTAGTATTCAATGTTGATTATTCATAATGCATGATTATGACCGTTTTCGCTCTCTAGCTGGTCGCTTCTCAACCTATTTGCTAGCCTTCGCCTGTACTAAGCGGGAATGCTGCTTGTGCATCAAAACCCTTAAACCTAAAGTTATTCCAGATGAGTCCACTATATCTACCTATATGCGGTATTACTCTGCCGTTCTAAGTAAATTTGCATGTGCCACCTCTAAATATTCAAATGAACATCTGTTTTGTGTGCCCGTACCGCTCATGGAGCGACAGGGGGCGGTCAGTATCTTCCATGCTAAGCAGGTTATTCTCATGATGAGTGTTGATTCACTTGTCCTTGCACGAGAGGGGCTGGTAATTGGGATGCCCAGTCCCATTATTAAAATTGTAAAATAATAAAACAAACTCCCCCGGAAAGTTGTTGGTATGGAGGGCACCCGAGGATTCGGCTAGCCATGGCTTGTGATTGTTGGTGGAGGGGGAGTAAACTTTACTTTATCGCTTGGGAACCACCGCTAATGTGTTTAGCATGGAAGATATTGAAAACTCTCGGTCGTGACGTTGACATGAAAGGCATACCTCCCAAAATTTTATTTATCTCTGATTTAAGCTTTGAGCTCTGGCACCTCTACAAATCCATGCTTCCCTCTGTGAAGGGCCTGTCTATTTACTTTTATGTTATTTTACTTTTATTGTTGAGTCATCACCTTCTCAAATAAGCACCAGTCCTGAGAGCACTATTGTCATTCTCATGCATTGTGAATAGTTAATGTTGTGTGCATCATGACTGGATCTCTTATACCATGAATTACAATGTTTAGTCGCTGCTTGAACTTTGGAGGTGCTCTGCATTTATGTTTTGCGGTCTCAGAAGGGCTAGCGAGATACCATGTTGTCATATTATATCATAATTGTTTTGACAAAGTGTTGGCATTTGAGATATCTTATTATTGCTCGCTAGTTGATTATGCCATTGACATGAGTGAATATAATTTCTAAGAGTTATCATTTGCATGGTTAGTTATAATCTTTGCTGAAAACTTGGGTATTATTTAAGCATATATATAGATACAAGAACAAAAGAGTTTGTAAAAGTTTTTCTTTATCACTTTCAGTTTGTCAACTGAATTGCTTGAGGACAAGCAATGAGTTAAGCTTGGGGGAGTTGATACGTCTCCGTCGTATCTACTTTTCCAAACACTTTTGCTCTTGTTTTGGCCCCTAATTTGCATGATTTGAATGGAACTAACCCGGACTGACGCTGTTTTCAGCAGAATTGCCATGGTGTTGTTTTTTGTGCAGAAATAAAAGTTCTTAGAAATGGATGAAACTTTTTGGAGATTTTTTATGGAATATATAAAAAATACTGGAGCCAAAACCTACTGGAGGGGAGCCACCCAGTGCCCACGAGGCACCAGGGCGCGCCACCCCCCAGGCGCTCCCTGGTACCTCGTGGGGCCCACGTGGCTCCGTCTGACCTAATTCCAACGCTATAAATTGACAATTCCAGAGAAAAAAATAAGAGAGGAAGTTTTATTGCATTTCACGATACGGAGCCGCCGCCACCTCCTGTTCTTCATCGGGAGGCCAGATCTGGAGTCCGTTTGGGGCTCCGGAGAGGGGGATCTTCCGGCATCGTCATCATCAACCATCCTTCATCACCAATTTCATGATGCTCACCGCCGGGAGTGAGTAATTCCTTCGTAGGCTTGCTGGACGGTGATGAGTTGGATGAGATTTATCATGTAATCGAGTTAGTTTTGTTAGGGTTTGATCCCTAGTATCCACTATGTTCTGAGATTGATGTTGCTATGACTTTGCTATGCTTAATGCTTGTAACTAGGGCCCGAGTGCCATGATTCCAGATCTGAACCCTTTATGTTTTCATGAATATATTTGTGTTCTTGATCCGATCTTGCAAGTTATATGCACCTGCTATGTGTTATGATCCGCATACCCCAAGGTGACAATAATTGGGATTCTTTCTGGTGACTGCCATAGTCTGAGGAGTTCATGTATTCACTAAGTGTTAATGCTTTGTTCTGGTTCTCTATTAAAAGGAGGCCTTAATATCCCTTAGTATCCTTATGGACCCCGCTGCCATGGGAGGGTAGGACAAAAGATGTCATGCAAGTTCTTATCGCAAGCACGTATGACTATATACGGAATGCATGCCTACATTACATTGATGAATTGGAGCTAGTTCTGTGTCGCCCTAGGTTATGACTGTTACATGATGAATATAATCCAACAATATCACTGATCCAATGCCTACGAGTTTTTCACATATTGTTCTTACTAAGTTACTACTGTTGCTACTGCTGTTACAATTGCTACTACTATTGCTGCTACCGTTACTGCTACTGTTGCTATTATTGCTACTGCTATCAAACTATCATACTACGGTGCTACTGATCACTCTGCTGCAGATATTTAGTTTCCAGGTGTGGTTGAATTGACAACTCAACTGCTAATACTTGCAAATATTCTTTGGCTCCCCTTGTGTCGAATCAATAAATTTGGGTTGAATACTCTACCCTCGAAAACTGTTGCGATCCCCTATACTTGTGGGTTATCACGGGGAGGCGTACGCCGCGACCATCGCAAGATGGGCACGACACGCTCCCCCACGTTGCTGGCGGTTCCAGACGACCGCAAGGCGAGATCCCTGTGCAGCAACTTCCGATTGCTCACGGAGCACCGCCGCCACCACCATGTCCGCCTGTTGGTGAGCATGAGCCGCGGTGGCATGGACGTAACGAAGCTCCTTCTGGCTCTGCCAGGAGTCGAGCGACGCCTCATTCTGTGCTCCCAGCCATGCCAACCACGGCGGCAGAGGCCATGGCGTGGGTTCAAATACTTTTGAACTTCCTGCCAAGCCCTGACAAGATGGACGAATGGAGAGCCACCATTCAGAGTCTCATCAGTTTTGCCGATCCTGGCAAAACACAAGATGTGGGGCCCTCACGGCGACCACCCACTATGCTGGCAGGACCGTCTGGCTACCTTGCCGGAGATGCCGCGCCAACGGTGCAGTCGCCTCAGCACCCCCACCGTCACAGCGGCCGGCCCGCCGATCAGACGACCATGACATGCTGTCTATGGCTTTGTCAGATCCGCGGTGCCGCCAAGATCAGCGCCAAGTGCTCCACGAGCGGTGCGACGAAGACGCCCGCACGAAGATCGAGCGGCATCGGGAAGCATGCCGTCAATCCGACGACCGTGCCAGGCCGGCAGTGAACGTGCTCGCTCTAGTAGCCGTTGGGTACTTGCCCTACGATGTGGGGTGCCCAGCGTTTACTCGTGAGCTGCGGCAAGTTCCCTGGCCGTCCGCCCATGCCTTCAAGCCAGAGCTGCCCGACAAGTATGACGGCACGCTCAACCTAGCCTAGTTCCTTGGCTTCTACACCATTGCGGTGGAGGCTGCCGGGGGACGGGACGAGAAAGTACTCGCCAACTACGTCCCGTTGGCACTTCGGCCCAACGTCTGGTCGTGGTTGATGAACCTGCCTGAGGGCTCCATCTCTTCTTGGGCGGATCAGTGCCATCATTTCGTTGGCGCTTACCAGGGTGGCCACAAGCTCCCGGGCCAGCCCAGTGATTTGCAGGTGATCCCCCAAAGGGATGGAGAGAACCTCCGCAAGTACATATAACGGTTCAGCCATGTGCACCACAACATCCCCGACATCCATCCCGCAGCTGTTGTTGCCACATTCCACACGAATGTGCGCAACCGCGGGATGCGGTCAGAGATGAATGTCGAGCAGGCCAAGACCATCAACGATCTGTACGCCTTGGCAGATAGGTGTGCACGTGCTGAGGAAGGGAGGCGACTCCCCGGGGAAGATGCTGGTGCAGACGTCGATTCCGAGGACGACGACACATCAACCCCGCAGAAGAAGAACAGAAAGCAGAAGAACAAGACAATACTGGCCGTCGAGAACTCCGGTGACACCAACGCCACCAAGAAGCCGAAGGCAGACATCCCCGGCAAGGAGGTTACCCGGTGCGATGGCTGCCGGGAAACTGCGGCGGGCGAGAAGGCCGGCAAGGTCGGCGGGCCGTACTGCAAGATCCATCGCACCAAGGGCCACGACCTCCAGCAATGCCGGCAGGTAGAGGGATACGTCTCCAACGTATCTATAATTTTTGATTGTTCCATGCTATTATAGTATCAATCTTGGATGTTTTTATATGCAATTATATGCAATTTTTTGGGACTAACCTATTAACCTAGTGCCCAGTGCCAGTTGCTGTTTTCTGCTTGTTTTTGGCTTTTCAGAGAAACAGTACCAAATGAAGTCCAAATGCCATGAAACTTTTTGGAGATTTTTTTCTCGACAAAAGAACCCTGGAAGCTTGCCAAGTACCTTCACACAAACTATCAATCACTTGCATTTACTTTATTTACCTTTTATTTGCCTTTGCCTCTCGTTTTCATCTCCCCCACTTCTAATTTTTTTTTTACAAAAACACAAAAATATTTTATTTGCTTGTTTGCTAGTTTGCTTGCTTTGTCACGATGTCTCAAAAAAATACAAAATTGTGTGACTTTTCCAATACTAATAATAATGATTTTATTAGTACTCCTATTGCTCCTCCCGCCACTAGTGCGAAGTCATGTGATATTAATGCTGCCTTGCTTAATCTTGTTATGAAAGAACAATTTTCTGGTAGTCCTAATGAAGATGTTGCATCCCATCTAAATACTTTCGTTGAACTTTGTGATATGCAAAAGAAGAAAGATGTGGATAATGATATTGTCAAATTAAAATTATTTCCGTTCTCACTACGAGATCGTGCTAAAACTTGGTTTTCATCCTTGCCTAGAAATAGTATTGATTCATGAGATAAGTGTAAGGATGCTTTTATTACCAAGTATTTTCCTCCCTCTAAGATTATTTCTTTAAGAAATCAAATTATGAACTTTAAGCAACTTGAGCATGAACATGTTGCACAATCTTGGGAGAGAATGAAATTGATGATAAGAAATTGCCCAACTCATGGCTTGAATTTATGGATGATCATACAAAAAAATTATGCGAGACTAAATTTTGTCTCTAGAAATTTGCTAGACTTTGCCACAGGCGGTACTTTTATGGAAATTACATTGGGAGAAACTACAAAACTTATTGATAATATTATGGCAAATTATTCTCAATGGCACACTGAACGAACTCCAACTGGTAAGAAGGTAAATTCTGTTGAAGAAATTAATACTTTGAGTGATAAGATGGATGCTTTATTGAAATTGGTTGCTAGTAAAAATGCTCATATTGATCCTAATGATGTGCCATTATCTACTTTGATTGAGCAAAATAATGATGCTATTGATGTGAATTTTGTCTCGAGGAATAATTTCAACAACAATGCTTATAGGGGTAATTTCAATGCTTGACAGTTTCCTAGAAATTCCTCTAATAATTATGGCAATCCTTATGGTAATTATTATAATAATAATAGGATGCCCTCTGATCTTGAAAGTAATATTAAAGAATTTATTAGTTTGCAAAAGAATTTTAATGCTATGATAGAAGAAAAATTGAATAGAGTTGATGAATTGGCTAGGAACATGGATAGAATTGCTCATGATGTGGAAAATCTTAAAACTAAAAAATTGCCATCTACACATGATATAAATGAGTCTATTAAAGCTATCTATGTCTCCATTAATGAAAGTAAAGAAAGGACCGCTAGGTTGAGAGCTAAGCGAGAATTTCTAGAAAAAGCGATTCCACCCGGTTTCTATCGTAGTAATGATGAAGGCATTAAAATGATTGGTGTCACTCCTATTGAATCATTATTTAGTAACATAAAAATTGATGAAAAAGGGACTGGAGAAGAGTCAACTTTAGATAGAAGGAGTCCCACTTGCTTGGAGGGTGATAATCTTGATCGAAAAAAAATGAAAAGAGTGGGTTTGGAGAGGTCAAAACTTTAAATAGTAATACACCCACAACTTTGGATTACAAGGACTTTAATTATGATAGTTGTTCCTTAATTGAGTGTATTTCCTTGTTGCAATCCATGATTAATTCACCAAATGCATATGAACAAAATAAGGCTTTCACTAAACATATTGTAGAAGCCATGATGAAAGCACATGAAGAAAAACTTGAGTTGGAAGTATCAATTCCTAGAAAATTACAAGATGAATGGGAACCAACTATTAAAGTAAAAATTAAGGATTATGAATGTAATGCTCTTTGTGATCTTGGTGCTAGCGTTTCCACTATACCTAATTCTTTGTGTGATGTGCTAGGTCTCACCGACATGGATCCTTGTTCCCTTAATTTGCATCTTGCGGATTCTACTATTAAAAAGCCATTGGGTAGAATAAATGATGTGCTTATTCTTGCAAATAGAAATTATTTGCCTGTGGACTTTATTGTTCTTGACGTCGAATGCAATCCTTCTTGCCCCATAATACTTGGTAGGCCTTTTCTTCGAACTATTGGTGCTATTATTGATATGAAAGAAGGTAATATAAGATTTCAATTTCCATTAAAGAAAGGGATGGAACACTTCCCTAGAAAGAGAATTAAAGCACCTTACGAATCCATTATGAGGTCCACTTATCGAATTAACTTGAAGGATGACAACACTTGAAACTATGCATTATGCCTAGCTAGGGGCATAAAACAATAGCGCTTGTTGGGAGGCAACCCAATGAATAAAATAAATTTTTGCTTTTACCTTCTGTTTTTGTGAGTTTGCATGATTATAGCCTCTGTTATGATTGTGTTTTTATGTTTTAATTAGTGTTTGTGCCAAGTAATGCCTTTGGGATGATGTTGATGATAGTATAATTGATGTTGTTTGGAAAACAGAAAGTTTTGCATCCAGTGCTGGAATTTTGGTTCTGTACTGGAGTGTCAGAAAAATCTGAAATTTTTACACAGTATTGGTATATGAATTTTTTACGTTGTCCTAATTTTTTAGAAATTTTGGAGTTACATAATTATGGATTTTAAATATATCTTTACAGACTGTCCTGTTTTAGACCGATTCTGTTTTTGTTGCATTGTTTGCTTATTTTGATGAATCTATGGATCGTATCGGGGGGGGGGGGGGGTATGAGTCATGAAGAAGTTGGAGTACAGTTGAATTATGCCAATATTAAATATGAATCAATTTACAACAGTACCTAAGGTTTAAGATTTGTTTGTTATACTAACGGATCTCACGAGGTTTCTGTTGAGGTTTGTGTGCTGAAGTCTTCAAGTTTTGGGTGAGACTACAATGGATAAAGCAATAAGGAGCGGCAAGAGCCTAAGCTTGGGGATGCCCAAGGCACCCCAAGGTAATATTCAAGGAAGACTCAAGCGTCTAAGCTTGGGCATGCCCCGGAAGGCATCCCCTCTTTCGTCTACAATCTATCGGTAACTCACTTGGAGCTATATTTTTATTCATCACATGATATGTGTTTTACTTGGAGCGTCTTGTGAAATAGTTTGTTTGCTTTTTTAGTTTGACACAATCATCTTTGCTGAACACACCTTTTTGAGAGGGACACACATTACTCGTGATTTGTTAGAATACTCTATGTGCTTCACTTATATCTTTTGAGCTAGGCAGTTGCTCTAGTGCTTCACTTATACCTTTTAGAGCACGGCGGTGGTTATATTTCAAAGAAATAGTTGCACTCTCATGCTTCACTTGTATCTTTTTGATAGTCTCATGATAGCAATGGTAATATGCATGGGTTATGAATTTGGTCCTGATATGATAGGTATTCAAGAGGGATATAATAAAAACTTTCATGTAGATCACTGAATATGATAAATTTGATTCCTTGCAATAGTTTTGCAATATTAAAATGGTAATATGTGGGAGGTATTAGTAGATAATTGTGGTTTAGTAAGAATAATTGTGTTAAGGTTTGTGATTCCCGAAGCATGCACGCATGATCTGTCGTTATGCTAGGAAGTTGGAGCATGATTTATTATTGATTGTCTTCCTTTGCGTGGCGGTCGGGGCGCGTGATGGTTAACTACTGCCAACCTCCCCCCTAGGAGCATGCGTAGTAGTACTTTGCTTCGAGGGCTAATAAACTTTCGCAATAAGTATGTGAGTTCTTTATGACTAATGTGAGTCCATGGATTATACGCACTCTCACCCTTCCGCAATTTGCTAGCCTCTTCGGTACCGTGCATTGCCCTTTCTCACATCGAGAGTTGGTGCAAACTTCGCCGGTGCATCCAAACCCCGTGATATGATACGCTCTATCACACATAAGCTTCTTTATATCTTCCTCAAAACAGTCACCATACCTACCTATCATGGCATTTCCATAGCCATTCCGAGATATATTGCCATGCAACTTCCACCGTTCCATTTTTATGACATACATCATCATTGTCATATTTCTTTGCATGATCATATAGCTGACATAGTATTCGTGGCTCAGCCACCGTTCATCATTTTTATACATGTTACGCTAGCATCATTGCACATACTGGTACACTGCCAGAGGCATTCATATAGAGTCATATTTTTGTTCTAGTATCGAGTTGTAATGTTGAGTTGTAAGTAAATAGAAGTGTGATGATCATCATTATTAGAGCATTGTCCCAGTGAGGAAAGGATGATGGAGACTATGATTCCCCCACAAGTTGGGATGAGACTCCGGACGAAAAAAAGAGAAAAAAAAGAAGAAAAAAAAGAGAAAAAAAGAGGCAAAAAAGAGCCATGAAAAAAAAATGAGAGAAAAAGAGTGAAGGGGCAATGTTACTATCCTTTTCCACACTTGTGCTTGAGAGTAGCACCATGTTTTTCATATAGAGAGTCTCCTATTTTGTCACTTTCATATACTAGTGGGAATTTTTCATTATAGAACTTGGCTTGTATATTCCGATAATGGGCTTCCTCAAATGCCCGAGGTCTTCATGAGCAAGCAAGTTGGATGCACACCCACTTAAATTTCATGTTGAGCTTTCATACACTTATAGCTCTTACTGCATCCGTTGCATGGCAATCCCTACTCCTCGCATTGACATCAATTGATGGGCATCTCCATAGCCCGTTGATTAGCCTCGTTGATGTGAGACTTTCTCCATTTTTGACTTCTCTTATTTATCTCCTATCACTATACTCTATTCCACCCATAGTGATATATCCATGGCTTGCGTTCATGTATTGCGTGGGAGTTGACAAAGCTGAAGCGCGTTAAAAAGTATGAACCAATTGCTTGGCTAAAACTGGGGTTGTGCATGATAAATACTTTGTGTGACGAAGATGGAGCATGACAGGGTTATATGATTTTGTAGGGATAACGTTCTTTAGCATTTTTATTTTGAAAGACATGACTGTTTATTAGTATGCCTGAGTATTTATGTCTTTATATCAAATTATAGACTATTTCTTTGAATCACTTGGATTTTATTATTCATACCGTAAGAGAGAGATTACATGATGAAACATGATAGGTAGCATTCCACATCAAAAAATCTGTTTTTATCATTTACCTACTCGAGGACGAGCAGGAATTAAGCTTGGGGATGCTTGATACGTCTCCAACGTATCTATAATTTTTTATTGTTCCATGCTATTATAGTATCAATCTTGGATGTTTTTATATGCAATTATATATCATTTTTTGGGACTAACCTATTAACCTAGTGCCCAGTGCCATTTGCTGTTTTTTGCTTGTTTTTGGCTTTTCAGAGAAACAGTACCAAATGAAGTCCAAATGCCACGAAACTTTTTGGAGATTTTTTTTCTGGACAAAAGAACCCTGGAAGCTTTGGGAGGAGGACAGAAGCCTCATGAGGCCTCCACAAGGCACCAGGGCGCGCCCCAGGGGGGCGCGCCGTGCTGCCTTGTGGGGCCCACGTGACTCCGTTTGACCTAATTGCACTTCTATAAATTCACAAATATTGGAAAACCCCCAGAGAGCCAGAAGAAATAACCTTTCCGCCACCGCAAGCCTCTGTTCTTCCGCGATCCCATCTGGAGGCCTTTTCCAGTACTCTGCCGGAGGGGGAATCGATCATGGAGGGCTTCTACATCAACCTTGTTGCCCTTCCGATGATGTGTGAGTAGTTTACCACAGACCTATGGGTCCACAGCTAGTAGCTAGATGGCTTCTTCTCTCTCTTTGATCTTCAATACAATGTTCTCCTTGATGTTCTTGGAGTTCTATCCGATGTAATCTTCTTTTGCGGTGTGTTTGTTGGGATCCGATGAATTGTGAGTTTATGATCAGATTATTCATGAGAAATATTTGAGTCTTCTCTGAACTCTTTTATGCATGATTGTTATAACTTTGTATTTCTCTCTAATCTATCGGTTTAGTTTGGCCTACTAGATTGATTTATCTTGCAATGGGAGAGGTGCTTTGTGATGGGTTCAATCTTGCGGTGCTCAATCCCAGTGACAGAAGGGGACATGACACGTATTTGTATTGTTTCCATTAAGGATAAAAAGATGGGGTTTATTTATATTGCTTGAATTTGCTTCTCTACATCATGTCATCTTGCTTAAGGCGTTACTCTGTTTCATACTTAATAGCCTAGATGCATGCTGGATAGCGGTCGATTGGTGGAGTAATAGTAGTACATGCAGGCAGGAGTCGGTCTACTTGTCTCGGACGTGATGCCTATATACATGATCATTGCCATGAATCCGTCATAATTATTTGCTATTCTGTCAATTGCCCAACAGTAATTTGTTTACCCACCATATGTTTCTGCGCTCGAGAGAGAAGCCTCTAGTGAAAACTATGGCCCCCAGGTCTATCTTTATCATATTAAAAACCCAAAAATACCTTGCTACAATTTATTTACTTTTATTTTTATTAGTATTTTAGTTTAGCTATTTATCTCTATAAGTTTTAATCCTTGCAAGTAACCGCTAAGGGGATTGACAACCCTCTTATTTGCGTTGGGTGCAAGTGTTTGCTCTTGTGTGTGCAGGTGCGTTTCAAAGGAATTTTGCTTGGTTCTCCTACTGGATTGATAACCTTGGTTCTTAACTGAGGGAAATACTTATCTCTACTGTACTGCATCATCCTCTCCTCTTCGGGGAAATACCAACGCAGACTACAAGTAGCATAGAGCAACTTGCCGAAAAGCAGAAGCAAGAGTACGAGAAGCGTGACAAAGAGAAGGGCCAATATGGTGCTGGTGGGTCCGGCAAGCAAGACCATGGTGGCCGCAAAGGCCGCCGTGGCAAGGCCAAGCAGCCAAAAGAGAAGGCTGCTCAGGGCCAGCAAGAAGAGGATGATAGTGATGAGGACGGAGGCGGGTCCGACAAGGAGTTCCAAAATGCAGTGGATGCCATGTGTGTTGATGGAGGCGCATCTTTGCACTCCTCGCACCAGCAACTAAAGCAGTGGATCTGCGAAATCAATGCAGCGGAGCCGGTGATGGAGGCACAGAAGCCACTCAAGTGGTCGCACTCGCCCATCGTCTTTGACGCCGAGGACCATCCTAATCGCACCACTGCGGTCGGGTGTTTGCCGTTGTTGGTCTCACCAACAATTCGCAACCTCAAGGTGACAAAGATGCTGGTTGACGGTGAGGCTGGCTTGAACTTGATCTCTCCAGATGTGATCAAAAGGCTGTAGATCCCCGACAAGGATCTCGAGGAGACAGGCAGTTTCCAAGGGATCAGTCCAGGGAGGAACAAGCCGAAGGGCCAAGTCACATTGCCGGTCACGTTCGGCAGTGAGCTCAACCATCAGACGGAGAAGATTACCTTCGACGTCATCAAGATGCTGCTGCCGTACAATGGGATTCTGGGCCGCCCAGCCCTGGCAAAGTTTATGGCCACGTCGCACTATGCGTACAACGTCATCAAGATGCCGGGGCCGATGGGGGTCCTCACCATCAAGTCAAACTACAAGGATGCAATCATCTGTGCTGACAAGCTCTACCGGGAGGCAGCGGCAGCAGCTGCCATCGAGGCACTTGCCCCTGCCATCAAAGCTCCCGGGGGAGGAAAGAAGAAGAAGACCAGCAAGACCTCTGTGAAGGACTCCGGGAAGCGCACTTCAGAGTGCAGTGTGCCTATCGAGGACACAGCAGAGAGCTCTACCGGTAAGAGCAAAAGAGCCAAGGTTTCCGTGCCAGCGACCAAACAAGTTTCCGCGAAAGAAGATGGGATGAGTGGCACCTTCTCTATAAGCGCCACTCTCAGTAACAAATAGGAGAGTGAGCTCGTTGCCTTCCTACGGGAGAATGTCGATGTGTTTGCTTGGCAAGCATCTGACATCCCCGGTGTTCCTAGGGAGGTAATTGAGCACCACCTTGCTGGCTGCCCTCATGCGAGACCCATCAAGCAGAAGATCAGAAAGCAAGCCTTGGAGAGGCAAGAGTTCATTGCCGAGGAGATTAAGAAGTTAGAAGTAGCAGGCTTGGTTAGAGGAGTGCTACACCCTACGTGGTTAGCCAATCCGGTGGTGGTGCGTAAGGCGAATGGGAAGTGGAGGCTTTGTATCGACTTCACCGATATAAATAAAGCCTGTCCCAAGGACCCTTTCCCTTTGCCGCGCATTGATCAGATTGTAGACTCCACTGCCGGCTGTGACCTACTCTCTTTCCTCGACGCCTATTCTAGTTATCATCAGATTTTTATGGCCAAGGAAGATGAGGAGAAGACCGCATTCATCACCCCGTGTGGCACGTATTGCTTCTTACGTATGCCGTTCGGGTTGAAGAGTGCTGGGGCAACTTTTGCCAGGGCAGTTCAGATTGGTTTTGAGACCCAGATACACAGAAATGTGGAAGCCTATATGGATGATATTGTGGTCAAAACCAAAGAGAAGTCAACACTGATCCAGGATCTAGAGGAAACTTTTGCCAACTTGCGCAAGCTCTACTTGAAGCTCAACCCCGAGAAGTGTGTGTTCGGTGTTCCATCGGGCAAGCTTCTTGGTTTCTTTGTGTCTCAGAGAGGGATTGAAGCTAACCCTGACAAGATCAAGGCAATTGAGTAGATGGAAGCACCGAGACACGTCAAGGATGTCAGGCGCCTTGCCGGCTGCGTTGCTGCCCTCAGCAGGTTCATCTCCAAATCGGCAGAGTGCGCCTTGCCATTTTTCAAGATATTGAAAAAGGCAGGTCTAGTGAACTGGACTCCGGAAGCGGAGGCTGCGCTCCAAGATTTGAAGGAGTACCTGTCTTCTCCACCAGTCCTAGTTACACCTAGGCCGCAAGAGACGTTGCTGCTATACTTAGCCGTGATGAATCAAGTGGTTAGTGCTACACTTGTGGCTGAAAGAGAGGCCGATGAGGAAGAGGTAGCAGCCGTAGAGCCATGATCCGATGAGCCGGAATCTTCTCCGGCAAGGTCAGGTGCCGACAAGCCAGAGATTGCGCAAGCCAGCCAACCAGATCAACGAGTTGTGAAGAAGAAGATGGTGCAGTGCCCAGTCTACTTTGTCAGCTCCCTCCTGCAAGGGGCTAGGTCAAAGTACTCTGGTGTGCAAAAGTTGCTTTTTGGCCTTCTCACGGGCTCAAGGAAGTTGGGCCATTATTTTCAAGCACACCCAGTCACCGTCGTCACTCGCTTTCCGTTGCAACGCATCTTGAGAAATCCAGAGGCAACCGGCAGGATTGTGGAGTGGGCATTGGAGTTATCAAGTTTTGATCTGAAATTTGAGAGCACCTCGACGATCCAGAGTAGAGCGTTGGCAGAATTCATTGCAGAATGGACCCCAACGCCAGATGAAGAAAAACCAGAGACCTCTCTCCCCGGCAAGGAAACAATTGACGATTGGGTCATGTACTTTGATGGTGCTTTCACGCTGAAAGGCGCCGGTGCTGGTGTGCTGCTTATAGCACCCACTGGAGAGCACCTCAAGTATGTGGTCCAGATGCACTTCCCCAGGGACAAGCCACCAACAACACTGCTGAGTACGAGGGTTTGCTTGCCGGTCTGCGCATTGCAATCGACCTCGGTATCCGGAAACTGATTATCAGAGGTGACTCACAGGTTGTGGTGAGGCAGGTCAACAAGGATTATCAGAGCCCTTTGATGGAGGCATATGTCGATGAAGTGAGAAAGTTGGAAGAGCACTTTGACGGTCTGCAAGCAGAGCATGTTCCTCGTGCCCAGAATGAGATTGCCAACGACCTGTCAAAGCTTGCCGCCCAAAAGAAGCCTGTGGAGCCAGGAACTTTTGTGCTCCAACTAACTCAGCCATCCGTTACACCATCGAAGCTGGTGAAGAAAAGAAAACAAGATGTTGATGGTTACTTTCCGGCAGAGCTACCCGTAGCCGCCAAGAAAGCAAATACCACTGACAAGCCGCCCTTTGCCGGTGAGTCGTAGCATCCGGCAAGCCAGATCCTTGCGGTCGAAGCAAGTGCTCCCACAGAGGAAGAAATGCCTTTAGTCCTTGTCGTCGAGCCACAAGCTCCGGCATGGGCACAGCCGATTGTCCAATTCCTCCAGATAGGAGACCTTCCCGATGAGCAAGAAGATGCAGAAAAAGTGGCCCATCAATCAAGGATGTATAAGTTTATTGACAGCACCTTGTACAGGAAGAGACCAAATGAGGTAAAATTGAAATGCATCTCCCGGAAAGATGGACAAAGGCTGTTGGAAGAAATACATGAAGGGATGTGCGGCTCTCATATTGGGTCACGCGCACTTGTCGGCAAGGCATTCCGTCAAGGATTCTACTGTCCGACAGCCCTTCAAGACACCTTGGCGGTGGTTATCAGGTGCGAAGCATGCTAGTTCCACTCCAAGGACATCCACCAACCAGCTCAAGCCCTCCAAACTATCCCTCTTTCCTGGCCCTCCAAGATGTCACCCTACGGCAAGAAGTGCAGCAAGGAATGAGCTAAGTTGCAAAACTTTGAAATAAATTCTTTGTTGTAGTTACGACTCTCCTTGAACAATTTTGGCCTTTGTATGAGAAACCTGCACACTAAGGAACCTTGCCATGATCAAATGCGCTCTTGCTTTGCTTCGAGTCCGCTCGGCAACCTAAGTAGTTGCGTTGTGATCGTCAAGCGTGACCTTGCCGGTAGCAACACTTTTGGCAAGCTGCTGAGGACCTGTTCCTCGAGCGCTCGCGGCAAGGGTGTGCGCACCGGCAAGTTTCTAGAAAGCGTAGGGTACAAAAATCATGCAAAGACAGAATGGAATAAGGAGAACAACGTGCATACATCCATTCAAAACACAAACTACAGCAACTATTAAGCACTTAGGTGCAAAAGTTATCTTCCACACCCCCACGGGGTTACATTGGTTTTGATACAGGAGCTGAGGAGAGGAGCCTAGGCGGAGCGCAGCTCATATTCAAGATTTGACTCGGGCACTACTATGCGCCTAGTCAGAATCGTCACCTTCGCTCTTGATACGCGAGGAGCTTTCGTCGCTCTCGCTCTCGCTGGTGGAGTCGGTGCCGCTGCTGCTCTCACTCTCCGCGCAGCATTCCATGCGACCGCCGAAGACCCCAAAGAACTTCACGAAGAGGGTGGCAGCTCCGTCATACTTAAACTGGAGGAGCTGCCCCCGCCTTAGACTGCGGGAGCGGGTGAACGACTTCCACCCCCGCATCAAGAACAGGGAGCCGACAGTGGAGAACTCGGCCACCACCCAAGAGGGGCCGTTGCAGCAGCCATCCGCCTGTAGCCACAGGCCCGAAGGCCTGCTGTTCTCCATCACCCTCGCAAAGGGGTCCGGGAGCCAGAGCCAACTGCGAAGCCGGCGGTGCAGCCCCACGACAAACTCGTGCGCCGCCACCGCTGTGTGGGACTCGTGCGCCGTCACCGCCGTGCGGGCTTCTTCCTGAGGGGGAAGGGCGGCCGCCCCGCCCCATCCACCATGCCCGTCTCGACCACGAGTGCCGCGCCCTCTGCGGCAGCGGGGGGTGGCCCTGCTGTGGGCGCTAGGGCTGGCATTCACGATAACCACCGAGGAACGCGTCCGGCCCTGAGGAGGGACCCTCGACGCGGAAGCAGATGCGCGGGCCCGACCTCCACCCCTTGCCATCACGACGGTAGACTTCAAGGAAAGCAAGGATGGATGAAAGGTTGGAGGAAGAGAATGGCAAGGGTAGAAGATGGGTGGGGAAGATCGCCACTCCCCCGCCCTCTTTTATAGCACCCTAGGGGGATTACTCTCCCCACCGCCTCGCCTCCCTTAGTGGCAGGAATCGAGGAAGGAGATGCGAGAAGTCAAAATGAGCAGCGCCTTCCATGTTTTTCCTTTTTATGGGGAAGGCGCGAGGGCTGGCTCTTTTTCGTCCTACATGGCTGCGCTTTTCAGGTGCACCACCTCCCGCCGCCGCTTCGCTCCACCTCTCCCATGCCCACATTTAATGCGCATCGTGGACGGGTGCGGTAAAAGAGAAGATTATGACAGTTATCTTCTGCCACGCGCCACCTGTGCACTGTTTGGGCCTAGCCCAACGACGCCTCGCATGCGTGTGTGGCCCAGGCCCAAGGGCTCCTGTCGGTGTACTAAGACATGGGTGCCCTCGTACCCAGACTTGTGCACAGGCAGTTGTAGCCTCCATTCCGGCAAGGGCTTGACAGAGGATAACTATGACTCAAGACTCAACACGAAGACCGTGAAGAAGACCTTAAGGCAGATCATTGAGAAGTACTATTCTTGTACTGAAGATCGACACTGCCCTTGCCGGCAAGATCCGCCCCGGCAAGATGAAGACCAAGACTATGGTTGCCAGCAAGCCCCCTTGCCGGCAAGCAAGGCCCGGCAAGCTCCGTGCCAGCAGGCTTGTTCTGTCCCGTTACCACTCCACCTCACCATCGACCAGATAGGCTCGTATGCTAGGTGTCGAGCGGGCAGGCAGTCAACATAGCCGACCAAGGCACGTGTCAGCATGCCACGCCAAGATTAACTTTAATGACACCCATCCCTGGGACGTGTCAAGATTACAGGAGGGTGCCAGGACCGGTGGTACAGATCTTTTGCCAAATGCCTCGCCTCCCCAACGTAGCACCTAACGGTGCATTAAATGTGTTTTGTCTTACCCCGTTGGAAGATAGACGTGGTGACGGTGCAAGTCACTATTCATACTCTGTAATGACCGTATTAGCCATTGTGGTGACCCCTTGGCCTATAAAAGGAGGCCCACGGCTACAGGTAGAACGGCGACACCTAGCTCAATTACACGCGATAGCTGCATTTCCCGCGCACCTTGCCGGAAGACTGCGCTCCCTGTAACTCGAATTCATACACGATCAAACACAGAACAAGAGTAGGGTTTTACGCTCATAGCGGCCCGAACCTGGATAAACCCCCCGCGTGTTCTTGCACCTACTGAAAACCTGCTCTTTGTCCCATGCATGTCCCCTGAGCCGAATCACAAAGGGGCCCGTTCGGTCCCATAGATCATCGTTTCCCATGACACGGTGCTTGACCTCAGAAATAGGACCAAAAAATAGAGAAACAGAGAGAGAATAGATCCAATCTCAGAGGGGCTCTCGCCCCTCCGGACGCCATATGGAGGCCAAGGACCAGAGGGGAGAACCTATCCCCATCTAGGGGGAAGGCCTTGGAGGAAGAAGCCAGAGGAGAGCCTCTCGCCCCCTCTCTCCCGGTGGCGCCGAAGTGTCGCAGGGTGAACCATCATCACGGCGATCGTCTTCATCAATGTCGCCATCTTCATCAATGTCGCTGTCTTCATCAACATATTCATCACCTTCCTCACCTCTTCTCAACGGTCCACTCCCCCGCAATCCGCTGTAATCCCCTACTTGTGTTGGAAATATACCATAGAGGCAATAATATTGTATTATTACATTTCCATTTTCATAATTAAGAGTTTATATTTCATGCTACAACTGCTATGATTCTAGAATATGTGATTCAGTGGAAAACTCATATGCACGTGTGAAATGATAAACAGTAAAATATAGGTTCCCAGTCATGCCTCTGAGACTAGCTCAAGTGTTGTTAGTGATCATGTTTTCCAGATCTTAGGATATCATTAAGGGGATTTCTATTTTCGTGCTCCTCCTTCCTTAGTTGTGCTCAGTTTTGCCCATAGCATCTAACTTTCCTCACTTTTGCCCTCCACCACTCGGCCCATTCTCACAAGATCCCAAATGGAGCCTTGCCGTCGAGTCAATGCAATTGACCGTTACCTGCTCGGTTACTGGCGCATGGGGCCTCAGTTCTTTGGACATGTGGGCCACGAATGGCAGGTGGGCCATGTGTAGGAGATATGCCCTAGAGGCAATAATAAGTGTTATTATTTATCTCCATGTTTGTAGTTAAGTTTATATTCCGTGCTATAACTGCTATGGTTCTCGAGTCTGCAATAACCATGAGGCTCGGAGGAAGACTCATATGCATGTGTGGAATAATAAATGGTAAAAAGTATTCCTAGTCTGGCCTCTAAGACTAGCTCAAGTGTTGCATGATGGTTCTGTTTTCCTGATCATGGGCATGACTATGCCGGCAACTTTGAGGGCACAATGTTAGGAGAACACTTGTGTTGAATCGACCCGAATTGATGTTATGCTATGAAATTCATTCATCACAAGTTAATGGTTGATAACACAGAGAAAGTTAATGTTTGCATAATTCCTTAGACCATGAGAGTATCGAGTTTCTTCATGATTGCTTCATGAACTTTGGGGTTTGTTAAATGTCATCCGTAACTGGGTGGCTATTACGGCGGCTTACGGGTTCATGGAAAAGTATGTCAAGTAACTTGATAGCTCAAGATTGGGATTTGCTCCTCCGACGATGGAGAGATATCTATGGGCCCTCTCGGTGTTACGGTATCCACCATCGTCTGGCCAGACACATTGTGATTTGATCACAGGGATGCCGCAACACGGAAACGAGAAAAGAGAAAAAAACTGGTAACGAGGTAACTGGCATTGTGGACAAGTGTTGATCCACGGGGATGCCGATGATTCTCACCTCGGGTATTTGTAACATATCGCGAAGCAACAGGAATAGCACACGGCAACTGGAGGTTCACTCGAATATTCATTCGTGTGGGTATAGGGGTCAATATGGGTGTCCACGGCTCCGATGTTGATCATTGATCGGAAAGTGTTACGGGTCATGTCTATACTTCACCGAACCTATAGGGTCACATGCTTAAGGGTCATCTATCTGCTGAATACTAGACAGGGAGTCTGAGAGAAAGTCACCGAAAAAGTTCCGAAGACAACAGAAAAGTTCCGGAGAGAACACCGGAATGGTTTCGGTAAAACTAAAAAGTTGTTTCGGGGTATGCCATTAAGTCAAATTGGTTTTGGCACACGCCTGGAAATTCTTGGAGGGTGCCAGAATTATTCTGGAAACTTCTGGGATTTTTCCGGGATAAAAACCGGAAATGTTCCGGAGCTGCCGGAACCAGTTTGGTTGCTTTTCGCAGATGAAAATCACTAATCCGAAATTGTTTCGGAACGTGTCCAAAATCATTTGTGTGGGTACTGGAATTATTCTAAGACCCACAGAAATATTTTCGGATTTAACGATCGCGGAAAAATGTTTCCGTGAATAGTGAAAGTGCTTTTCGGGTGGCTTCTTGGAGAAGCCAACTTGAGGGCCTTTTGGTATTTTTCCCCTTGGCTTCTTGTAGAAGCCACCCTTGGGCTTGGCCTATAAATAGGGGTGGAGGGGGCTGCCTAAAGACTCATCCCTTGCTTTCATACACATGCCATGACATTTGTGGCTTCTCTCTCCCTCCCAGCGAAATAGTTTCGTAGAGCCGAAAGGCTATCTGGGTTCCGGTAGGAACTAGTTCTGGACGGCGAAGCCCTGCCGGATAGCTGACACCGTATGTGTGCAACCCCGTAGAGATGTCGTAGTTTCGATCCTTTACCCGAGGGGCTGTCCGAGTGACCCGCCCGAAGGGCTGTCCGTGAGGCCTCCCGGAGGGCTGTCCGAGGATCTGTCCGGTGGGACTATCCGAGGGACTGTCCAGAGGCCTCCCGAAGGGCTGTCCGAGGATCCATCCGGTGGGACTATCCGAGGGACTGTCCAGAGGCCTCCCGAAGGGCTGTCTGAGGATCCGTCCGGTGGGACTATCTGAGGGACTGTCCAGAGGCCTCCCGAAGGGCTGTCTGAGGATCTGTCCGGTGGGACTATTCGAGGGACTGTCCAGAGGCCTCCCGAAGGGCTGTCCGAGGATCCGTCCGGTGGGACTATCCGAGGGACTGTCTAGAGGCCTCCCGAAGGGCTGCCCGGAGATCCGTCCGGTGAGCTGACAAGGGAGTACATCCTCGCGGTTGGGAGGTTGTAAATCCTAGCTGCGGGGATCTGCACTGTCGATCGTCATCGACTCTACTTCCGCTGCGCTACGAGTCGGTAATGAAAAGATCAAACCTTGTATGCAGTCTCCATAGTGGTCCTGGGCTGGTGCGTAGGTCGGAATTTTTTTGTTTTCTGCTGCGTTCCCCTACGGTGGCATCATGAGACGTGCTATGCGTAGATGCAGGTTACGATCTAGAATACATAGAGATGTATGGGTGTTGCACAATATAATTTGTAGTAGATAAGTTCTATTACTGAAAATTATTTGTGCGGGTAGTAGATGAAATCTGTTACCCGATGTTCTTGTTGCTTCCCTAGAATTTGCATATTTCTGATCTTGATAACAGTATGGTGGAGTTTCAAAGTTCTGGCAATCTGCGATCCTGATTGATCAACGAAGTGCTAACAGTTCGTTGAATTCCACCATAGTTAGAGAGAAAGATGAAATTTCACAGACTAAAGGGTAATGCAGATATGATCTGCATGGGGGTCATGCGTATGACGAAGTTCAGTATGGGGCTTGAGATTTTATTATCTCGTGTTTCATACACCCCATAAAGTTAATCTAGCGACTTGAATAATCATACTTGATGATGGACGTTGGTAGCTTCGGTTTGCTTCGAAACCTTAGAAGCCACGTAAAATAAAATTTTGTATGAACCGATTAGAGGCGTCTAACTTGGTTTTGCAGGATGGTTTACAGGATGTGCATGTGATGTGGTATAGCAATGCTCATATTCATTCGATTATGTATGAGATGACTATATAATGTAAATTTACTAACATGACCTGCGTGTCATGATTCGGCATGATGGCTGGAGCCATATGATTGTCACTTTAATGACCTGTGTGTCAACCTTAAGTAATGCACTTATTTTATTAGCTATAGAGATAGCAATATTATCTGGTGCATCGACAAGGTGGTGGCAATCTTCGCAAAGGTGAACACCGACGCGAATGCCGAAGATGAAGAAATGAAAGATTTCTCCGTCAGAAAGGGCTATACCATATCTTGCTATTATGAATTGCCTGAGATGTTTATCCCTTATGATGCACCCTTCATGATTGCGCGGTAGTCACTTTTTATTAGGGTGATCTCTCACAAAATATCAAGTAGTTAGTGTTCTCCCAAGTGTAGCACCGTCACGGCACCTATCTCTTAGGGGTATCACATGGATGCATGTGTACGAACGATTAGAGAAGTGTGAGGCGGGTGAGTTGAGACCTCGCAGCGAGATCACTTGGTTGTCTTGACGTTCTGGCTTGATCGTCCTGAGCTCGGAACACGCCCATCGAAAGATGAACAAGAGTCACATAGAGATGTGATTGGCAAGTTGGCCTACCGATTGCAATTCTCGTCACTTGAGATGGATGCATCCTTGGCGTTGAATTGTAATATGGGTCTTGTATCACTCACAATCAATTATGAGAGATATTGATTTGAGTGGGAGCGCACTTTAGAATTAATTCTTTTAATTCTTAGTGCAATTAATTATGGACACTGTCTAAGTGTAATTTTGCATAATAGTTGTAGAATAATGACTCGCGTTTCCACCTTCCCTGTTAAAATTGAATAAGCTGTTAAATATCTGGTTAAAACTTTACGGTTGGTAACGTAATGTGAGGATTGTCCTCAAGAGTGCCAAGAAGGACTTTGTCCTATCGCATGCTTTCAGTATTCTCCCGCTAATGCTATGGATAATGTGACTCTCGTCCTTCGATCCAAAAGCTAGAATTCCGTTACGGTCAAGTGCAATATGTTTGCTTCCATGAGACCCGGACTTCAAAAGTTTGGGATAGCTATGTGATATTCATGGAACTAAAAATCATTTTCAGACACAAACAAAGGCTAAAAGATATGGGATATCCAAAGCAATGTTTGTTTTGCAAACTATTATTAAAAGTGTTTACTATGCATTTAACTAATACAAGAGGGATCCAGAAGAGCGCCTGTCATATGATGAAAGATGAATAAAATAACAACTTAAAGAGAAAGGAAATGTCCAAAGGGTGTTAGTGTGACTTACACACCTTGGAAGTCCGGGGCTAACGCCACTCTTAAGTTGAGTGCTTCTTCTGAGAGTAGGAGAAATACTGAGAGTTAAACTGTTAGAAGTATAAAGGCAAAAGAGAGAAGATTGGAATGTCCAGCTCATGTATGAAAGTCATACAAGTTATTGATGTATAGAAGGCTGGTCAAAGAAATATTTCTTGGGAATTGTGATTAAATTGTTAGTCACTAATTCTTGGGTATTGTGAGTTGATCACAAAGATACCCGCTCGATTGCATTCTGCTGCGACTCGATGCAAGAACTACTACGGCCTAAAAGACTTGCCGGAGTGAGGTTTAGATATGCGCTGAGAACATAGTAAAAGTTGCTATACTCGGTACATTACCTATGTATTTATTTTCATAATTCATTTTAGAGTTTTTATACACTCTAGCCCATTGCATAAAGTATCTTGCAAGAAGGTTGTTCATAAGAGAACTTTTGATGTTCGGTGTTATGAATAACATAAGGGCCATGCTTCCATCATGGATGGGATGTATGTTATGAATATTGATAATAATATATTACCTCCGTATTTACTTTCATAATTCATTTTAGAGTTTTACACTCTCTAGCCCATTGCATAATGTTTGTTGCAAAAGGGTTGTTCATAAAAGAACAATTGTTGTTCAGTGTTATGAATAACATAAGGGCCATACTTCCATCATGGATGGGATGTATGTTATGAATATTAATGGTAATATGATACATCCATAACACTGACGCTAAATGTTGCAAGACTAAGGGAATACCACACATGTGTGGCACTGCATTTGGTCACATTGGAGAAACCCGCATGGAGAAATTCTATAATGATGGATTTTGAAGTCGTTTGATTATAAATCATCTGACACTTGCAACTTTCCTCCGAAAAGTGAAGTGACTAAAATACCGTTCATAGGCCATAAGGAACGAGCAACAAACTTATTGGTGATCATACATTTTGATGTGTGTAGTCCAATAAATGTTGTTGCTGGCAGTGGATTTATCTATCTTCAGAAATGACTCAAGTGGATATATGGATATTTACTTGATGAGACGTAAGTCTGGATCTTTTGAAATCATTCATAAGATTTTCAATATGAAGTAGAAATTATTGTAACAAGAAAATTATGTTTCTGCAATTTAATTGCGGAAAGGAATATTTGAGTTACAAGCTTAGCGAATGTCTGATGAGTTGTGAAAAAGGTTTCATAACTTACACCTCCCGGAACTCCACTGTGAGTGGTACGTCCGTGAAGATGTATTCAAACCATTTGTGACATGGTAAGATCAAAGATGACATAAATCAATTTGCCATTATCCCTTTTAAAGGTAATGCTTTAGAGACTGCGGCTTTTACACTGAAAAGAGCGCCATCAGGTCTGTTGAAATGATGCCATGGTATGGTACGCCCAACCATGCTTTGTCTTTTCTTAACATTTGGAATATGGGGCTTGTGTAAAATATTTACAAACCTATTCCAAATCAGACAAGTACTACTTTGTAGGTTATCCCAAGTAATTGGGAATTCCTCCACCACTATACCGAGGCAAAAAGGTTTGCCACCAAGAACGGTATGCTTTTAAAGAGAATGGTTCTTGCAAAAAGGTGAGTGGGAGAACAGTGCAACTCGACAAGATAACAATATCTTCGTCATCAGATCAAAGGAAAGAAACCTTGGAAGTAATTCCAGAGTTTCCTACTGCGACTGATACGGAAGCCTCTACATGAGATGTATGGACTTCGGTCGAACTTGCAACTGAACCACGTAGGCACAACTCGTGCAAACCTCTCAGGTGCGCAAGCGAGATATTGTTGTTAAACAACAGTATACCTACGATACACAAGGAAGCGTTGATGGGCCCTGACTCCGGAATTGGCTAAATGCCAATATAATCCGAGATAGTTTCCATAAATGATTCAAGATTATATCTTGATAAACCCTTCGTAAGACTTAGAGTCTAACTAACATAAATGGAACTATAAACTGATGTGGATAAAATGTTTTATCCATAAAGCTCGACTTGTTGCAATAACAAGTTCAAGGAGTTGACTACGATGAGGTTGTCTCACCATAGCGATGCTTAAAGTCAGATCGGGTTAAACTAGCAATTAATACATATTTCAATCTTGAGATATGATACATGGATGCCAAAAGGATTTCCATGTGATGGAAATGCAACCTAGGACTTGCATGTGGTACAGTCCAAGGTATTTTGTCAATCCAGAGGATGCTAGTAAGTATGCAAACTTCAGAGTTCCAGGAATGGACAGAAGAGAGAAAAATGGAGTTGGAATCTTCGTTTTTGATGAAATAGTCAAAAGAGTTTGATTTCATCAATGGGTAACGAAGATGCTTGTGGTTACAAGAAAGTAAGTGGGAGCATAATAATATTTCTTAAAACCTTGTGTGCTTGACACATTGTTGATTGGAAATAATATAAATTTCTTGACACGAATTAGGACTTCCTTGAAAATAGTTTTCAATGAAGTGCTTGGGCTAAATAGCCTTGACATTAGGCATATTTATCTACGAGATAGAATTGCCTAATAGGCTAAAGCCAAAAATACATATTGACAAGATGCTAAAACATTTTAGCATTAAAACGCCAAGGAGTGATTCTTGCCAAAGTCACATGGAAAGGGTTTTTGCAAGACTCGGTGTCCCAAAACACTGATGAGCAAAATACATGATGGAGATTCCACACACTTTCGTGTTTGGATAAATCATATATTCCATGGTATGTAAAACAACCGGATATGTCCAGTACTCCCAAGGAGTTGCGAGTATAGATACCAAAGTGATCAAAGTATTGATCATGGGACAACAGTGAAAAATGTCATTAAGTACTGGAGTAGCACTGATGACATGTTTTCTTGCAAGCAGAGATTATGAAGTGCTCGTTGTAAGTAATTGCATCGATACAGTCTTCATCAATACTCCATGCGATTTTCGATTTAAGTTAAGGGTTTTGTGTGATACACGATATGGTGGCACGGTGTTTGGAAATCGTTCCAAACATGTTACTGTGGCGAATTCTATAACTAAGGCTAAGTATGTTGCCGCTTTCAAAGCGACATAGAAGATGTTGAATCGTACAGTTCGTTCATGAACTTAGTATGGTTCCAAGATGGCTTTGGTCAATGGAACACTATTGAAGATAGTTGCTCCATAGCTCAGTCTGAGGAATCAAGGTTTGACCAGTGATTCACATATATACGAAGCCAAGTCCACACAAAATATGAATTTTGTGAAAACGTGAAAACGTGAGGATATGCAGAGATACACACGGAACTGAAGTTGTCAGATCCGTTGGACATCAGACTATACCACAAGCGAAGCATGTTTTACACCGGTATGCCATAGGTGTAAAGTGCATCAGCATTGACTAGATTATTGACTCTAGTGCAAGTGGGAGTCTGTAGGAGATATGCCCTAGAGGCAATAATAAGTGTTATTATTTATCTCCATGTTTGTAGTTAAGTTTATATTCCGTGCTATAACTGCTATGGTTCTCGAGTCTGCAATAACCACGAGGCTCGGAGGAAGACTCATATGCACGTGTGGAATAATAAATGGTAAAAAGTATTCCTAGTCTGGCCTCTAAGACTAGCTCAAGTGTTGCATGATGGTTCTGTTTTCCTGATCATGGGCATGACTATGCCGGCAACTTTGAGGGCACAATGTTAGGAGAACACTTGTGTTGAATCGACCCGAATTGATGTTATGCTATGAGATTCATTCATCACAAGTTAATGGTTGATAACACAGAGAAAGTTAATGTTTGCATAATTCCTTCGACCATGAGAGTATCGAGTTTCTTCATGCTTGCTTCATGAACTTTGGGGTTTGTTAAACGTCATCCGTAACTGGGTGGCTATTACGGCGGCTTACGGGTTCATGGAAAAGTATGTCAAGTAACTTGATAGCTCAAGATTGGGATTTGCTCCTCCGAAGATGGAGAGATATCTCTGGGCCCTCTCGGTGTTACGGTATCCACCATCGTCTGGCCAGACACATTGTGATTTGATCACAGGGATGCCGCAACACGAAAACGAGAAAAGAGAACAAAACTGGTAACGAGGTAACTGGCATTGTGGACAAGTGTTGATCCACGGGGATGCCGGTGATTCTCACCTCGGGTATTTGTAACATATCGCGAAGCAACAGGAATAGCACACGGCAACTGGAGGTTCGCTCGAATATTCATTCGTGTGGATATAGGGGTCAATATGGGTGTCCACGGCTCCGATGTTGATCATTGATCGGAAAGTGTTCCGGGTCATGTCTATACTTCACCGAACCTATAGGGTCACATGCTTAAGGGTCATCTATCTGCTGAATACTAGACAGGGAGTCTGAGAGAAAGTCACCGAAAAAGTTCCGAAGACAACAGAAAAGTTCCGGAGAGAACACCGGAATGGTTTCGGTAAAACTAAAAAGTTGTTTCGGGGTATGCCATTAAGTCAAATTGGTTTTGGCACACGCCTGGAAATTCTTGGAGGGTGCCAGAATTATTCTGGAAACTTCTGGGATTTTTCCGGGATAAAAACCGGAAATGTTCCGGAGCTGCCGGAACTGGTTTGGTTGCTTTTCGCAGATGAAAATCACTAATCCGAAATTGTTTCGGAACGTGTCCAAAATCATTTGTGTGGGTACTGGAATTATTCTAAGACCCACAGAAATATTTTCGGATTTAACGATCGCGGAAAAATGTTTCCGTGAATAGGGAAAGTGCTTTTCGGGTGGCTTCTTGGAGAAGCCAACTTGAGGGCCTTTTGGTATTTTTCCCCTTGGCTTCTTGGAGAAGCCACCCTTGGGCTTGGCCTATAAATAGGGGTGGAGGGGGCTGCCTAAAGACTCATCCCTTGCTTTCATACACATGCCATGACATGTGTGGCTTCTCTCTCCCTCCCAGCGAAATAGTTTCGTAGAGCCGAAAGGCTGTCTGGGTTCCGGTAGGAACTAGTTCTGGACGGCGAAGCCCTGCCGGATAGCTGGCACCGTATGTGTGCAACCCCGTAGAGATGTCATAGTTTCGATCCTTTGCCCGAGGGGATGTCCAAGTGACCCGCCTGAAGGGCTGTCCGTGAGGCCTCCCGGAGGGCTGTCCGAGGATCCGTCCGGTGGGACTATCCGAGGGACTGTCCAGAGGCCTCCCGAAGGGCTGTCCGAGGATCCGTACGGTGGGACTATCCGAGGGACTGTCCAGAGGCCTCCCGAAGGGCTGTCCGAGGATCCGTCCAGTGGGACTATCCGAGGGACTGTCCAGAGGCCTCCCGAAGGGCTGTCCGAGGATCCGTCCGGTGGGACTATCTGAGGGACTGTCCAGAGGCCTCCCGAAGGGCTGCTCGGAGATCCGTCCGGTGAGCTGACGAGGGAGTACATCCTCGCGGTTGGGAGGTTGTAAATCCTAGCTGTGGGGATCTGCACCGCCGATCGTCATCGACTCTACTTCCGCTGCGCTACGAGTCGGTAATGAAAAGATCTAACCTTATATGCAGTCTCCATAGTGGTCCTAGGCTGGTGCGTAGGTCGGAAATTTTTTGTTTTCTGCTGCGTTCCCCTACACCATGCCCATGACCGCTTATGACGAGTGGGACCTGGGCTCGGTGAGCTATAGGTTTCTTTTTCCTAAAATAGCCCAACCCCGATCGAGCAGCCACATCCCCACCCAGCTGCCACTGCCGTTCGCGTTGCAGTCCCGCTGCCGTCGTGCCCTAGCTGCCCCCCACCCAGTCCGACCGTCCACTTGAGCTCCGATGGCGAAGCAACACGGTGATAGATCGCTGCGCGTAGGAACCATCAGATATGGTTAGGCGACAGGTACGTTTCTAATTGAAACCCTAGCAATTAGGATTAGTCGATTGAATGGGCGATTTAATTGTTGTTCATCGACGGGAGCCCATTTCTAGTGTGGAAAAAAGAAAACCCTAGAAATTAGGATCCGTTCATGGGAGCCCATTTTAGATTCCATTTTGATTTGTAAATTTCGTCTTTGATTGACTGCTAGCTCTACCTGGATGGAAGTGGGCGACGGAGGAGTTTTGTGCCGGAGACGAGTAGTTGCTGGCCAAGTGCAACGAAATATGCTCCTGGTTTCCGAGCGTGAAGCAACTGGAGTTGCACTCCTTGATCCTGACCTTGGAAGTGACATTGGAAGAACTGAAGCGGATGCTTCCTGAAGGCAAGGGGGCACTCACAATGGAGATTCTCCTCTGGGCAATGGCAAAGGCGATGGAGTCGCCAGATCCTCGGCGGCGAGCTCGCTGGTACGAGTACCGCTCCCACCTCTCATCGTTGAATCCAGAGCCGGAAGGGCATGTGAACTTGCGTATTATCGACATCGTTGATGAGGAAATAGAGGAGGATTCAGACGATGAGGAGGAGGATTCAGACGATGAGGAGGAGGAGGAAGACGATGCTGACGAGGATTAGGAGGAGGAAGAAGTTTCTGACGAGGAGGAGGAGGAAGAGAATTCTGATGAGGACTAGGAGGAGGAAGAGGATTCTGACGAGGAGCGGGATGAGGAGGAGGAGGAGGAGGATGCAGAAGACGTGGGCTATCAGGGGGGTATGGAGATCATCGCTCATCATTCGCCGGCAGACACGAATCTGACGATTGCAGTGGACGACGAGTATGATGAGATGGATGACCAGGAGATGTTCGATGCTGATGCCAGGAAAGATCTACCGCTGCTCAGCTTGGAGGCCCAGCCGGGCTGCAAGACTGCCCCAATTGTGGTGGAGGAGTATGAGCTATCGGTTCAGTTTGAGCAGAATGCTGAACGCTCCCACTGGCGCGTGGCTCGCCATCTTAAGCGTCTCCCACCCCCTTCTAGCAAGTGATGAGGATCCGACATGTGGATGCCCATCGTGAAATGAAAACAATTATGTTATTTGAATATGCCTAATCAATTGGTGTATGCTGAATTTTGTATTTTGTAAGTTCAGAGGGTTTTTGCATGTGTGCATCATGCAAAACTTAACTAAAATAGCAACAACATGCAAAACTTACCTAAAATAGCAATATGCAAAACTTACCAAAAACGGCAACATGCAAAACTTACTTACAAAGGGATCCGTGCACAAGGAATTTATGTTGTGAAGGTTTTTTTTTCAAACTTGTGGTAATGCAAGTCCATGATTTTTCCCAGTAACCAGTTCACACAGAAGGGCTCCATGCACAAGGATTTCATTTTTTAAGGCTTTTTTCATTTTCTTTGATTTTTTTTCAAAATGAGGTCAAACTTGCAAGGTTGACCAATCCTACCAGATGGTTGGGAATTTCAAGTTTTGTTGTGCCCAATGCCTATACCACCACTTCAAAAGGTAAAAATGATTTTTGCCAATTTTCAAGACATACGTACATGACACTTGTAGTTCAAATTTGAGCTAGTTCTGATAAATCTCTAGAAATTCAGTAAATGGATGGAATATAGAAATAAAACTAGATAATTCATGAAACTTGGGCAGTGTGCATCAAATGTGGTCTAGTTTGGATGAAAAATGGAAAGACCCAATTTTATAACTTATTTCAGGCACTTACTTCACAAAAAAGTCATTTCTGGCACTTGGAAAATGGAAAAATAAGATTTTATTACAAAAAAAATATAATTACTATGCAAACATTGTGCACAATGGTAACACCCATGGTTGTGCCAAATTTGGACATGTTATTATGAACTATGCCATGGATGTGGCCATGACCATGGGCAGATGCATTGAAATCCATACAAGTTCATAGTAGATAGGCCATTTTGTGAAGGTTTTTTTTTCAAACTTGTGGTATTGCATGTCCATGATTTTTCCCAGTAACTAGTTCACACAAAAGGGCTCCATGCACAAGGATTTCATTTTTTGAGGCTTTTTCACTTTCTTTGATTTTTTTCAAAATGTGGTCAAACTTGCAAGGTTGACCAATCCTACCAGACGGTTGGGAATTTCAACTTTTGTTGTGCCCAGTGCCTATACCACCAATTCAAAAGGTAAAAATGATTTTTGCCAATTTTCAAGACATACATACATGACACTTGTAGTTCAAATTTGAGCTAGTTTGATAAATCTCTAGAAATTCAGTAAATGGATGAAATATAGAAATAAAACTAGATAATTCATGAAACTTGGGCAGTGTGCATCCAATGTGGTCTAGTTTGGATGAAAAATGGAAAGACCCAATTTTATAACTTATTTCAGGCACTTACTTCACAAAAAAAGTCATTTCTGGCACTTGGAGCTGGGTTATATACTGTTCGATCAACAAGGGGTCTTTTGCAAAAGTTGCAGCTCTCTCTCTGCTCCACCACTGCCCGTACGCCTGTCGCCTGCCATCAAGAGGGCAGATCCATGCGTCGGTGCCCCATTGCCACCACCACCGCCCTTCCCGCCAGGCAGTCCCGCCAATTCTAGATGCCGCAAAAACAATCTCCCGCCACCGATGCTCCAGTCCCCGCACTCCCCTGATTAAATACCGGTGTCCGGCGTCCGGCATCATTCCATCGACGCTTCACTCCATTGCTCCCATGCGCTGGGCAATCCTAATCTAGTACAGCCACCATGGTGAGGCAGCTAAAGACCACAAGGATCTCCACGGGTGGTCTTTGCCCCAGGGCGCCGGTGACCGGCACCGGCGGCGGCTCCAACTCCGGTGCGGGCTCCAACCACGGTGGTGCTTCGTCGGTCGGCTCGGCCTCCAACTCCTACTACTCCGAGCTCGAGCCCACGCCACCCGAGCTGTCTCGTAACCGCAGGAGCTTGAGGAGGAGGACGCCGAGGAGGAGGTGGCCTTCGAGGCGATGCAGGAGCACCTCGACATCCACGGCGTGGAAGATGCGGCCGAGGAAGACGCACCGGCTCCTGCATACGAAGCTGCCATGCTCACTGCCCAGGCCAAGGAGGCCCTGCGCGTGGCGCAGCAGCAGCTCGACCAGGCGATGCTAGCCGCGTCTCTGTCCACGGAGCAGGCAGAGGCTGTCAGGCGCCGTGCGGCTGAAGAAGAGGCCGCAGCTCGAGAGCAGAGGAGGGCAGCGAATCTGTGTGCAGCGGCCGCCGTTGAGGCGGAAGGCGAGGGACCAGACGTCGTCGTCCTATCCTCCTCTGATGACGAAGACCACAACAACAATGACGATGGCACCATCGTCCTTTCGGATGATGAAGACAAGTAGCCTTCCATTTGTTGTCGCTGTCGCTGCCGGCCAGCCATCTAATGCCGCCCTTATTAAAATAGCGTATTAGTGTAATGTCACTATGTTAGTTCGCTCTGTTAAGTGTTGAACAAATCTAAGAACGTGGTTATTAAGTTTATCCGAATCTCTGAATCTCTCGATCTCTGAATCTATGAATCTGATGTGTTGTACTCCACCGTGTCCTATCTTTCTAGTGTCACTGATTCGTGGGCCCTTCTGTAACATAAACACCGCTGCATCCTATCTTTCCAGTATCACTGGCTCGTGGGCCCTTCTGTAAGGCAGAAAATATCAGGTCAAAAAGACTCGGCTATGACCATAAGCAAACAGACGCACACAACTGAAATGGCTCGCACGTTGCATAATCTAGCGTTGGTCCCGAGTTCGACCCCCACGGGCGGCAATATATTCCACCCTTTTTTGCAAATAAATCAGCCACTGACATGTGGGTCCTGCGGTGTCCCAGGCTTCTATATATTCACTATTTTTTGCTTATACATTAGATACTGACAGTTGGGTCCTGAGTGACCCACGTGTCACTGTATGCGCCTGGTAACGGTCAACTGCATTGACCCGATGGAAATGCTCCCTTTTGGGCGTTTTTGAGTGTGGGGCGAGTGGTGGAGGGGAAATGTGAGGGACGTTAGTTGGGTGGGGTAAAACTGAGGAGTACAAAGCAACCGAGGGCACAGAAATAGAAATCCCATCATTAAGTGTAACGATAGTCCTAAAATAACATTGAGAGTATGACATTAGAAGAACGATCATATTGAATCGACCCAATCTTGTTTGTTATACTTTGAGATAATATCGTCTGAAATCAATTGTTATAAGATGGAGTGTTAGCATGTGTTTTAGTTCCTCAGACCATGAGAGTATCATAGTCACTTCCTACCATACGGTGGACTTAGGGGTTGCTCAAACGTCATCTATAACCAGGTGATCATAACGACAACTTACGGGTTCATCGGAAAGTTTGACAAGGGACTAGATAGCTCGAGAGTGGGATTTGCTCCTCCGACGATGGAGAGATATTCTTAGGGCCCTCTCGGTGTGACGGCATCCATAATCGTATGGCCAAACACAGGCGACTACATCACGGGGACGTCAGAACACTTCAACGAGAAAGAAGAACAAAACCGGCAACGAGATTAACGGTATAGTGAGCATGTGCATGACTCAAGAGGATACCGATGCATCCCGGGTTTTGTAAAGTATCACGAAGCAAAGGGAACATCACATAATAACCAAAGGTTCACTCGAATGTCATTCATGTAATCATAGGGATCGATATGGACGTCCACGGTTCCACTATCGGTCATTGAACGAAGGGGTTTCGATCATGTCTATGATTTACCGAACCTACGGGGTCACAAGCTTAAGGTAATCACGATCTTCTGAGTGTTAGTAGGACGAGAGTATCAAGGATTTATTTGTGGAATTGTTTCATTAATATTCGGAATAGTTTCGAGAGGAACCAGAAGCATTTCGGGGTCACCGGAAGGGTTTCAGAGTTTATCGGGCAATACCGGGTATTCCCGATAATTAATATATATAAGTGGAAAATGTTTTCAGTGATGTTAAATTATATATATATATATATATATATATATATATATATATATATAAGGCTCTAGTAATTATTAGAAGGCTTTTATATTTAATTAAATATCAACGGGCCTTCAAAGGCCAAGATGTGGAAGGCAACTTGGGCCACAAGGGCCCAAGTGGAGGAGGCGCCCCCCCTTTCCTTGTGGGGGGCCGAAGACTCCTCCCCTCTTGGCCGGCGCCCCAAGGAGGGACTTTCCCTCCTTGGTGGTTGCCTCTCCCTCCCCATCTAACCTATATATACTTGAGGTATTGGCCACAATTGAACACACAAGTATTGGAGCCTCCTCTAGTTCATCTAGTTCTAGTTAGTCCTAGTTGACTAATTAGAGCTGGACCTAGTTCCTCTAATCCTCATAATTAGAAGCCTAATGTGGTTCTACTCTCCTCCCTCTAATTCTCCAGCAACGATTAGCTCTGGACGGCGAAGCGCTGCCGGATCGTGAAGACCGTACGCTTGCAACCAAGTAGAGAGGCCGTGCTTTCGGTCTTCCGTTCGAGGGATCATTCGAGCGCAGTTCACGGTATCATCATCAACGGTTCGAGGGACTCCAAGTACGATCTACACTGACTCGTCTACTTCTGCTGCATTCCGGAGTCGGTAACGATCGTTGATCCAAACCTTATATGCATCTTCATATTGTTCCTGGGTGTTGGTAGGGCATTTTTTGTTGTTTTCTACTACGTTTCCCAATAGTGGTATCAGAGCGGTTCTATGAGTAGGTGCAGGTTTCGATCTAGATCACATGTGGATGTGAGGGCTGATGTTCTTGCTATGCTTCCCTCAAGTGTTTCTTCGGTTTAGTTCATTGACGGCATGGTGTCGCTTTTCACAAGGTTCTGACAATCGATCGGCTCTGGCTGTCGAGGATCTGCTAACAGTTCCTTGGGCTTCACCATAGTCAAGAATAGTGAACCGTCGCGTACGCAAGAGGGCGATGATGATGAACGATCTTCTAGGGGGTCATGCGTATTTGACGAAGTTTAGTGTGGGGGACGAGATTTTAATTAAGTCTCTTCTTTCACACACCCCGAAAGTTAATCTAGCAATACCTACTCTCATAGGCTATTTGTCGACACCTAACCGGCCGTCGTCAAGGTAGGGAGAGGCCGAAGAGACCTTATTCCAATGCGCTGTCACCACCACGTCGTCAATGCCACCAGGAAAACTAAAAACCTAGGAGAAACAAGAACTAATAAAAATAGAAGGGACAGGTCCCCCACTCCTCTAGCTGCCAACAAGCCACCAAATGGAAGAGAGGAGGGGGGATCGAGGCGGTGGCGTGGAGGAGGCTTGGTGGCAGCTACGGTTGGGGATAGGAGGAGAGGTGGTGGTGACTAGGGTCAGGGATAGGAATAGATTGATGGCGGCTAGGGTTAAGGGCATTTCTAACCGATCCCCTATCTAGCCGTAAGGGAGGATAATTTCAGTTTTCCTCCCTTACGGCGCACCTAGCCGATTCCCTAAACTGCATAGTGGAGTATTATCCTCCACCATCGAAAATCCCTCCCAATCTCCCTAAATATCCTCACTCCCGCCGCGGCCGAGTAAAAGTGGCGGCCTCTCTTTCTCCCACCCTCGTGCCACCCAGTCTCCCGCCGCCGCAACCACCATGCCCCGCCCCCGCCACCGATGAGTGTATCTCCGTCCGGAATGGATAGCCCGGTCTCTTCCCACACCCCACCGGCCACCGCCGCAGGAAACCACCCACGCACCGCCGCTCACGCCGAAGAAAAGTTTGGGGATGAAAAAAACCCATCGGGTTCAAGCTCCTCCTCCAACCGCGGCAATGGCCTCCATGGGGCGACCGCCTCTCCGGCAACGGCCTGCCGCCCTACTGATGGCTTGCAAGTGCATAGGGTTTGGTTGTAGCCTTTTTGGAGTAAGAGTATCGATCCCACAGGGAGCACAGGAATCAGACTTTTGCCTCTTGTAGTGAATTATGTATCTTTATGCCTACAGATAGTTGTAGACTTAAAGCAAAGTGAGGGCGGAAATATATTGTGATTGAGTAGTGGAACAAACTTTGCAATAAATAACATAAAAGTACTAAAGTGACGGATGGAACAACAAAGGAGTAAGGCGTTCTCAGGGAGTCTGGAATCCCCATTGGTATGTTTCTAACATACCTATGCTCGGGCATGGTATGGATACTTGAGCCACTGTTGACGATTATGCTGGGCGGAGCCGGGTACAGAACATGTTCTACTCGAGGTAGACTTCATTGCACGCACGCCACCATCATAGTCTCCCCCATAGGGTTACAACTCATGATAATTATGGGTTTACCCCATGGACGCGGCCTATCTAAAGGTTCTCCGTAATTCCCCTATCAATTGCAAAGGTTAGGAGCAAAAAAGCTTTTACTATCACCTCGAATTACCCCCACATCCTAGCCCTTTACAACGACAGTGATATACTTCATGGACATAAGCCACAAATACTGAGTGGGGCCCCTTCACAACATTCACGAAGTTATTAAACTAAGCATTCAACAAACAATCTCATATCCAAAATAACGTTTCAGATCCTACACATACCAAGGTTCATCCATATCCTCGAGAACTAGGGGTCTACTCACACATGGAGGCAACAAACATCATGACAAGGGAGATGGCATACATGGATGGATGATTCGAATAACACACAAGATGATCCACTAGGGTTCCTGATGTTACAATGGTAAGGATGTGGATGATGATGATGATGACAGTGGTGATGATGATGATGACGATGATAGTGGTGATGATGTAGAAGCCCCCTTGTGCATGGTGAGGAAGATGGCCCTCTTCTCCTTGCCAACCCCTCCTCCAGATGAACTCTGGAGGCTAGGGTTCTGCCTTCTGGACGAGTTTCTGGTCTCTCTGGGTGTCTGATTCCCGATCCAATTTCACGGGGTGGAAGTAGTCGATCTGGCGGCGGCGATGGCACTCCATACGACCGCCCATACGAGTGGGTGTGGTCGTATGGAACGCCGTCTTTTGCTCTGGAAGCGCGGTGATGATTTCTTCTTTGCCCTTCTTGCTTGATTCTTTTATGGTAGGTGATTATCACTTTAAATACGTGATTTCACTACCATTTCTGGGGATCTTCTCCAAATTATGCTGAATGGTCCAAAAAGCGTTACCTGAGGGATTATCAACAAAAGAGGTGCACGAACGCGGTAAAATTCCACAAAGCCTACCATGTAGGCACAAGATACCTAGTAAAATTATCCCGTAAATTGGGCTCATCAACTCCCCCAAGCTTAAGTCTTGCTCGTTTCTACTTGTGACCTGCGTTGCACTACTGCAAGCGACCGCTAACACGACACATGAATCAGAGACCCCTCGACCAAACTGTGTGCGATGCATGAATCGCAAATGGTATCATAATAAAACCGTCACCAATAAGACGAACTGTGTGCGATGGCGGAGACATCAAGCACGATTCAGATTAGAGCTGTGTGTGCGATACGTGGCATACAGTTGATCCATATGAACTGTTTGCGATGATCCAAAACAACAGAAATGGTCAGCCAGATCGAGGTGTGTGCGATATACGGCATACAGTTCACTCGGATGAACTATTTGGGATTACCCAACACAACAGAAATGGTCAGCTAGATCAAGGTGTGTGCGATAGACGTCATATAGTTCACTCAGATGAATTGTTTGCGATGATCCAAAACAATAGAAATGGTTCAACTTAACAAGATGTGTGTGATACGCGGCAAACATGTCAGTAATCAAAAATGTGTGGGAAGACCGATAACAACATAGACGATTCCTACTAATAAGCCATGTGTGTTGTGGGCAAACGCTTGCTGGTATACAATTGTCAGCGATTGATGAAATCATCACCGACGGGTTCCCTAGTTTAGTCCATCTGCGATGTAATTTGCTCTGTCTACAGAAGAACATATATAACCAAATTAAACATCCAATTACATAGGTGACTATACAAAACATTCGCACACACCTCAATAAACAATTACATGCATTCTAAACTAGGAGAAACGATCATCTAATCGTCTACTTCTTGTGATGCTGCCACCATTGCTCTGTGGCTCGATCCCTCACCTGGGGCAGGACGAAGGCACTTCCTCATGTCAACGATCCGCCTGTACATCTCGTAGCTTGTGTATGCGTCGTTGGCCGCGTACTTGACGTGTTCTTCATCCAGTCTCCGCACCTAGGCCTCGTGCCAGGCATCCTTGTTCTTGTTGCACTCATCCTTCATGTCTCTGTAGTAGGGGTCGATGATGGCCACGGTGAGGTCAACCAGGGAGTCCTTCCCCTTCTTTCTGCCCCAGACCCTGTACTGACCTTGGATGTCGACAAGCTTCTGGCAGGCCAAGCCTGTAGTCTCGAGCACCTTTAGATCGTTGAAGGTGTCCACCGTAGCGAACCTATAGTCGGGGCTGTCGATAAACCTGGCGAAACGCTCGCAAGGCCTTGTGGCCAGGGAGTAGTGGTAGACGAGGACGTGATGGTGCCCGCACAACTGGGCGACGGCAACCTTCTGATCATACCCGACACGACCCCCGGTGAACTCGAGGTCGAAGCAGACCACTTGGTACTTGTCCTCAGCAAGCAACTACTCCATAGTGTGGATGGAGCTCTCCACCGAGACCGGCTCATTGGTGTTCACCGCCGAGAGGTCCTTCCCCCTCACGTGGGTGTCCACTACGTGAGGCGTGGTGAATTGCCGCCCGTCGTCATCGTCAGCTGCTGGGAGCGCCAATGGAGTCGCTGGATATCCTCTCTGTATGTGTCGTCGTGGGTGTGCTTATTGTGTCGTGGGGCGCGAGAGATGAAGGTAAATGACCACGGGAATAAATGAGGGCTGGGCGGCCGGGATTCTCGGCACGTCCGCTGGGCAGTTTTTGCCGCACGTAACTGCGTCATGGCGTCGCGTCCGGCGTAACCGCATGCATATGGCACCCCGAACATATGTGATCGTGCGCCGGCCCGAAATGCTAGCAGCGCGCGCGAAGGGACGCGGCCAGAGCGCGCACGGCGGGATGCGAGCAGAGCGTGCCACGACTGCCTCAACCGCGAGCAACCACACGCATAGAGCAGTTGAACACGCAGGGAATGTCAATCTACAAGCCGGCCGGCAGTTGCGAGCCGGCGGTGTGATGTGAAACCACGTCGCATTCCACATCACAAAGTGGGCGAACAATCGTATGTGTACGTGTCATTTTGTCCTCCTCTCGCACGTCTTGTCACCGCGCTGCTGCAGAAGGCTTCAAGCGCAAGCTTGAGCACCGTACATGCGTTCTTTTGGCCAAATGTTAGGTCGAAGAGGTGCCAATGAATCGTCGGTGAGCCTGTTCTCGCGTAACTGTGCAGTTTCCCGTGCACAACCGTGCAAGCTTCCCGCCCGACTCGGCGAAATCCCCCAAAACCCCAGTGCTTACTGGCCTTCTATATAAACAGTCACGGCCGGCGAGTCGGCATCACATTTTCCCCTCCCTTCCCGTAGCTTATCTCATCTGCTTCTCCCACCATCGCCAATGGCACCGGTCCGTCGTCGTCGCTCAGCCACTCCGCCGTCATCTGAGGACAGCTACAGTTGGGAGGCTACACCGCGGCGGCGGCCCAGTCCTCGATGGCGTGTACTGCCCGTGGCGTCCCTATTGTGTGTGCGCACAACACCCGCCACACACTCCGCCGCCGCTTCCCGATGGCATTTGTTGCCGGCCGCCATTGCCGCCACCCCACCATCGGCCGCCATGGCCGCCACACCACCGTCGCCCACCAGGGCCATCGCCCGCTCCGCCACCGCGGCCCGAAGGCGGGAGGTGGCCGCCACCCCACCGTCGGCCGCCGTGGTCATCACCCGCTCCGCCACTGCGGCCCGAACATGGGATGTGAAGGCCCGCATGTGCCTCAGTGACCTTGCCGCGCGCTACATCGAGTTCCTGTGGGAGGAGGAGGAGCGCCTGGTCGAGCACGCAAAGTGTCTTACCGCCGCCGTGCCCGCAGCAGAAGCCGCCGCAGTGGCATGGAATGCGGAGATCTATGAGGAGTTCTGCCGCTTCGAGAGGGATCGTCTGGAGCAGCAGAGGGCGTTCGAGCTGGGCGTCGCTAAAGGTGCAGCAGCGGCAGGCGCCGGATTCCACTTCTTCGGCTCGTCGGTAGCCTCCTCCTCCTCTGCCTCTTACTGAGCGTGCTCGGCAGAAGAGAGGCTGCTGGAAGTAGTACAAAGCCCCTCCGTAGTAGTAGTATTTAGGGGCTATTTTGTTCAGCTCATCTGACTATAGATAAGGCTGAACTGTACTACGTACTTAAAATTAGCTAGTATATATAGTTGAACTAGCTATTTCAGTACGTGGTTGGCAACAATTGGGTAAAAGTTTGTTCGGTTCAGCTGTTGAGTTGAACTGTTTGAATAAAGAATGACTGTTTAATCTATGAATGAAATCTATGCTTACTGAATTTCATTTGCAAAAATTATACAGTACTAGTGATTTTTAGCTGCAAAATTTGACAAATGGCAGTGTTTTTTTTAGGATCACAAATGGCAGTGTTACAAGGTTGACAAATGGCAATGTTACTAGATTGACAAATGCCAATTTTTCCAATTTGACAAATGGCAAATATACCCAATATGACAGATGCAAATCTTACCACATTGTTTGTACGTCGTTGCACACGGGTCATCATGCAAACTCGTTTGTGATGAAGAGATGCACAAAACCCGCGCACCACATTTTCCCTTGGCTTAGCTGCGAAGGAACCCAGCTCTCGCTTTGCATATGGGTGTTCAATCTGAAACGTTTGCGATGAAGAGATGCACAAAACCTGCGCGCTACATTTTCCCATGGCTTAGCTGCGAAGGAACCCAGCTCTCGCTTTGCATACGGGTGTTCAGTCTGAAACATTTGCGATGAGTGTTTTATTCAGAGATAAACATTGATGTTTTTTTTACTTTGATAAGTCTGTACATTCAGAGAAAAAATGCTAAGTTGATCAAAACCATAGATTTCATTCAGTGACACTGTGATTTTACATTCATACGATCGAGATACAATATTAAACAAAAAAACTAATTGCGGCGGCGGCGGTGGCGGCAACGGCGGTGGCGGCGTGCTGCGCTGGCGTTGTCGTCCTCCGGGACGCCGTTGTTCAAGTCTTCAAGCTATCCCAGAATGTTCTAGACTTGCAAATCCAAGAGCCGTTCGTCGCGCGATCGACGGGCGGGGGGCAGGGGGACGGCGACTCACGGCGCTGCGAGGTAGCGGTCAATGGGGGCGTCCCATGATGCTAAGGGGGGCGCGGTGGCTGCAGGCGCGCACACGGGCACGGGCGCAGCGGGTGCAGGCAAGCACACGGGGACCGGCGCCGCGGTGGGCACTAGGGCACGCACGAGCACAGGCGGGGGCGCTGGCGCTGGTCCGCGGGGACCTCGGTGACGTCCGCGGCTTCCAGCGCTGCGATGGTGCTCGGCGACCAGCCTGTCAATGCCACGGGGATGGTTGCTGGCGCGGGCGCGAGGATGGGAGCTGGGACGGGCGCGGGGGTAGCATCCGCCGCGGCCAGCTCGTTCAGGGCCATGTCCCTGAGGTCGCATTCCTCCTTATTTTCTATCTCCTCCGGCTCAGAGTCAACTTCACCAAACCGGAAGACTAGTGGCAGATGATCCTTGTGCGTCATGGCGTAGGTGGAGCTCTGGAAGATAGGATTTGGGGGAGAGGGGAATGTGAGGCGAAGAGAGACCAGCAAGGCTACCTATTGAACAGCTGCTCGGGCGCCATTAATGGAGAAGTTGAGAGCGAGGCAGGTGGCGATGGAGGTCAAAGGGCTCGCTTCCCGGTGAGCCTGCACAGCGTACTGCTCGCACGCCTCCCGGTGAGCTTGCGTAGCGGAGGACTGGTCGCACGCCTCCCGGTCAGCCTGCGCCGCGGACTTCGCTCGCACGCCTCCCGTCTACTCAAACAACTGGCCGCACAACACCTCCTTGCCAATAAAAAAGTGGGATGCGTGGCGGCACGTAAATGGTCAATAGAACGCCCATGATTTAAATAATACTGTACAACCGTTTGTGATGATAATGTGACAACAATTTGTTCCAAAATGGCTATGTTGGCTGTGGCTGTTAGTGTGTGCGCCTTCTCTCATATTGGACATTATTTTTACCACAGCAAGGTGGTGCCATTTCATGACACCATGCCAAGTCTCATGAATTTCAGAGGAGTTTTGGATTTACAGGAATTTAAAAACCAAGTTTCTCAATGTTTGCGGCCGAGCCACGAAGCCTGGGTGTTTGAAATTCATTCCCATTTCTTGCATGGGACCTAAACATGCACCCAAGGACACATATATGATTTTTCAACCCATTTTGGTGCACCGGAGCATGTGCATGTAGTTCAAATTTGAATTATGCACATAAAATGCCTAGAAAACTCAGTTAATGTATAAAATGTCCAAACGAACCCCGAATAATTCCAAAATTTAACACGACACTCCTATTGGTCTATGTTGCCTCTAGAAAAAAAAAATCAAGGCAAGAGGAGGCAACGAATGTCGTTTTGTCCACAAAGGTGACATGTTCCCTACCGGAACCATGAGGCTTCTTGTGAGAAGCTCTGGTTTGTGAGAAGCTTATACCAAAACCTGCCCCCAAATGGGACAAAAAATTTACCACAGCATGTTGGTGCCATTCAATGATAGCATGTCAAGTTTCATGAATTTCAGACGAGTTTTGGATTTACTAGAATTTCAAAACCAAGTATCTCAACGTTTGCGGCCGAACCACGATGCTGAGGTGTTTGAAATTCATTCCCATTTCTTGCATGGGACCTAAGCATGCACCCAAGGACACATATATGATTTTTCAACCTATTTTGGTGCACCGGAGCATGTGCCTGTAGTCCAAATTTGAATTATGCACATAAAATGCCTAGAAAACTCAGTTAATGTATAATAATGTCCAAACGAACCCCGAATAATTCCAAATTTTAACACGACACTCTTATTGGTCTATGTTGCATCTAGAAAAAAATCAAGGCGGGAAGAGGCAATGATTGTCATTTCGTCCACAAAGGTGACACACGTTCCCTACCGGAACCATGAGGCTTCTTGTGAGAAGCTATGGTTTGTGAGAAGCTTATACCAAAACCTTCCCCAAATGGGACAAAATTTTTACCAAAGCATGTTGGTGCCATTCCATGATAGCATGCCAAGTTTCATGAATTTCAGACGAGTTTTGGATTTACTAGAATTTTAAAACCAAGTTTCTCAACTTTTGCGGTGGAGCCACGATGCTGAGGTGTTTGAAATTCATTCCCATTTTTTGCATGGGACCTAAGCATGCACCCAAGGACACATATATGATTTTTCAACCCATTTTGGTGCACCGGAGCATGTGCGTGTAGTTCAAATTTGAATTATGCACATAAAATGCCTAGAAAACTCAGTTAATGTATAAAAATGTCCAAACGAATCCTGAATAATTCCAAATTTTAACACGATACTCCTATTGGTCTATGTTGCATCTAGAAAAAAATCAAGGCGGGAAGAGGCAACGATTGTCGTTTCGTCCGCAAAGGTGACACACGTTCCCTGCCGGAACCATGAGGCTTCTTGTGAGAAGCTATGGTTTGTGAGAAGCTTATACCAAAACCTGCCCCAAATGGGACGAAAATTTTACCACAGCATGTTAGTGCCATTCCATGATAGCATGCCAAGTTTCATGAATTTCAGACAAGTTTTGGATTTACTAGAATTTCAAAACCAAGTATCTCAACGTTTGCGGTGGAGCCACGATGCCGAGGTGTTTGAAATTCATTCCCATTTCTTGCATGGGACCTAAGCATGCACCCAAGGACACATATATGATTTTTAACCCATTTTGGTGCACCGGAGCATGTTCCTGTAGATCAAATTTGAATTATGCACATATAATGCCTAGAAAACTCAGTTAATGTATAAAATGTCCAGACGAACCCCTAATAATTCCAACATTTAACACGACACTCCTATTGGTCCATGTTGCCTTTAGAAAATAAATTGAAGGCAAGAAGAGGCAACGAATGTCGTTTCGTCCACAAAGGTGACTGATGTCTTCTACACAACTTTATTTCTTGTAGACTCTGTTGGGCCTCCAAGCGTAGAGTTTTGTAGGACAGCAGTAAATTTCCCTCAAGTGGATGACCTAAGGTTTATCAATCCGTGGGAGGTGTAGGATGAAGATGGTCTCTCTCAAACAACCCTGCAATCAAATACAAACAATCTCTTGTGCCCCCAACACACCCAATACAATGGTAAATTGTATAGGTGCACTAGTTCGGCGAAGAGATGGTGATACAAGTGTAGTATGGATAGTAGATATAAGTTTTTGTAATCTGAAATAATAAAAACAGCAAGGTAGCAAGTAAAAAAGTGAGCACAAATGGTATTGCAATGCTTAGAAACAAGGCCTAGGGTTCATACTTTCACTAGTGCAATCTCTCAACAGTGCTAACATAATTGAATCATATAACAATCCCTCGACGTGCGACAAAGAATCACTCCAAAGTTCCTATTAGCGGAGAACATAAGATGAAATTGTTGTAGGGTACAAAACCACCTCAAAGTTATCCTTTCCGATCAATCTATTGAGCCATCCCTATAAGTGTCACAAACATCCCTAGAGTTCGTACTAAAATAACACCATATGATACGCATCAACCAACTCTAATGTCACCTAGATACTCCAATGTCACCACAAGTATCCGTGAGTTGATTATTCGATATGCATCAAAACAACTTCAGATTCATAATATTCGATCCGCACAAAGAACATCAAAGAGTACCCCAAAGTTTCTATCGGAGAAAAGAAGATGAAAACGTGCAATCAACCCCTATGCCTAGATTACCCCAAGGTCACGGGAATCCGCAAGTTGATTACCAAAACATACATCAAGTGACTTAATAGAATACCCCATTGTCACCACGGGTATCCACATGCAAGACATACATCAAATGTTCTCAAATCCAAAGTATTCAATCCGACAATAACGAAACCTCAAAGGGAAAGACTCAATTCATCACAAGAAGATAGAGAGGGAAGAAACACCATATGATCCAACTATATTAACAAAGCTCGCGATACATCAAGATCATGCAGAATCAAGAACACGAGAGAGAGAGATCAAACACATAGCTACTGGTACATGCCCTCAACACCGAGGGTGAACTACTCCCTCCTCATCATGGAGACCGCCGGGATGATGAAGATGGCCCCCGGTGATGATTCCCCCCTCCGGCAGAGTGCCGGAACAGGGCTTCGGATGAGATCGCTTCGGTATAGAGGCTTGCAGTAGCGGCGTGGGAGTTCTAGGTTTCTTTTCGGGGTTTTCTATTTTTATCGGATTTTTCAGCGTTGGATTCACGCCAGGGGGGCCCACGAGGGAGCGACAAGCTCGGTAGGCGCGCCCTGGGGGGAGGGCGCACCCCCCAGGCTTGTCGCTTCCTCGTGAGGCTTCTGGTCCTTCCTTGAAGCTTCGGTGGTCTCTTTTGGTCCATAAAAAATCACCGTAAATTTTCAGCCCAATCCGAGAACTTTTATTTCTGCACAAAAAACAACACCACGGTAGTTCTGCTGAAAACAACGTCAGTCTGGGTTAGTTCTAATCAAATCATACCAAAACCATATAAAATTGTTATAAGCATGGCATGAATACTTCATAAATTATAGATACGTTGGATACGTATCAGCATCCCCAAGCTTAATTCCTGCTCGTCCTCGAGTAGGTAAATGATAAAAGAAATAATTTATGAAGTGTGAATGCTACCATAGCGCACAAGTTTGATCAATGATAATTTCAATCACTTTTTCTAGCATCATTATATATCATAAACAGTAGCTCATCTCATAAAACTTCTCATGATCAAGTAGCAAGCTATTCACATGCTAAAGTATAGACCATAAACTTTCTTGAAAACTAACAAACTATGTTCTCAGTCATCAAACAATTGCAATTCATCTTATTTTCAGGAAGGGTCTATGTAAGAGCTTTGATTTAGCAAATTCCACATACTCAACTATCATATAGTCTTCCATGATTACTGACACTCAAAGCATATTTTTAGAACAAACCGTTTCAGTCAAACACATAGGAAGATAGGGGCTTAATGTTTCGCCTCCCAACTTGCTTATCATAGAGATAATGTCAACAATAATTACTCATGATCACCTATATTCAACTGGATATATGTGCCTGGATCTTTCCACACCACATGATGCTTGCCAAGTGGAGAATAATTGAGGTTAAAATGAGGATGAATACTATTGACTCTTGCATAAAAGTAAAAACTGAAAAGTAAAAGATAGGCCCTTCGCAGAGGTTGTCATGCACTTTTTATTTTTGGATGTGCAAGCTCTTAATGCAAAGGAACATCACTTTATATTGCCCCTTGTGATAGCAACCTTTATTATGCAGTCCGTCGCTTTTATTTCTTCACCATCACAAGTTCGTACAAAGCTTATTTTCCCTTACAATAAAGATCATACATATTTAGGAGCAATTTTTATTGCATTTGCACCGATGACAACTTACTTGAAGGATCTTATTCAATACATAGGTAGATAATGTGGACTCTCATGGCAAGAAACTGGGTTTAAGGGTTTTTGGATGCACAAGTAGTATTTCTACTTAGTACGAAATTGTGGCAAGCAAAAGATTATGAGCAAGCACCACATGTTAGAGGATCCAAAAACATATAACTTCTATGTGAATATAAACAAACATAACCCATTACGTTGTCTTCCTTGTCCAACATCAACAACTTGATCAAGGTTGAAAATAATTAATGGGGGCTCACAATCATAGAAGATGTCCAAGATAGTATATTTATATGTGAAATCTCTCTTCCTTCAATATTCTTTCATGAATTGTTCAAGTGACCAATGCTGTGTTTGCTAACTTTCAATAAATTTTACCACTTATACTTCTTTTATGTGAAGTCACTACTCCCATGGGACAAGCATATGAAACACATATAATTTCAATTTTGTGATATTCAATTCATTCAACAATTTACTCTTGGGATATAAGTAAAGCACGAGAGTAAATGACAAACTACTCCAAAAGATATAAGTGAAGAACAAAGAGTAGTTAAGTGAATGGGTAGCTATGTGAAGACTCTCTCTCAATAAAAACTTTCAGATCTAATGAGATTATTAAACAGCAAACAAAATGAAAAGAAAAGGACACTCCAAGGATAGCACATATCATGTGAACAAGTAAAAACTTAGGCTAACCGATAGGTGTTGATGAAGAAAGGTGGGATGCCCACCGGGGCATCCCCAAGCTTAGTTGCTTGAGACTTCTTGGAATGTTATCTTGGGGTGCCTTGGGCATCCCCAAGCTTGAGCTCTTGTGTCTCCTTAATTCCACTCATATCATGGCTTCTCCTAAATCTTAAAAACTTCATCCACACAAAACTCAACAAGAACTCGTGAGATAAGTTAGTATAAATCAACTCAAAACCTTAACATTCTCTACTGTAGCAAATCACTAAAATTATAATTAAACATTGCATAATAAATGCCTCTGCATATTTAACACTCCTATCCACAAATAGAAACATTAAACAAGCAAACATATGCAAACAATGCAACTATAACCGAAATCTGTCTAAACAGAACAGTCTATAAAGGGGGAATAAAAAATCATACTTCCCTAACTCCAAAAATTCTGAAAACTTACCACGTGACAGAGAACTCATGCATGATTACTGTGTAAAAATTTCAGATTTTTATCATGTTCTTACAATTCACATAAATTCAGGACATAACAGAAAACTTTCTGTTTTCAGACAGCAACACATAAACTTGCAAACTGAGCATGGTAAAAGCTATAATTGGCATTTTATTGAAATAAAAGATACAAAACATGATTATTGATAACAGCAAGCAAATCTCAAAAAAATAAAATGATGGTCCAAGCAAAACTCATATTATGTGACGAATAAAAATATAGCTCCGAGTGAGGTTACCGATAGTGTTGAAGACGAAAGAGGGGATGCCTTCCGGGGCATCCCCAAGCTTAGACGCTTGAGTCTTCCTTGAATATTACCTTGGGGTGCCTTGGGAATACCCAAGCTTAGGTTCTTTCCGCTCTTTATTCTCCTCAAATCGTCATCTCACCCAAAACTTGAAAACTTCAATCACATAAAACTTAACGGAACTCCGTGAGATAAGTTAGTATGAAAATAAATCATTCACTTTGGTACTGTCAAGACAAGATTAATAATTTTTATCACATAATACCTACTGTATACTATCATTTCCACAATTTATATTACTCAATATAAGTTATGGAAACACTAAAACAAGCAAACTATGCAATAAAAACAGAATCTGTCAAAAACAGAACAGTGTGTAGTGAGCGAATTAAAAAGCATACTTCTGTACCTCCAAAAAAATTAAAAAATTAGGAAAACGTAAACAATTTGTAAACCAATACTGTGTAAAAATTTCAGAATTTTATCATGCTCCAGTAAAGAAAAGAAATTCCAGAACTGGACGCAAAAGTTTCTGTTTTTGCACAGAATCTAATCAACAAGCATCAACACTATCCCAAAGGCTTTACTTGGCACATTATTGAAAGAAAACATATAAAACATGATTACTATAGTAGATTAATAATGTGGACACACAAAAACAGTAGGTATAAATGTTGGGTTGTCTCCCAACAAGCGCTTTTCTTCACTGCCTTTCTAGCTAGGCACGATGATTTCAATGATGCTCACATAAAAGTGAAGAATTGAAACATAATGGGAGCATCATGAATCATATGAAAAGCACATTTAAGCCTAACCCACTTCCTATGCGTAGGGATTTTGTGAGAAAACAATTTATGAGAGCAAGAATCAACTAGCATAGGAAGGCAAACAAAGCATGATTTCAAAACTTTCAACATAAGGAGAGGAAACATGATGTTGTTGAAATATATATAAGCATATCTTAGTCTCTCATAATAATTTTCAGTAGCATCATGAAAAAATTGAACAATATAACTATCACATAAAGCACTCTTTTCATGATCTACAAGCATAGAATGTTTATTACTATCCACATAAGCAATTTTCTTCTCATTCATAATAGTGGGAGCAAACTCAACAAAATAACTATCATGAGATACTTGATTGGCATAATCCAATTGAAAATTAAAATAATGATGAAAAGTTTCATATTTATCATTATTCTTTATAGTATACATGTCATCACAATAATCATCATAGATAGCAACTTTCTTGTCATAATCAATTGAAACCTCTTCCAAAATAGTGGATTTAACATTAAATAAAGTCATGACCTCTCCAAATTCACTTTTATCATTATAATAAGATTCAACACCCTCCAAAATAGTGGGATCATTAGTACCTAGAGTTGACACTCTTCCAAACCCACTTTCATCATTGTAATCATCATAAATAGGAGGCATGCAATCATCATAATAAATTTGCTCATCAAAACTTGGGGGACTAAAAGTATCATCTTCATCAAACATAGCATCCCCAAGCTTATGGCTTTGCATATCATTAGCATCATCGATATTCATAGAAAGCATACTAACAACATTGCAATCATGCTTATCATTCAAAGATTTTATGCCAAACATTTTATTGAATTCTTCTTCTAACAGTTCTGCACAATTTTCCGACCCATCATTTTCAAGAAAGACATTATAAAGATAAAGCATTTGCGGCAAACTCAATTCCATTTTTTGTAGTTTTATTTTATAAACCAAACTAGTGATAAACAAGAAACTAAAAGATTCAATTGCAAGATCTAAAGATATACCTTCAAGCACTCACCTCCCCGGCAACGGCGCCAGAAAAGAGCTTGATGTCTACTACGCAACTTTATTTCTTGTAGACTCTGTTGGGCCTCCAAGCGTAGAGTTTTGTAGGACAGCAGCAAATTTCCCTCAAGTGGATGACCTAAGGTTTAACAATTCGTGGGAGGTGTAGGATGAAGATGGTCTCTCTCAAACAATCCCGCAATCAAATACAAACAATCTCTTGTATCCCCAACACACCCAATACAATGGTAAATTGTATAGGTGCACTAGTTCGGCGAAGAGATGGTGATACAAGTGTAGTATGGATAGTAGATTTAGGTTTTTATAATCTGAAATAATAAAAACAACAAGGTAGCAAGTAACAAAAGTGAGCACAAACGGTATTGCAATGCTTAGAAACAAGGCCTAGGGTTCATACTCTCACTAGTGCAATCTCTCAACAGTGCTAACATAATTGAATCATATAACAATCCCTCAACGTGCGACAAAGAATCACTCCAAAGTTCATATTAGCAGAGAACATAAGATGAAATTGTTGTAGGGTATGAAACCACCTCAAAGTTATCCTTTCTGATCAATCTATTGAGCCATCTGATGTCTACTACGCAACTTTTATTCTTGTAGACGTTGTTGGGCCTCCAAGTGCAGAGTTTCGTAGGGCAGTAGCAAATTTCCCTCAAGTGGAGACCTAAGGTTTATCAATCCGTGGGAGGCATAGGATGAAGATGGTCTCTCTCAAATGACCCTCCAATCAAATACAAGAAATCTCTTGTGTCCCCAACACACCCAATACAATGGTAAATTGTATAGGTGCACTAGTTCGGCGAAGAGATGGTGATACAAGTGTAGTATGGATAGTAGATATAGGTTTTTGTAATCTGAAAATATAAAAACAACAAGGTAGCAAGTGATAAAATGGAGCACAAACGATATTGCAATGCTTGAAAACAAGGCCTAGGGTTCATACATTCACTAGTGCAATCTCTCAACAATGCTAACATAATTGAATCATATAACAATCCCTCAACGTGCGTTAAAGAATCACTCCAAAGTTCCTATTAGCGGAGAACATAAGATGAAATTGTTGTAGAGTACGAAACCACCTCAAAGTTATCCTTCCCGATCAATCTATTGAGCCATCCATATAAGTGTCACAAACAGCCCTAGAGTTCGTACTAAAATAACACCATATGATACGCATCAACCAACTCTAATGTCACCTACATACTCCAATGTCACCACAAGTATCCGTGAGTTGATTATTCGATATGCATCAAACAAATTTAGATTCATAATATTCAATGCACACAAAGAACTTCAAAGAGCACCCCAAAGTTTCAATCGGAGAAAAGAAGACGAAAACGTGCAACCAACCCCTATGCCTAGATTATCCCAAGGTCACGGGAATCCGCGAGTTGATCAGCAAAACATACATCAAGTGACTCAATACAATACCCCATTGTCACAATGGGTATCCACATGCAAGACATACATCAAGTGTTCTCAAATCTGAAATATTCAATCCGACAATAACGAAACCTCAAAATGAAAGACTCAATTCATCACAAGAAGATAGAGAGGGAAGTAACACCATATGATCCAACTATATTAACAAAGCTCGCGATACATCAAGATCGTGCCAAATCAAGAACACGAGAGAGAGAGAGAGAGATCAAACACATAGCTACTAGTACATACCCTCAGCCCCGAGGTTGAACTACTCCCTCGTCATCATGGAGACCACCGGGATGATGAAGATGGCCTTCGGTGATGATTTCCCCCTCCGGCAGGGTGCCGGAAAAGGGCTCCAGATGGTATTTCTTCTTTACAGAGGCTTGCGGCGGCGGCGTCAAAGTTCTAGGTTTATTTCTGGGGGTTTCTCTATTTATAGGATTTTTCAGCATTGGAATCACGCGAAAAGGAGCTACGAGGAGCCCACAAGGCAACAGCACATGCTCCCCCCCAGGCTGCGCCGTGATACCTTGTGACCTCCTCGTGAGGCTTCTGGTCCTTCCACGAAGCTTCGGGGGTCTCTTTTGGTCAAAAAAAATCGTCAAAAAGTTTCGTCCAATTCCAAGAACTTTTATTTCTGCACAAAAACAACACCACGGTAGTTCTGCTGAAAACAGCGTCAGTCCGGTTTAGTTCTAATCAAATCATACCAAAACCATATAAAATTGTTATAAACATGGCATGAATACTTCATAATTTATAGATACGTTGGAGGCGTATCATCATCCCCAAGCTTAATTCCTGCTCGTCCTCGAGTAGGTAAATGATAAAAGAAATAATTTATGAAGTGTGAATGCTAGCATAGTGCATAAGTTTGATCAATGATAATTCCAAACACTTTTTCTAGCATCATTATATATCATAAACAGTAGCTCATCTCATAAAACTTCTCATGATCAAGTGGCAATCAATTCACATGTTATGGTTTAAACAATACATTCTCTTGAAACTTAACAAGCTATGTTCTTAGTCACCAAACAATTTCAATGCATCTCATTTTCAACAAAGTCTAAGTAAGAGCTCCACATACTCAATTATCATATAGTCTTCTATGATTGCTAATACTCAAAGCCTATTTTTAGAACAAATAGCATCCATCGAACACAGAGAAAGATAGGGGCTTGATGTTTCGCCTCCCAACTCATTTATCATAGAGATAATTGTCAACAATAATAATTCATGATCAAATAAATTTGAATGGCTATATGTGCCTGGATCTTTCCCCACCACATAATGCTTGCCAACTAGAGAATAGGTTGAAATAAGAAGTTGACTCAACAAAAATAAATAACATGAAAGTAAATAGCATAAAAGTAAATAGAATGTCCCTTCGCAGAGGGAAGCAGGGATTTGAAGAGGTGCTAGAGCTCGAAGCTTAAATCAGAGATGAATACATTTTGAGAGGTGTACTTTTCCTGTCAACGTCATGACCGAGGATTCTCAATATCTTCCATGCTAAACACATTATCGGCGGTTCCCAAGCGGAGAGGTAAAGTTTACTCCCCCTCAACCATTCAAATAGAAGCCATGGCTAGCCAAATCCTCGGGTGCCCTCCATACAATCAACTTTCCGGGGGAGTTTGTTTCATTATATATATTTTTCTTTTTGATTGACGGGACTGGGTATCCCAATTACCGTCCTCTCTCGTGCAATGACAAGTGAATAAACACCCATGATGAGAATAACCCGCTTAGCATGGAAGATACTGACCACCCCCTGCCGCTCCATGAGCGGTACGGGCACACAAAACAGATGCTTATTTGAATGATTAGAGATGGCACATGCAAATTTACTTGGAACGGCAGGGTAATACCGTATATAGGTAGGTATGGTGGATACTCATGGAAGAAACTTGGCTCAAGGATTTTGGATGCACAAGTAGTGTTCCCGCTTACTACAGAAATTTAGGCTAGCAAAAGATTCTAAACAAGCACCACATGTTGGAGGATCCATAACAATATAACTTCGATGCAAATATACCCAAACATAACTCATTACGTTGTCATCCTTGTCCAACTTCAACTAATTTGCTCAAGTTTGAAAATAATTAATGGGTATTCACAATCATAAAAGATGTCCAAGATAATATATTTGTATGTGATATTTCTCTTCCATATACTAATCATTCATGAATTGCTTGTATGACCAATATTGTGATTGTCAAATTTCAATAGATTTTACTTTCTAAACCCAATGTGAAATATTACTAAGCATATGGAACATGGATAATTTCAGATTTATGATATTCAATTCATTCAACCATTCATTCTTAGGATATAAGTGAAGCACAAGAATGAATGACAAACTACTCCAAAAGATATAAGTGAAGATCAATGAGTAGTCAAACAATTAAGTAGCTACGTGAATACTCTCTCCAAATAAAGATTTCAGATCTTGATAATTTTATTCAAATAGCAAGCAAAATGAAAAGAAAAGGACACTCCAAGAATAGCACATATCATGTGAACAAGTAAAAACTTAGGCTAACCGATAATTGTTGATGAAGAAAGGTGGGATGCCTACCGGGGCATCCCCAAGCTTAGTTGCTTGAGACTTCTTGGAATGTTGTCTTGGGCTGCCTTGGGCATCCCCAAGCTTGAGCTTTTGTGTCTCCTTAATTCCTCTCATATCATGGCTTCACCTAAATCTTAAAAACTTCATCCACACAAAACTCAATAAGAACTCGTGAGATAAGTTAGTATAAATCAACTCAAAACCTTAACATTCTCTACTGTAGCAAATCACTAAAATTATAATTAAACATTGCATACTAAATGCCTCTACATATTTAATACTCCTATCCACAAATAGAAACACTAAATAGGCAAACATATGCAAACAATGCAACTATTACAGCAATCTGATTTACGGGAGATGCATCGGGCAGTCTCGAGTGTGGTTCCCGCTCCCGCTAGGTTGTCCCCGCGCCGCCGGCCACTCCGGCGCCGGCGCCCACCCGCTCGCGCTGGCCGCCACTCCGGCGCCGTTGCCCACCGCTCCTAATGGCCACCCTGCCCCACCCAACAGCCGGCTGCAGCCGTGAGCTGCGGTGGATGGAGTCGAGCCCCTCCTTCGCCGGATCTGATGCGCCGTCCTATCGGGATGTGCTCTGCTCGGCGCCCCCACGCCAAGCCCCTCCTCTGCCTCCACCCCCCTCCTCGCCGCCGGCGGTGCACCGCATCCCCCGCTCCGAGGTCCATCGCATGGAGCGTGGGCACAAGGCCGACCAAGCTGGAGGTTGGAGGGTGGCCACTGGCAGGAGAAGACCCCGTTCGCCGTGCAGCCCCGCCGGCGCCGTCGCCACAGCCCTGGTGCGCGCCGCGACCCGCCACCGCTGCCACCTCCTGGTGAATGCCCACGCTGCCTTGGCAGGCACCTGCGGTCCGAGTGCCGGCGCGACGTGCGATGCTGGTGGTGCCGTTTCTTCGGCCATATCACCAGGAACTGCACCACGCCGCGTCCCCACTCCACCGAGACCTCCCCTGCGGCCAAACGGCCTCGAGCAACTTCCCCGCTCCCTGCGGTCTCCTCGGCGATGAGCGTTGCTGGACCGAGCCAGCCTGTGTCTTCCAGGCCTGACTCCTGGTCGCTACTCCCCGTCTCGATCTCCACCGTCGCAGCCATCGCCTCCCCGGCAACTGCATCCCCCCTGCCTCCTCATCGTGCGAGATCACCGCGATGTCAGGACACCCTTCGCTGAGGCCGGCGGGTGTGGTGTGCTATATGCCGCGCTCCACGCGCTTTGACGAGGCGGAGCATGCCCTCAGGCTTGTGCTCGTCGCCTCCATGGCGGGCAACCGCTCCAGCATTTCCCCTGCAGACATTGCGGACGCCCTCTGCTCCCGCGTGCTGCTCCAGCCCACCGACTTTTCTGTCCATCGCACTCGCGACGGGGAGTTCCTCATCCGCATCCCCGACTTGGCGACCCGAGCGCGTGTCACCACGACCGCTGTGCGCGGGCCGAACTTCTGCCTACTCTTCCAACCCTGGAGCCACCTCGCCGGTGCTGAGCCCCTTCAGCTCCGCATCCACGTCGACATTGAGATTTATGGCTTCCCGGAGCACGGTTGGGACTTCTCCTCGGCCGTACAGCTGCTCTCGCCGTACTGCATGGTCGGGCGCCTCGCGCCGGAGACCGCCGATGGCAGCAACCTCTCCGTGTTCAAGCTTGATGCTTGGACAGTGTTAGGGATATTTCCCAGCATGTAGACCTGGCAGGATGATAACCCAGCCTTAGAGCAGACTTAGCGGGTCATCTCACTGCAGGGCTAAAAGATACTCGACGGGCCGGCTTGATGGAAGCCCAGTAGGAAAGGCCGGCTCAGACTGTGGGCCGGTTCAAGAAGAAGATGCTTGGCTTCAGGATTGCCTTGGAGATCAAGTAGACTTAGAGTAGGAGACGGGTTGAGATTACGACCCGGACTCTCATGTAACCCTAGGGCTCCACCTGTTATATAAAGGGGGGCGCCTAAACCAGAAAGACTAAGTTGCAATCTCTCGAAAGCTAGGTTAGCGAATCCGCATCCTTGTAATCGAGATCCACATCAATATAATCAAGCAGGACGTAGGCTTTTACCTCGATCGAGAGGGGCCGAACCTAGGTAACTCCATGTCTTCTCGTTCCTGATCAACCCCGTTAAGCTTCCACACTTGTGCGATGGCCTCATCTCCAAGTCCTTTCACAAGGGCATCTGCTGTGTCAAAACCACGACAGTTGGCGCCCACCATGGGGCCTACGCACGGTGGAGTTGAGTTGATCTGTCCCAGGGTTCGGGAAGTACGCGGTTGGCATGATGATGAAGAGCCACCGCGGGAGGTTCTACATCGACGAGTCATACTGGGGCCCCGGCACCGACTCAATTGAGTACGGGTACCGGGTCCCCTTTGGCAAGATCCATACCTTCATCAGCGTGATCGGCGAGTCGGCCGCCAGATTGGAGGACATCGCCGGCGTTGAGTCGGCGCGCCGCGCTGGTCCGAGCCAGGCAAGACCCGGCCCGCCACGAGCCGGCCTGAAGCATGTCTTTGTAGGGTTCACCCAAGGGGTGGCCTTGTCGGAGAACTCCTTGTCTGGAGACGATACACTCGTTCAATCTGACGGTGAATCCTCGACGGGAGAAACCGAGTCAATCCGTCCCCTATACGATGGAAGGCTGGGATATACTGACAAAGTCTTTCCAAAAAACCCTGAGCCACCTCGTTTTGCAACAGTGTACATGGCGGGTAGACAAGATCCAGTACGTGATCCGGCCGATCCAGCGGCTGGGCAGAACAATACCCTGGCCGGCTCAGGAGGAGCCGATGCGACAGCAACCGGCTCTCAGAAAACCGGAGTGCAGGCGCTTGCGGACTTGATGAACACGCTGATAGCCCTGTTGGCCGAGCCAGTTACTGTGGAGAACGCAGCGGCACGCAACACAGAGATCACTAAGTGTCGCGAGCAGATGACCAAGATCCAGGAGGACATCAATGCGGAGAACGCACGCATGGCACAGGCGCAGGCCGGGCTTACCGAGGAGAGACAACACCTAGATGAGGAGGCTCATTACTTAAACCGCAGGCAGGCCGAGTCGGAGCTCGTGCACCGGAGGTGTCATCAGAGCCGGCTTCCGGCTAACATCGAGCCGACTCAGTTGTTCACCACACCAGACAATCCACCGGTTCCGACAAACCCGGGGGCTGGGGTTGTCCCCCCGGGAGGGCCACTTTTGCAGCAGCCAGTTCAGCAGAGAGAGCCGGCCGAGCACCACATGCCAGATCAGCAGCAGCAGCCGCCGTCTCGCCGGTTCCAGACCCCAATTGGACATTACTCCAACCCGGTCGACAACGTGCTAGCGGCAACTCATAATCTAGCAGCAATCCCTATCGAAGGAGACGGTTCAGCTCAAGTCGAGGCCAGGAATGCTATTGCGATGCTCAAGACAGCGGTGGTGCAGCAAGCCAACTACTCGCATAGTCAGCACCGGCTTCACTCGACCCCTCATCAGAGCTGCACCAGGAGCCAGCGCCCTGAGTTGCCAGCAGTCTCCAGCAGCGCGCACTGCAGAAGAGCTGCCCAACCGCTGGTGGAACAGCACCAACCCAGGATCCTGAACGCACAGGATATTGTGGATGCTGCTCGGGCTTTACGAGCGTTGGAGGAAGAAAATGCGTGCGCAGGGCACAACCCGTCGGCGCACGTCATCTCGCCAACGGCGCCCGTCCCGCCCAACGCAACCCAGATGGCTGGCCGGCTTGGGGGCTTATCAAGCCGGATGATTGGGACTCCTTGTTTAGTTCTAGCGCTGCGAGATGTGCGCATGCCCCCATATTTTAAAGGACCTCGCAAGGTTCCTAATTATACAGCGAATCTAGAGCCTCCGAGTGGATCGAAAGCTACGAACTGGCAATGGACTTGTTGGGTGCAAGTGAGTCAGTATGTGCGCGTTACCTGCCTCTGATGTTGGAAGGCCCCGCACGCACTTGAATGAAAAACCTACCGGTGAATTCTATCAACACATGGCAGGAACTGAAGGAGCGCTTCATCAAGAATTTCCAGGGAACCTGTAAAAGGCCAACCACAATTGTTGATCTTGAGCGTTGTGTTCAGCGTGAGGATGAGTCGGCGCATCATTGGGCTCGCCGGGTTGCGGAAGTTATTCATAGCTCAGATAGCATCTCGGCTGCACAAGCAGTACTTGTTCTAGAATGAACATGCAAGTTTCAGCCCCTGGTCAAGAAGTTAGGGCGACTCAAGCGAAAGGTCCAAGACATGGGTGATCTCATGGTTGTCTTAACCCGGTATGCGGAATCAGATAATACCAAGGATCCGCTTTCGGACGAGGAGAAATCCGATAAAGGAAAGAAAACCGGCAGTAAGGGTTAGCAGCAGAACAATGGAAATGGGCAGAACAACAGCGGTGGTAAACGCAAAAGTTATGACGGTGGCTCCGATCTGGTGGCAAATACAAATACGGGTAACAAAAGTCAGCGTCAGAACGACGGTTCCAGGAGGCAGGCCTCTGGTAATCGCCCTCTCAGCTTCGAGGAAGCTCTCAAGGGTCCATGTCCAAAACATAGTTACAATGGTAAGCCGTCCAGCCACTCCTGGGAAAATTGCTACATCATGCAAGAGTTCTCCAGACGGGTCTCCCAGAGCCATCATAACGGGGGTGGCAACGGCGGACAACCCGACAATCAGGGACCCGGCTTCTCTGGAGCCGGCTCACAAGGGCCCTTCGTCGGACCCGGGTTCCAAGGGAACAGTGGCCAAAGCGGCGGGTTTCAGGGGGCTGGTAATACTGGAGGCAGCAATCAGAGGAGCAATCACGGAAACCAGCATCAAGCCGGTCAGTCAGGGTTCCAGAGTAATCCGAAGCAGTTGAATAGTGGGCAGTATCATGTCTTCACCACTAGTACCTGCAAACGTGATAGGAAGGTGCAGCGGCGAGCCGCCAACCTGGTTGAGCCGGCAGCCCCATACTATCTCAACTGGTTAGAACAGCCAGTCACATGGAGCCGGGCCGATCATCCAGTGCTCCTTGATCACCCTGGCCACTTAGCGTTGGTAATGGCACCTCAAGTCGGCGGTTACACATTAACAAAAGTACTTATGGACGGAGGCAGTAGGATCAATATTTTGTACTATGACACGTTCAAACGTATGAATCTATCTGATAAACAGCTGACCCCATCCTCTACAGTTTTTCACGGCATCATTCCTGGCAAGTCAGCTTATCCCATGGGAAGAATATCCCTCGAGGTGGCCTTCGGCTCAGAGGAAAACTGGCATTCTGAATTTCTGTCCTTTGAGGTGGTTAAGCTTAAAAGCCCATACCAAGCTTTATTCGGCCGGCCGGCTTATGCGCGGTTCATGGCACGGCCGTGCTATGTTTACCTGAAAATGAAGATGCCGGGACCAAGAGGAACCATCACGGTTGAAGGCAATCGGAAAATTGCACTCGAGTGTGAGGAAGGAGATGCAGCATACGCCGAGACGGCTTGCGCTGCAGAAGAATTGAGGTATTATAAGGACAACGTTGACCCGTCTGACAGGACCTCCCTGAAGAAGCCCACGACGGAGTCAGACCCTTTGCTCAAGTTTAAGTCGGCCAGAGACACCAAGCAAGTTGATTTCACCCCGGGCAATTCTTCTGAGCAGTTCACCATCGGGGCAAATATGGATCCCAAATAGGAAAGTGCGCTCATCGAGTTCATCCGTGAGAACCGGGACATCTTTGCATGGAAGCCTTCTGACATGCCGGGTGTACCGAGAGAACTCGCTGAGCACTCCCTCAATGTGGATCCCAAGTTTAAGCCAGTTCGCCAGTATCTCTGTTGCTTTAATGAGGAAAGGCAGAAGGCTATTGGTGAAGAAGTGGCCCGGCTCCTAGCTGTCGGGTTCATCGTTGAAGTCTTCCATCCGGAATGGCTAGCCAACCCGGTACTTATTCTAAAGAAAAACGGGACTTGGCGGATGTGTGTGGATTACACAGACCTAAATAAGGCTTGTCCTAGTGACCCCTTTGCCTTGCCCCGTATTGACCAGATCATCGATGCTACGGCGGGTTGTGAGTGTTTATGCTTCCTGGATGCTTACTCTGGTTATCATCAGATCAAAATGAAGCAGGAAGACCAGGAAAAGACGACTTTCATCACACCCTTTGGAGCCTTCTGTTATACAACCATGCCGTTCGGTCTGAAGTGTGCACAGGCGACTTACTAGCACTGTGTCCAAAGTTGTTTCCACAAGCAGATTGGGCAGAATGTTCATGCTTATGTTGATGACATTGTGGTTAAATCTCGCAAGAAAGAAACCTTGTTGGAGGATCTTAAGGAAACATTTGATAACCTCCGCGTCTACCAAATGAAACTTAACACGGAGAAGTGTGTCTTTGGCGTCCCTGTAGGAAAGCTTCTGGGATTTCTAGTTTCCGAGCGTGGCATTGAAACTAACCCGGAAAAGATCAAGGCAATCACGACACTGGCTAAACCGGCAAATCTTAATGTTGTGCAAAGGTTGGCCGGGCAGGTTGCGGCACTGAGCCGGTTCATCAGCCAGCTTGGGGAGAAGGCAATCCCGTTGTATCAATTGCTCAGGAAATCAGATAATTCGTCTGGAGCGATGCTGCAGATCAGGCTTTCGAGGCCCTCAAAAAACAGTTGTCCGAGCCGCCTGTCCGTGCTGCCCCTCATGAGAAGGAGCCTATGCTGTTATACATTGCTGCCAACAACAAGGCTGTAAGCGTTGCAGTTGTTGTAGAGCGCAAGGAGGAAGGCAAGGAATATCCAGTTCAGCGCCCCATGTATTATATCAGTGAAGTATTAACCGAGTCCAAGCAGCGATATCCGCATTGGCAGAAACTGGTCTACGGAGTGTTTATGGCTAGTCGCAAGCTGAAGCATTACTTCCACGGGCATCCAATCACCGTGGTTAGCTCAACACCTCTTGGGGACATAATCCAGAACCGGGAGGCCACAGGCCGGGTTGCTAAGTGGGCTATTGAGCTCGGTCCACATCACCTCAAGTATGTGCCTCGCACAGCAATCAAATCGTAGGCTTTGGTGGATTTCATCAATGATTGGACGGAGTTACAGGCTTCTGAGGAGAAGCCAGACATGACATATTGGTCCATACATTTTGACGGCTCAAGGCAGCTTGAAGGCTCGGGGGCTGGAGTTGTGATAACTTCCCCACGAGGAGATAAGTTCTGTTATGTTTTACGACTTATGTTCCCGTGTACTAACAATGCAGCAGAATATGAGGCATTACTTCATGCACTCCGGATGGCCAAGGAAATGAACTTGAGCTGGGTCAGGTGCTTGGGCGACTCAGATTTTGTAGCCCAACAGGTTTCTGGTACATGGGATTCCAAAGACCCTCTTATGGCGGCTTATCGGCACACGGTCACTAACATTGCTGGACACTTCAAGGGTTATCAAGTTGATCAAATTGATCACCGGCAGAACGAGGCAGCAGATGCACTCTCTCGCTTGGGTTCTCAGCGCCAGCCGGTGCCCCCTAATGTTTTCCTGGACGTTTTGCATAATCCGTCGGTCAAGTTACCCACGGAGGAAGACTTGGCTATTCCTGACCCGGAGGCGGCCCTCGTGGCTGCTGTCCATGCCATTCCTGATTGGACTGTCCCTTACTTGGCTTATTTAAGCCGGGGTGAACTTCCAGCAGAAGAAATTATTGCTCGACAAATCATCAGACGTTCCAAGTCTATGACTATTGTCAATGGCGAGTTGCATCGGCGTAGTGTCACTGGTGTTTTTCAGCGTTGTGTTTCACCGGAGGAGGGACGTGCAATTCTCAATGAAATTCACTCCGGTGATTGTGGTCATCATGCCGGCTCAAGGTCACTTGTTGCGAAGGCTTTTCGACATGCGTTTTACTGGCTCACAGCTCACGCCGATGCAGAGGATATTGTACGCAAGTGTGATGGTTGCCAGAAGTATGCTCGCCAGGCTCATGTGCCGGCTCAGGAATTGTGGATGATCCCGATAACCTGGCCTTTTGCAGTCTGGGGGCTCGATATGGTTGGACCCTTCAAACGTTCTAAGAACAAGCATACACACCTGTTGGTTGCTATGGATAAGTTTACCAAGAAGACGCAGCAACGCTCGCGGACTACCGACCAATCAGCCTCATCCACCTGCTCGCCAAGCTATTCGCCAAGGTCCTCTCCCTCCGGCTTGCACCCCGCCTCCGCGACATGGTTTCCACAAACCAAAGTGCATTCATCGCCGGGAGAAGCGTCCATGACAACTTCCTCCTAGTCCAACAAACTGCGAGGCTTCTTCACAACTTGAAGGCGCCACGGGTACTACTCAAATTAGACATCGCCAAAGCATTCGATATGGTGTCATGGCCATTCCTGCTGGAGACGCTCTGCCACTTGGGCTTTGGCCGGCGTTGGTGCGAATGGATCTCCATACTCTTCTTCATGGCGTCCACGCGAGTCCTCGTCAATGGCAACCCGGGGCCGCCGATCTCTCATGCCCAAGGCCTCCGTCAGGGCGACCCGATCTCCCCCATGCTATTTACCCTCGTGGTCGACAAGCTCAACTCGCTACTCGAGTATGCCACACATATGGGCATCCTCAAGAGGCTCACCGCCCGCCATGCCGCGTCAAGTATCTCCATGTTTGCCGACGACGTGGTCATCTTTTGCCACCCCGACGCCCACGAGCTTGCCGTCGTCAAGGAGCTGCTACGGCTTTTCGGCAATGCCTCCGGTCTCCACACCAACTTCCTCAAGTGTTTGGCATCACCAATCCGATGCGCTGAGGGCGAGCTAGCCGCCATTCGAGCCTCCCTCTCCTGCCCAATTGCGGGCTTCCCCATCAAATACCTAGGGCTGCCCCTCTCGACTCGGAAGGTGCCAGCTTCCGCGCTACTGCCCCTCGTCGACAAACTCACAAAGAAGCTGGCAACATGGAAAGCCTCCCTGCTGTCACGCGGGGAACGTCTTGCACTCGTCCGTCACGTCCTCACGGCCATGCCAGTTCATATTCTACTCGCAATGGCGATAAACCCCCCGATCCTCAAAAAAATCAACCGAATTGTCTGCGACTTTCTTTGGCACGGGAACAAAGACGCTCGTGCGGGATGCTGCATTGTTTCTTGGCAAAAAGTTTGCCGGCCCTTGGAGCTTGGAGGCCTTGCCATTCGGGACCACCACCGCAATGGTATAGCCCTGCGCACGCGCTGGTTATGGTTACAACACACTGACCCCGAGCGTGCTTGGAAGCATCTCCACCTACCGTCAGACCGCGAGGCCTCGAAACTATTCCGCGCTTCGACAACTTGGACTTTGGGCGATGGCAACACATGCAAATTCTGGCATGATCACTGGCTCCAGGGGCAATCCATCCCCGAGATCGCACCCACCCTGTCCTCCCTCATCCCGCGAAGGCGCTGGCGACGGCGGCTGGTCAGCGAGGCACTCACCAATCGATGCTGGATCGCGGACATTCACGGCAACCTAAACCCTCTCGCGATCATTGAATACGTCGAACTATGGAGATTGCTTCAAGGAATAGTGCTATCTGACGTGCCCGACAGGATTTCTTGGAAATGGACCGTCGACGGCAACTACATGACGCGGTCGGACGCACGCTGTTCTTCGGGGCCACGAGCGCGCCCTTCTGGCAGCTAAGCTGGCTCGCCTCCCTCAACCGATGCTGGACTGCCGATCGTCGGGCGCGACATGACCTGCCACACGACCCTACCTACAAGCTGTGCGTCAGGACGGTGAGACCCTACACCAGCTACTCATTGGCTGCGTCTTCTCACGCATCATCTGGCACGACATCATGGCTTGGTGCCGCATCCCTACTCTCCCCCCGATGGCGCTACAGGTTTCTTCGACTGGTGGACATTGGCTATCACCAGCGCGCCGGCGTGCCTTCGCAAAGGGCTCAGCTCCTTGGTCATCCTCACGGCATGGGCCATCTGGAAACACCGCAACACGGCACTCTTCGACAACACAACACCCTCCTACAGCAAGCTCTTAGACGACATCAAGCAGGAGGCGAAACTATGGGCAAGAGCCGGCGCCAGAGGGCTAGACCGAATCATACCTATAACCTGACTTGTACATATTGAGGCTGAGCATCCTCCCCCTCTCTGCTCACCTTTGCGCTTAGGTATCGCCATTCGTGTGTACGGTACCTAAGACGCAACCCCTGTAACATCTACCCCCAACCTATCAATGGAATGATACGCAACCCTGCATATTCGAGAAAAAAAATAACAGCAATCTGTCCAAACAGAACAGTCTGTAAAGGATGGAATAAAAAGTGTACTTATTTAACTCCAAAAATTCTGAAAAATTACTACGTGACAGAGAACTCATGCATGTTTACTGTGTAACAATTTCAAGATTTTATCATGTTCTGACTATTCACCAATATTCAGGACATAACAGGAAACTTTCTGTTTTCAAACAGCAAATCATAAACTTGTAAACTGAGCATGGTAAAGGCTATAATTGAAATTTTATTGAAATAAAAGATACAAAACATTATTATTGATAACAGCAAGCAAGTTTCAACAAAATAAAATGACGCTCCAAGTAAAACACATATTATGTGACGAATAAAAATATAGCTCCAAGTGAGGTTACCGATAGTGTTGAAGACGAAAGAGGGGAAGCCATCCGGGGAATCCTCAAGCTTAGACGCTTGAGTCTTACTTTAATATTACCTTGGGGTTCCTTGGGCATCCCCAAGCTTGAGGTCTTGCCACTCCTTCTTCTCCTTCTATCATCATCTCACCCAAAACTTGAAAACTTCAATCACACAAAACTTAACGGAACTTCATGAGATGCGTTAGTATAATAAAACAAATCATTCACTTGGATACTGTCAAGACAAGATTCATAATTTTTACCACATAATTCCTACTGTTCTCTATCATTTCCAAAATTTATATCACCCAATATAAGCTATGGAAACGCTAAAACAAGCAAACTATGCAAACAAAACAGATTCTGTCAAAAACAGAACAGTCTGTAATGATCTGAATTAAAGTCATACTTCTGTAACACCAAAAATTCTGAAAAATTAGGAAAACGTAAAAAATCTATAACCCAATAATTTGAATTTTTTTGAGAATTTTATGATGTTCCAGTACAGAACAGAAATTCCAGAACTGGACGCAAAAGTTTCTGTTTTTGCACAGAATCAAATCAACAAGTATCCACACTATCCCAAAGGCGTTACTTGCACATTATTGAAAGAAAACATATAAAACATGATTACTACAGTAGCTTAATAATGTGTACATATAAAAACAGTAGGCATAAATATTGGGTTGCCTCCCAACAAGCGCTTCTCTTTAAAGCCTTTTTAGCTAGGCATGATGATTTCAATGATGCTCACATAAAAGTAAAGAATTGAAACATAATGGGAGCATCATGAAACATATGACTAGCACATTTAATCCTAACCCACTTCCTATGCATAGGGATTTTGTGAGCAAACAATTTATGGGAGCAAGAATCAACTAGCACTCTCCACATAAGCAAATTTCTTCTCATTCATAATAGTGGGAGTATCATATGAAACTTGAATACTAAAAAATGTTTCCACATTAAAAGAGTAATGTTCAGTAAAAGGCTATTCATAATTATGACAAGTTTTATAATAATAATCATCACTACTTTTTATAACATAAGTATCATCACAATAATCATCATAAGTAGCAACTTTGTTCTCATCATAATCAATTGAAACTTCTTCCAAAATAGTGGGATCATCATTAAATAAAGTCATGACCTCTCCAAATCCACTTTCATGATTATTACAATAAGATTCAACACCCTCCAAAATAGTGGGATCATTAGTACCTAGAGTTGACACTCTTTCAAACCCACTTTCATCAATATAATCATCATAAATAGGAGGCATGCAATCATCATAATAAATTTGCTCATCAAAACTTGGGGGACTAAAAATATCATCTTCATCAAACATAGCATCCCCAAGCTTGTGGCTTTGCATATCATTAGCATCATGGATATTCATAGAAAGCATACAAACAACATTGCAATCATGCTCATCATTCAAAGATTTTATGCCAAACATTTTATTGAATTCTTCTTCTAACACTTTGGCACAATTTTCCGATCCATCATTTTCAAGAAAGATATTATAAAGATGAAGCATTTGAGGCAACCTCAATTCCATTTTTTTAGTTTTCTTTTATAAAATCAAACTAGTGAATAAACAAGAAACTAAAAGATTCAATTGCAAGATCTAAAGATATACCTTCAAGCACTCACCTCCCCGGCAACGGCGCCAGAAAAGAGCTTGATGTCTACTACGCAACTTTTATTATTGTAGACGGTGTTGGGCCTCCAAGTGCAGAGTTTTGTAGGACAGTAGCAAATTTCCGTCAAGTGGATGACCTAAGGTTTATCAATCCGTGGGAGGCGTAGGATGAAGATGGTCTCTCTCAAACAATCCTGCAATCAAATACAAGAAATCTCTTGTGTCCCCAACACACCCAATACAATGGTAAATTGTATAGGTGCACTAGTTCGGCGAAGAGATGGTGATACAAGTGTAGTATGGATAGTAGATATAGGTTTTTGTAATCTGAAAATATAAAAACAGCAAGGTAGCAAGTGATAAAACGGAGCACAAACGATATTGCAATGCTTGAAAACAAGGCCTAGGGTTCATACCCACTAGTGCAATCTCTCAACAATGCTAACATAATTGAATCATATAACAATCCCTCAACGTGTGATAAAGAATCACTCCAAAGTTCCTATTAGCGGAGAACATAAGATGAAATTGTTGTAGGGTACGAAACCACCTCAAAGTTAACCTTTCCGATCAATCTATTGAGCCATCCCTATAAGTGTCACAAACAGCCCTAGAGTTCGTACTAAAATAACACCATATGATACGCATCAACCAACTCTAATGTCACCTAGATACTCCAATGTCACCACAAGTATCCGTGAGTTGATTATTTGATATGCATCAAACAACTTCTGATTCATAATATTCAATCCACACAAAGAACTTCAAAGAGCACCCCAAAGTTTCTATCGGAGAAAAGAAGATGAAAACGTGCAACCAACCCTATGCCTAGATTATCCCAAGGTCACGGGAATCCGCGAGTTGATCACCAACACATACATCAAGTGACTCAATAGAATACCCCATTGTCACCCCGGGTATCCACATTCAAGACATACATCAAGTGTTCTCAAATCTGAAATATTCAATCCGACAATAACAAAACCTCAAAGGGAAATACTCAATTCATCATAAGAAGATAGAGAGGGAAGAAACACCATATGATCCAACTATATTAACAAACCTCGCGACATCAAGATCGTGCCAAATCAAGAACACGAGAGAGAGAGAGAGATAAAACACATAGCTACTAGTACATACCCTCAGCCCCGAGGGTGAAGTACTCCCTCCTCGTCATGGAGACTGATATGTCTCCAACGTATCTATAATTTTTTATTGTTCCATGCTATTATAGTATCAATCTTGGATGTTTTATATGCAATTATATGCCATTATATATTATTTTTGGGACTAACCTATTAGCCCAGTGCCTAGTGCCAGTTTCTGTTTTTTGCTTGTTTTTGTCTTTTCAGAAAATCATTATCAAAAAGAGTCCAAATGAGAAAAAAAACTTTGGATTAAAATTTTTTTGGACCAGAAGAGACCCACGAAGCTTCAGGAGAAGACCAGAGGAGCCACGAGCAGGCAGCAAGCCTGGAGGGCGCGCCCAGGGGGGTAGGCGCGCCCCCCAGGCTTGTGGGCCCCTCGTATCCCCTCCTGCCCTAATTCCAGCGCTATAAATTCCCAAATATTCCCAATATACCAGTGAGACAGAAGAGAAAACCTTTCTGCCTCCGCAAGCCTCTGTTGTTCCTCGATCCCATCTGGAGGCCTTTTCCGGTACTCTGTCGGAGGGGGAATCGATCACGGAGGGCTTCTTCATCAACCTTGCTGCCCTTCCAATGATGTGTGAGTAGTTTACCACAGACCTATGGGTCCATAGCTAGTAGCTAGATGGCTTCTTCTCTCTCTTTGATCTTCAATGCCATGTTCTCCTTGATGTTCTTGGTGTTCTATCCGATGTAATCTTCTTTTGCGGTGTGTTTGTTGGGATCCGATGAATTGTGAGTTTATGATCTGATTATTCATGAGAAATATTTAAGTTTTCTCTGAACTCTTTTATGCATGATTATTATAGCTTTGTATTTCTCTCCGATCTATCGATTTGGTTTGGCCAACTAGATTGGTTTCTCTTGCAATGGGAGAGGTGCTTTGTCATGGGTTCAATCTTGCGGTGCTCAATCCCAGTGACAGAAAGGGACATGACACGTATTTGTATTGTTGCCATTAAGGATAAAAAGACGGGGTTTAATCATATTGCTTGAGTTTACTTTGTCTACATCATGTCATCTTGCTTAAGGCGTTACTCTGTTTCATACTTAATACCGTAGATGCATGCTGGATAGCGGTCGATGGGTGGAGTAATAGTAGTAGATGCAGGCAGGAGTTGGTCTACTTGTTTCTGACGTGATGCCTATATACATGATCATTGCCATGAATCTGTCATAATTATTTGCTTTTCTATCAATTGCCCAACAGTAATTTGTTTACCCACCGTATGCTATGTGTTAGAGAGAGAAGCCTCTAGTGAAAACTATGGCCCCCGGGTCTACTTTTATCATATATTAAAACCAAAAATACTTTGCTGCAATTTATTTACTTTATTTTATTTAGTATTTTAGTTTATGTATCTATCACTATCAGAATTAATCCTTGCAAATAACCGCTAAGAGGATTGATAACCCTCTTATTTGTGTTGGGTGCAAGTGTTTGCTTTTGTGTGTGCAGGTGCGTTTAATAGGATTTTGCTTGGTTCTTCTACTGGATTGATAACCTTGGTTCTTAACTGAGGAAATACTTATCTCTACTATACTGCATCATCCTCTCCTCTTCGGGGAAATACCAACGCAGTCTACAAGTAGCAGGAAGAATTTCTGGCGCCGTTGCCGGGGAGACATCATCAAAATTACCAAGTACCTTCGCACAAACTATCATCCACTTGCATTTATTTTATTTGCATTTGCCTCTCGTTTTAATCTCCCCCACTTCTATTTTTTTTTTACAAAAACACAAAAATATTTTTATTTGCTTGTTTGCTAGTTCACTTGCTTGCTTTGTCACTATGTCGCTAGAGGAATTTCGCGATAGTTTCTACAATAGAAGATTGTCTGAAATTGAAAATGTCACTAAGAGTTTTATGACTTCACAATATGAGCAAAATAAATTCTTTTCCGAAGAGCTTAAGGAGCACTCTATTTTGTTGGATGCTATTAATAAACAACTTGAAGATGTCAATCTAGAAGTATCCAACCTTCAGGTTCAACTTGCTAATACTAAAAATTTGCTAGGAAAAATTTCAGATAAACAAACAACTCTAGTGAATAAGATGGCTGCTAAACCTGAGTCACAATGTAGTAATGATGAATATATTAAAATGATTGGTGTCACTCCTATTGAATCATTATTTAGTAATATAAAACTTGATGAAAAAGGGACTGAAGAAGAGTCAACTTTAGATAGAAGGAGTCCCAATTGCTTGGAGGGTGATAATCTTAATGATAAAAATGAAAAAAGTGGGTTCAGAGAGGTCAAAACTTTAAATAGTAATGCACCCACTACTTTGGATTACAAGGACTTTAATTATGATAGTTGTTCTTTAATTGAGTGTATTTCCTTGTTGCAATCCATGATTAATTCACCAAATGCATATGAACAAAATAAAGCTTTTACTAAACATATTGTAGAAGCTATGATGAAAGCTCATGAAGAAAAACTTGAGTTGGAAGTTTCAATTCCTCGAAAATTACAAGATGAATGCGAACCTACTATTAAAGTAAAAATTAAAGATTATGAATGTAATGCTCTTTGTGATCTTGGTGCTAGTGTTTCCACTATACCAAAGTCTTTGTGTGACGTGCTAGGTCTCACCGATATGGATCCTTGTTCCCTTAATTTGCATCTTGCGGATTCCACTAGTAAAAAACCATTGGGTAGAATAATTGATGTGCTTATTCTTGCAAATAGAAATTATGTGCCCGTGGATTTTATTGTTCTTGATATTGAACGCAATCCTTCTTGTCCTATAATACTTGGTAGGCCTTTCCTACGAACCATAGGTGCTATTATTGATATGAAAGAAGGTAATATAAGATTTCAATTTCCATTAAAGAAAGGGATGGAACACTTCCCTAGAAAGAGAATTAAGGCACCTTATGAATCTATTATGAGGGCCACCTATGGAATTAACTTGAAGGATGATAACACTTGAAACTATGCATTATGCCTAGCTAGGGGCATATAACAATAGCGCTTGTTGGGAGGCAACCCAATGAATAAAATAATTTTTTGTTTTACCTTCTATTTTTGTGTGTTTACACAATTATAGCCTCTATTAGGATTGTGTTTTTATCTTTTAATTAGTGTTTGTGCCAAGTAATGCCTTTGGCATGATTTGGAAGATAGTATGATTGATGTTGTTTGGAAAATAGAAAGTTTTGCGTCCAGTGTTTGATTTTTGATTCTGTACTGGAGAGTCAGAAAATCCGATTTTTTTACACAGTATTGGTATATGAATTGCCCACGTTGTCCTAATTTTTCAGAATTTTTGGATTTACATAAGTATGGCTTTTAAATAGATCTTTACAGACTGTTCTGTTTTAGACAGATTCTGATTTTGCTGCATAGTTTGCTTATTTTGATGAATCCATGGATCGTATCAGGGGGTATAAGTCATGAAGAAGTTGGAGTACAGTGCCAATATTAAATATGAATCAATTTACAACAGTACCTAAAGTTTAAGATTTGTTTGTTATACTAACGGATCTCACGAGGTTTCTGTTGAGTTTTGTGTGCTGAAGTTTTCAAGTTTTGGGTAAGACTACGATGGATAAAGGAATAAGGAGCGGCAAGAACCTAATATTGGGGATGCCCAAGGCACCCCAAGGTAATATTCAAGGAAGACTGAAGCGTCTAAGCTTGGGGATGCCCCGGAACGCATCCCCTCTTTCGTCTACAATCTATCGGTAACTCACTTGGAGCTATATTTTTATTCATCACATGATATGTGTTTCACTTGGAGCGTCTTGTGATATAGTTTGTTTGCTTTTGTTTGCCTTTTAGTTTGTCACAATCATCTTTTCTGAACACAGCTTTTTGAGAGGGACACACATTATTTGTGATTTGTTAGAATACTCTATGTGCTTCACTTATATCTTTTGAGCTAGGCAGTTGCTCTAGTGCTTCACTTATATCTTTTAGAGCACGGCGGTGGTTATATTTTAAAGAAATAGTTCCACTCTCATGCTTCACTTATATCTTTTTGAGATTCTAATGAATAGCAATGGTAATATGCACGGGTTATGAATTTGGTCCTGATATGATAGGTATTCAAGAGGGATATAATAAAAAATTTCATGTAGATCACTGAATATGATAAGTTTGGTTCCTTGCAATAGTTTTGTGATATTAAGATGGTAATATGTGGGAGGTGCTAGTAGATAATTGTGCTTTAGTAAGAATATTAGTGTTAAGGTTTGTGATTCCCGAAGCATGCACGTATGATTTATCGTTATGCTAAGAAGTTCGAGCATGATTTATTCTTGATAGCCTACCTTATGAGTGGCGGTCGGGGACGAGCGATGGTCTTTTCCTACCAATCTATCCCCCTAGGGGCATGCGTAGTAGTACTTTTCTTCGAGGGCTAATAAACTTTCGCAATAAGTATGTGAGTTCTTTATGACTAATGTGAGTCCATGGATTATACGCACTCTCACCTTTCCGCAATTTGCTAGCCTCTTCGGTACCGTGCATTGCCCTTTCTCACATCGAGAGTTGGTGCAAACTTCGCCGGTGCATCCAAACCCCGTGATATGGTACACTCTGTCACACATAAGCCTCTTTATATCTTCCTCAAAAGAGCCACCATACCTACCTATCATGGCATTTCCATAGCCCTTCCGAGATATATTGCCATGCAACTTCCACCGTTCCATTTTTATGACACACATCATCATTGTCATATTGCTTTGCATGATCATATAGCTGACATAGTATTTGTGGCTCAGCTACCATTCATCATTTTTTATACATGTTACGCTAGTATCATTGCACATCCTGGTACACCGCCAGAGGCATTCATATAGAGTCATATTTTTGTTCTAGTTTCGAGTTGTAATTTTTGAGTTGTAAGTAAATAGAAGTATGATGATCATCATTATTAGAGCATTGTCCCAGTGAGGAATTAAAAAAAAGGCCAAAAATAGCCCATGAAAAAAATGAGAGAAAAAGAGAGAAGGGGCAATGTTACTATCCTTTTCCATACTTGTGCTTCAAAGTAGCACCATGTTTTTCATATAGAGAGTCTCCTATTTTGTCACTTTCATATACTAGTGGGAATTTTTCATTATAGAACATGGCTTGTATATTCTGATGATGGGCTTCCTCAAAATGCCCGAGGTCTTCATGAGCAAGCAAGTTGGATGCACACCCACTTAGTTTTCATGTTGAGCTTTCATACACTTATAGCTCTTAGTGCATCCGTTGCATGGCAATCCCTACTAGCATTGACATCAATTGATGGGCATCTCCATAGCCCGTTGATTAGCCTCGTCTATGTGAGACTATCTTCTTATTTTTGACTTCCCCTTATTAATCTCTACCACCATACTCTATTCCACCCATAGTGCTATATCCATGGCTTGCGCTCATGTATTGCGTGGGGGCTGAAAAAGTTGAAGCGTGTTAAAAAGTATGAACCAATTGCTCGGCTTGTCATCGGGGTAGTGCATAATAAATATTTTGTGTTAAGAAGATGGAGCATGAGAGGATTATATGATTTTGTAGGGATAACTTTATTTAGCATTTTTATTTCGAAAGACATGATTGTTTATTAGTATGCCTGAGTATTGATGTCTTTATATCAAACTATAGACTATTGCTTTGAATCATTCGGATCTTATTATTCATACCGTAAGAGAGATTACATGATGAAACATGATAGGTAGCATTCCACATCAAAAATTCTGTTTTTATCATTTACCTACTCGAGGACGAGCAGGAATTAAGCTTGGGGATGCTTGATACGTCTCCAACGTATCTATAATTTTTTATTGTTCCATGCTATTATCGTATCAATCTTGGATGTTTTATATGCAATTATATGCCATTATATATCATTTTTTGGGACTAACCTATTAATCCAGTGCCCAGTGCCAGTTGCTGTTTTTTGCTTGCTTTTGTCTTTTCAGAAAATCATTATCAAAAAGGGTCCAAACGAGAAAAAAACTTTGGATTAATTTTTTCTGGACCAGAAGAAACCCACGAAGCTTCGGGAGAAGACCATAGGAGCCACAAGGAGGCAGCAAGCCTGGAGGGCGCGCCCAGGGGGGTAGGCACGCCCCCAGGCTTTTGGGCCCCTCACTACTATAGGCGACCGCTAACGCGACACATGAATCAGAGACCCCGCAACCAAAATGTGTGCGATGCATGAATCGCAAACGGTGTCTTAAAAATACCGTCGCCAATAAGATGAACATGTTTGCGATGGTAGAGACATAAAAAAACGATTCAGATTAGAGACGCGTGTGCGATACGTGGCATACAGTTGATCCATACGAACTGTTTTTCGATAAGCCAGAACAACAAACACGGTCAGCCAGTTCGTGGTGTGTGCGATACACAGCATGCAGTTCACTCGGATGAACTGTTTGTGATTACCCAACACAATAGAAATGTTCAGGCAGATCAAGGTGTGTGTGATATACGGCACGCGGTTCACTCGGATGAACTGTTTGCGATTACCCAACACAACAGAAACGGTTCAACTTAATAAGATGTGTGTGATACGCGGCAAACAGGTCAGTAATCCGAAATGTTTGGGAAGACTAATAACAACACAGACGATTCCTGCAAATAACCCGTGTGTGTTGTGGGCAAACGCTTGCTGGTAAAGAAATTGTCAGCGATTGATGAAATCATCACCGACGGGTTCCGTAGTTTTATCCATGTGCGATGTGATTTGCTCAGTCTGCACAACATCAATGCTCTCTGTGTACAGAACAATATTATTTTGTGTGAATCGTGTGCTCTGTTGGGCACACGAGATATATGGATCACACCAGTGGGCAAGCAATGTGGGCGCACGCGTTGTGCTAGCTCGCGCTTCCTTCTATGCTAAGTTTCCATTAATTGATGGCATTTTATGAACACGCCACCGTTTCCCGCCATTTCCCCATCGGTTTCCCGCCGCCACCCAGTGATTGCACATAAGCCTAGGCGGTGCGCGACACACCGAGGCACAAGCGCAGCCTATAGCCCCTCTAGCTACCTTTTGCAAGCATGCCAACCCACCGAAGCGCCGCCTCTGCCATCAAGCTCCTCGACGAGGTAAACGAGCAGGCGCCACGGCCCGTCGAGGCCAAGGGCGTCCCCGGCAACGCGATGGACGACGCCGTGCTGCGCGTCATCGCCAGGGTTGAGCAGACCCTTGGCGGATGTCACTTCAGCGCCGCGGATCAAGAAAGGCAACTCGGCGCCAAGAGGCTGCAGCTCGACGCACAACATGATCGGTGGTGCCCCGCAGCGCAAGACAGGCGCGTCCGCGCCGATAGGCTGCGGCTCGCCGCACAGCAAGACCGATGGACCGCCGCACAGCAAGAGCAATTCCATCGGCGCTTGCCTGCTGCCAACAGGGCGTTGCAGCTGGCTACACGGCCCGTTAGTAGCCCCATTCCTCGCCAGGAGTGGGCAGAGGCCGTCTGCGCCGTACTAGCACCAGAGGCCGGCCGCGCCGTGCTTGCACTGGACGCCGTCCGCGCCGTTTGCATGGGTCGCGTCGTTCGCCTTGTCCGTGGCCCTCTCGATGCCAACGCGCTGGTCGCTAGGCTCGAGCGCCACCTTGGCCCAGGTGTCCACATAGGCGCAGTAGGGAACATGGCCGTTGCATCCTCGAGCTGGTGATCTCCGATGAAATAGCCAACTTGGAGCTTGAGATCGCGCTCCAGATGTACCGCGAGCGTGTCAACCGCTTGGACGAACGCCTGCATGAGTTCAGGCAGAGGCAAGAGCTACCGTAGGCAGGGGTGGTGGTCATGGACGTGTTTTATTTTGTTGAGTCGTTTCAATGTTGATCGCTATGTATTCCCAACAATCATAATATTTCTCTGTTTCAATGTGTGTACTCTGTTTTCCGTTCTTATATATTGTTTTGTTTCAATGTGTATGTTTTCCATTTTGTACATGTGGATGGTAAACAGCTAGATAGAAATTAGTACGAAAACGAAAAATATGTGATGATACTTAACTGGGATCCCATACTTAACTACTAAGTACAATGCATAAAATTGAAAACGAACAATACTAAAACTAATAATCCCTCCTTATGCGGCTAGTATTCCGGCAGCCCCTCGCTAGCAGCTCCCTGGTGCGCGGCGGCTTCCCAGCGCGGAGGGAGTTCTCCGCTTCCTCCGCCTCGCAGCGCTTGACGTGCCGATCTGCCTCTTGCTGGCGGACGCCCGTGAACGATATTGCCATTTCGTTGGGCGCCCACTGGAGATCCTCGTCGGTAGCACGCTGGAGCTTATCGGCCCACCTCCACGGAGTGATGAGGTGCCTAGTGCCTTTGTCCTTCCTGGCGAAGTAACGGCCGTCTTCGTACACCTCGTCCGCACGTTAACGCGCCCGCCGCCAAAGCTCCAGCTTCTCCTTTTCCCAGGCGGCCTGGTCCCTGGCGCGCTCCTCCGCCAACTCCTTCTTGAACGCCACTTGCCTGGATTTCTCAGCCGGCGGCAGCGCTTTCCATAGACAAAGATGGTACTGGCCCCAAAACCACTCCAAAGTTGGGGGTTCCGGCGCAACCTCGTCTGGTGGCGCATAGGGGTCCTCCTCGTCGCTGCTCTATGCCTGGATGTCCTCGCGGGGCGGCGCCTCCTTCTTGACGAGTGGGCAGATCGTCGGCACCATGGCAGAGTTTTGTGAGAGAGAGAGGGGGGTGAGCGAGGAGAGAATGTAGATGAGAATGCAGTTGGGATGACGTGGGCGGGGTAGTATTTATTGGCGGCCGGAATCTAGATCGACGGGAGCAATAGAAGTGCTGGTGGCCGGAATTTACGAGTACTATAACTTGAATTACACACGATTCCCGCATCAAAATCTGTGTGTGAAATAAATTGCTGACGGTTCCCAAGACTGAATCGCGTCTGATTAATAACCCGCTCCACTCACCTTCCAAACCTCACGGCGCGAAACAGAGTGCCAATCATGGGGGGCCCAGTTGTCTTTCCAGATATTTACATATTCTTTCCAAATGTTTTGCATGAATGCTTATTTCATGTTACCATGATATTGTTGGAAAATGTATTACATAAATGATTTTTCCAACCCATGATGATATTCTGTTGCATGTACATGTAGTTCAAATTTGAATTATGGCCATTAAATGGTTAGAAACTCACTTAATGTCTTAAAAATATCAAATAACCCCTGAAAATTTCCAAATTTTAACATGAAAGTTGTATTTGTGGATGTTAATGGTAGAAAAAAAATGCCAAGCCATAAGAGGAAGCCACTGACGGTTCGTCATCAAACATGCATATTCTTCCCTCTCGGAACAACGAGTCTTCTCGTGAGATGCTCCGATTTGTGAGAGGTCTGTGCCAAAACTTTCGTCAAAGTGGAAAATTCTTTTATAACAGCATCTTGGTGCCATTTCATGACATCAAGCAAGGTTTCATGTATTTCTGATCATTTTTTATTTTTTTGGAATTTAAAAGCCATGGTTCTCACTATTTGTGTCCAAGCCTTGACACCAATATGTTTGAAAATTCCTTCCAATTTACTGCACATGGCATTAACTCGCACACAAGGACACAAATATGATTTTCCAACACATGATGGTTTGCCGTTGCATGTACATGCAGTTCAAATTTGAATTACGGCCATTATATGGCTAGAAACTCACTTAATGTCTTAAAAAGGTCAAATCAACACCGAAAATTTCAAAAATATAACATGACCGTTGCATTAGTGCATGTTAACGGTAGAAAAAAATTCAGGGTCATACGAGGAAGCGAGCACCGGTTTGTCATCAAACATGCATTGTTCCCTCTCGGAACCACATGTCTTCTCGTGAGATGCTCCGATTTGTGAGAGGTCTGTGCCAAAACTTTCGTCAAATTGGCCAATTCTTTTACCACTGCATCTCGGTACCATTTCATGACATCAAGCAAGGTTTCATGTATTTTTGATCATTTTTGAATTTTTTGGAATTTAAAAGCCATGGTTCTCACTGTTTGTGTCCAAGCCGTGACACCAATATGTTTGAAAATTCCTTCCAATTTACTGCACAGGGCATTAACTCGCACACAAGGACATAAATATGATTTTCCAACACATGCTGGTTTGCAAATGCATGTGCATGCAGTTCAAATTTGAATTACGGCCATTATATGGCTAGAAACTCACTTAATGTCTTAAAAAGGTCAAATCAACACCGAAAATTTCAAAAATTTAACATGACCGTTGCATTAGTGCATGTTAATGGTAGGAAAAATATTCAGGGTCATACGAGGAAGCGAGCGCCGGTTCGTCATCAAACATGCATTGTTCCCTCTTGGAACCACGTGTCTTCTCGTGAGATGCTCCGATTTGTGAGAGGTCTGTGTCAAAACTTTCGTCAAATTGGCCAATTCTTTTACCACTGCATCTCGGTACCATTTCATGACATCAAGCAAGGTTTCATGTATTTTTGATCATTTTTGAATTTTTTGGAATTTAAAAGCCATGGTTCTCATTGTTTGTGTGCAAGCCGTGACACCAATATGTTTGAAAATTCCTTCCAATTTACTGCACAGGGCATTAACTCGCACACAAGGACACAAATATGATTTTCCAACACATGATGGTTACTACTTGTAGTCTGCGTTGGTATTTCCCCGAAGAGGAGAGGATGATGCAGTACAGTAGAGATAAGTATTTCCCTCAGTTAAGAACCAAGGTCATAAATCCAGTAGGAGAACCAAGCAAAATTCCGTTAAGCGCACCTGCACACACAAGAGTAAACACTTGCACCCAACACAAATAAGAGGGTTGTCAATCCTCTTAGCAGTTATTTGCAAGGATTAAATCTTATAGAGATAAATAGATAAACTAAAATACTAATTAAAATAAAAGTAAATAAATTGCAGCAATGTATTTTTAGGTTTTTAATATATGATAAAGTAGACCGGGGGGCATAGTTTTCACTAGAGGCTTCTCTCTCGAACACATAGCATACGGTGGGTAAACAAAGTGCTGTTGGGCAATTGATAGAAAAGCAAATAATTATGACGGATTCATGGCAATGATCATGTATATAGGCATCACGTCCGAGACAAGTAGACCGACTCCTGCCTGCATCTACTACTATTACTCCACCCATCGACCGCTGTCCAGCATGCTTCTAGGGTATTAAGTATGAAACAGAGTAACGCCTTAAGCAAGATGACATGATGTAGACAAAGTAAACTCAAGCAATATGATTAAACCTCATCTTTTTATCCTTAATGGCAACAATACAAATATGTGTCGTGTCCCCTTCTGTCACTGGGATTGAGCACCGCAAGATTGAACCCATCACAAAGCACCTCTCCCATTGCAAGATAAATCAATCTAGTAGGCCAAACCAAATCGATAGATCGGAGAGAAATACAAAGCTATAATAATCATGCATAAAAGAGTTCAGAGAAGACGCAAATATTTATCATGAATAATCTGATCATAAACTCACAATTCATCGGATCCCAACAAACACACTGCAAAAGAAGATTACATCGGATAGAACTCCAAGAACATCGAGGAGAACATGGTATTGAAGATCAAAAAGAGAGAAGAAGCCATCTAGCTACTAGCTATGGACCCGTAGGTCTGTGGTAAACTACTCACACATCATCGGAAGGGCAGCAAGGTTGATGTAGAAGCCCTCCGTGGTCGATTCCCCCACCGACAGAGTAACGAAAAAGGCCTCCAGATGGGATCGCGGAAGAACAGAGGATTGCGGCGGTGGAAAGGTTTTCTCTTCTGGCTCTCTATTGGTTTGGGAATATTTGTGAATTTATAGCGAGGGAATTAGGTCAAGATGTGCCACGAGGGGTCCACAAGCCGGGGGGGCGCCCTCCAGGCTTGCCGCCTCCTCGTGGCTCTTCTGGTCTTCTCCCGAAGCTTCCTGGGTCTCTTCTGGTCCAGAAAAAATTAATCCAAAGTTTTTTTCTTGTTTGGACACTTTTTGATAATGATTTTCTGAAAAGGCAAAAACAAGCAGAAAACAACAACTGGCACTGGGCACTGGGTTAATAGGTTAGTCCCAAAAAATGATATATAATTGCATATAATTGCATATAAAACATCCAAGATTGATACTATAATATCATGGAACAATCAAAAATTATAGATACGTTGGAGACGTATCAAGCATCCCCAAGCTTAATTCCTGCTCGTCATCGAGTAGGTAAATGATAAAAACAAAAATTTTGATGTGGAATGCTATCTATCATGTTTCATCATGTAATCTTTCTTACGGTATGAATAATAAGATCCGAATGATTCAAAGCAATAGTCTATAATTTGATATAAAGACGTCAATACTCAGGCATACTAATAAACAATCATGTCTTTCAAAATAAAAATGCTGAAAAACGTTATCCCTACAAAATCATACAATCCTGTCACACAAAATATTTATCATGCACTACCCCGATGACAAGCCGAGCAATTGGTTCATACTTTTTAACGCGCTTCGGCTTTTTCAACTCCCACGCAATACATGAGCGCAAGCCATGGATATAGCACTATAGGTGGAATAGAGTGTGGTGGTAGAGATCAATAAGGGGAAGGCAAAAATAAGAAGATAGTCTCACATGAACGAGGCTAATCGACGGGCTATGGAGATGCCCATCAATTGATGTCAATGCGAGGAGTAGGGATTGCCATGCAACGGATGCACTAAGAGCTATAAGTGTATGAAAGCTCAACATGAAAACTAAGTGGGTGTTCATCCAACTTGCTTGCTCATGAAGACCTCGGGTATTTGAGGAAGCCCATCATCGGACTATACAAGCCAAGTTCTATAATGAAAAATTCCCACTAGTATATGAAAGTGACAAAATAGGAGACTCTCTATATGAAAAACATGGTGCTACTCTGAAGCGCAAGTGTGGAAAAAGGATAGTAACATTGCCCCTTCTCTCTTTTTCTCTCATTTTTTTCATGGCGCTTTTTTGCCTCTTTTTTTTCGTCTGGAGTCTCATCCCGACTTGTGGGGGAATCATGGTCTCCATCATCCTTTCCTCACTGGGACAATGCTCTAATAATGATGATCATCACACTTTTATTTACTTACAACTCAATATTACAACTCGATACTAGAACAAAAATATGACTCTATATGAATGCCTCTGGCAGTGTACCAGGATGTGCAATGATGCTAGCATAACATGTATAAAATTGATGAACGGTGGCTGAGCCACAAATACTATGTCAGCTATATGATCATGCAAAGCAATACGACAATGATGATGTGTGTCATAAAAATGGAACGGTGGAAATTGCATGGCAATATATCTCGGAATGGCTATGGAAATGCCATGATAGGTAGGTATGGTGGCTGTTTTGAGGAAGATATAAGGAGGCTTATGTGTGATAGAGCGAATCATATCACGGGGTTTGGATGCACCGGCGAAGTTTGCACCAACTCTCGATGTGAGAAAGGGCAATGCACGGTACCGAAGAGGGTAGCAAATTGCGGAAGGGTGAGAGTGTGTATAATCCATGGTCTCATATTAGTCATAAAGAACTCACATACTTATTGCGAAAGTTTATTAGCCCTCGAAGCAAAGTACTACTACTCATGCCTCTAGGGGGATAGATTGGTAGGACAAGGTCCATCGCCCGTCCCCTACAGCACTCATAAAGTAGACAATCAACAATAAATCATGCTCCAACTTCTTAGCATAATGACAAATCATACGTGCATGCTTCGGGAATCACAAACCTTAACATCAATATTCTTACTAATCCACAATTATCTACTAATACCTCCCACATATTACCATCTTAATATCACAAAACTATTGTAAGGAATCAAACTTATCATATTCAGTGATCTACATGAAAGTTTTTATTATATCCCTCTTGAATACCTATCATATCAGGACCAAATTCATAACCCGTGCATATTACCATTGCTATTCATTAGACTCTCAAAAATATATAAGTGAAGCATGAGAGTGGAACTATTTATTTAAAATATAACCACCGCCGTGCTCTAAAACATATAAGTGAAGCACTAGAGCAACTGCCTAGCTCAAAAGATATAAGTGAAGCACATAGAGTATTCTAACAAATCATGAATAATGTGTGTCCCTCTCAAAAAGGTGTGTTCATCAAAGATGATTGTAACAAACTAAAAAGCAAACAAAAGCAAACAAACTATATCACAAGACGCTACAAGTAAAACACATATCATGTGATGAATAAAAAATATAGCTCCAAGTGAGTTACCGATAGATTGTAGACGAAAGAGGGGATGCCTTCCGGGGCATCCCCAAGCTTAGACGCTTGAGTCTTCCTTGAATATTACCTTGGGGTGCCTTGGGCATCCCATAGCTTAGGCTCTTGCCGCTCCTTATTCCTTTATCCATCGTAGTCTCACCCAAAACTTGAAAACTTCAGCACACAAAACTCAACAGAAACCTCGTGAGATCCGTTGGTATAACAAACAAATCTTAAACTTTAGGTACTGTTGTAAATTGATTCATATTTAATATTGGCATAATGCTACTGTACTCCAACTTCTCCATGACTCATACCCCCCAATACGATCCATAGATTCATCAAAATAAGCAAACTATGCAACAAAAACAGAATATGTCTAAAACAGAACAGTCTGTAAAGATCTATTTAGAAGCCATACTTCTGTAACTCCAAACATTCTGATAAATTAGGACAACGTAACCAATTCATATGCCAATACTGTGTAAAAATTTCAGATTTTTCTGACGCTCCAGTACAGAATTAAAATTCCAGCACTGGACGCAAAACTTTCTGTTTTCCAAACAACATCAATTATACTATCATCAACATCATCTCAAAGGCATTACTTTGCACAAACACTAATTAAAACATAAAAATACAATCATAACAGAAGCTATAATTGTGTAAACACTCAAAAACAGAAGGTAAAAGCAAAAGGTTATTTTATTCATTGGGTTGCCTCCCAACAAGCGCTATCGTTTTATGCCCCTAGCTAGGCATAATGCATAGTTTCAAGTGTTGTCATCCTTCAAGTTAATTCCATAGGTGGCCCTCATAATAGATTCATAAGTTGATTTAATTCTCTTCCTAGGGAAGTGTTCCATCCCTTTCTTTAGTGGAAATTGAAATCTTATATTACCTTCTTTCATATCAATAATAGCACCGATTGTTCGTAGGAACGGCTTACCAAGTATTATAGGGCAAGAAGGATTACATTCAATATAAAGAACAATAAAGTCCATGGGCACATAATTTCTATTTGCAAGAATAAGCACATCATTTATTCTACCCAATGGCTTTTTAATAGTGGAATCCGCAAGATGCAAATTAAGGGAACAAGGATCCATGTCGGTGAGACCTAGCACATCACACAAAGACTTTGGTATAGTGGAAACGCTAGCACCAAGATCACAAAGGGCATTACATTCATAATCTTTAATTTTGACTTTAATAGTAGGTTCCCATTCATCTTGTAATTTTCTTGGAATTGAAGCTTCTAACTCAGGTTTTTCTTCATGTGCTTTCATCATGGCTTCTACAATATGTTTAGTGAAAGCTTTATTTTGTTCATATGCATTTGGTGAATTAATCATGGATTGAAACAAGGAAATACACTCAATTAAAGAACAACTATCATAATTAAAGTCCAAAGGAGTGGGTGCATTACTATTCAAAGTTTTGACCTCTCCAAACCCACTTTTTTCATTTTTATGATCAAGATTATCACCCTCCAAGCAAGTGGGACTCCTTCTATCTAAAGTTGACTCTTCTTTAGTCCCTTTTTCATCAAGTTTTATGTTACTAAATAATGATTCAATAGGAGTGACACCAATCATTTTAATATCTTCATCATTACTACGATAGAAACCGGGTGGAATCATTTTTTCTAGAAATTCTCGCTTAGCTCTCAACCTCGCGGTCCTTTCTTTACTTTCATTAATGAAGAAATAGATAGCTTTAATAGACTCATTTATATCATGCTTGGGTGTCAAAGTTTTAGTTTTGAGATTTTCCACATTATGAGCAATTCTATCCATGTTCCTAGCCAATTCATCAACTCTATTCAATTTTTCTTCTATCATAGCATTGAAATTCTTTTGCGAACTAATAAATTCTTTAATATTACTTTCAAGATCAGAGGGTATAATATTATTATTATTATTATAATTACCATAAGTATTGCCATAATTATTAGAGGAATTTCCAGGAAACGGTCTAGGATTGAAATTACCCCTATACGCATTGTTGTTGAAATTATTTCTAGAGACAAAATTCACATCAATAGCATCATTATTTTTCTCAATTAAAGTAGATAATGGCACATCATTAGGATCAATATGAGCATTTTTACTAGCAACCAATTTCAATAGAGCATCCATCTTATTACTCAAAGTATTAATTTCTTCAACAGAATTTACCTTCTTACCAATTGGAGTTCGCTCAGTGTGCCATTGAGAGTAATTTGTCATAATATTATCTAGAAGTTTCGTAGCTTCTCCCAATGTAATTTCCATAAAAGTACCACCTATGGCAGAGTCTAGCAAATTTCTAGAGACAAAGTTTAATCCTGCATAAATTTTTTGTATGATCATCCATAAATCTAAGCCATGAGTTGGGCAATTTCTTATCATTAATTTCATTCTCTCCCAAGATTGTGCAACATGTTCATGTTCAAGTTGCTTAAAATTCATAATTTGATTTCTTAGAGAAATAATCTTAGCGGGAGGAAAATACTTGGTTATAAAAGCATCCTTACACTTATCCCAAGAATCAATACTATTTCTAGGCAAGGATGAAAACCAAGTTTTAGCTCGATCTCGTAGTGAGAACGGAAATAATTTTAATTTGACAATATCATTATCCACATCTTTTTTATTTTGCATATCACAAAGCTCAACGAAAGTATTTAGATGGGATGCAGCATCTTCATTAGGACTACCAGAAAATTGTTCTTTCATAACAAGATTAAGCAAAGCAGCATTAATGTCACACGACTCCGCACTAGTGGCAGGAGGAGCAATAGGAGTACTAATAAAATCATTATTATTAGTATTGGAAAAGTCACGCAATTTTGTATTTTCTTGAGACATCGCGACAAAGCAAGCAAACAAGCAAAAAATGTTTTTGTGTTTTTGTAAAAAAAATTAGAAGTGGGGGAGATGAAAATGAGAGGCAAATGCAAATAAAAGGCAAATAAAGTAAATGCAAGTGGATGATAGTTTGTGCGAAGGTACTTGGTAATTTTGATGATGTCGGTGTATAAAACATGGGTATTTTATAGCCTGACTTATGCACAAACCGTTGCAGCCTCGTTGCCGGCCAAGGCTTGCCGGAACCTGCTGAACAACAAGATTCGAGGCCCAGTTACAGAAGCCACTGGGGAGAAGCTCAAGATGAAGCGATGACAAGCACTCAACTAAGTGCTGAAGATGAAGACGTCTCTTGCCGGCAAGGTTGAGCCGACAAGGTGAAGACCCGACAAGCTCCGTGCCGGCAAGCTCTCGCCAGCTCATCCGCGCTCCACCTCACCGGGCAGCTAGTCGCTAATCGGTGAGGTGTCGACCGCGCAGGCTGGTTGGTGAGATTTGTCGGGCACGTGTCAGCATGCAGGGAGGGGATTTGCCTTTGATGACACCCGTCCAGAAGGCGTGTCAAAGCAATACGAGGTAGCTGGGCGAGCGGTGCAGAAACCTTGCCGGGGCTACCTCTCCACATGACACCTAATGGGGCATTTAATGCTTTTGTCCTAAACTGGCAGAGTTAGGTATGATAGCACTGTTTGCTATCTAATCACTATGTAATGACTGTTTTGCCACTGTGGTAACCCCTTTAGCTATAAAAGGAGGGCCAGGGCAGCAATTAGAGGGATTCGGACCCCTTTTCAAACACTAGCACGTCTTGCATGCGTAGCTGCTCTCTCCGCACCTTGCCGGGAAATGCGATCCTTGTACTTGTGCTCACACTCATCCAATATACCAAAGCAGGAGTAGGGTTTTATGCTTCACAGCGGCCCGAACCTGGGTAAATCCCTTGCGCCTTCTGTTGATTCTGCTCTTTGTGTACGCTGATCTCCCCTGCCGAACCACAAGGGGCTGGATGGCCCCATAGATGGTCGTATCCACGACAGATGATGTCTCCCCGGCAACGGCGCCAGAAATTCTTCCTGCTACTTGTAGTCTGTGTTGGTATTTCCCCGAAGAGGAGAGGATGATGCAGTACAGTAGAGATAAGTATTTCCCTCAGTTAAGAACCAAGGTTATCAATCCAATAGGAGAACTAAGCAAAATTCCGTTAAGCGCACCAGCACACACAAGAGCAAACACTTTCACCCAACGCAAATAAGAGGGTTGTCAATCCTCTTAGTGGTTATTTGCAAGGATTAAATCTTATAGAGATAAATAGATAAACTAAAATACTAATTAAAATAAAAGTAAATAAATTGCAGCAAGGTATTTTTAGGTTTTTAATATATGATAAAGTAGACCGGGGGCCATAGTTTTCACTAGAGGCTTCTCTCTCGAACACATAGCATACGGTGGGTAAACAAATTACTATTGGGCAATTCATAGAAACGCAAATAATTATGGTGGATTCATGGCAATGATCATGTATATAGGCATCACGTCCGAGACAAGTAGACCGACTCCTGCCTGCATCTACTACTATTACTCCACTCATCGACCGCTATCCAGCATGCATCTAGGGTATTAAGTATGAAACAGAGTAACGCCTTAAGCAAGATGACATGATGTAGACAAAGTAAACTCAAGCAATATGATTATACCCCATATTTTTATCCTTAATGGCAACAATACAAATACGTGTCATGTCCCCTTCTGTCACTGGGATTGAGCACCGCAAGATTGAACCCATCACAAAGCACCTCTCCCATTGCAAGATAAATCAATCTAGTAGGCCAAACCAAATCGATAGATCGGAGAGAAATACAAAGCTATAATAATCATGCATAAAAGAGTTCAGAGAAGACTCAAATATTTCTCATGAATAATCTGATCATAAACTCACAATTCATCGGATCCCAAGAAGCACACCGCAAAAGAAGATTACATCGGATAGAACTCCAAGAACATCGAGGAGAACATGGTATTGAAGATCAAAGAGAGAGAAGAAGTCATCTAGCTACTAGCTATGGACCCGTAGGTCTATGGTAAACTACTCACACATCATCGGAAGGGCAGCAAGGTTGATGTAGAAGCCCTCCGTGGTCGATTCCCCCTCCGGCAGTGTACCGGAAAAGGCCTCCAGATGGGATCGCGGAAGAACAGAGGCTTGCCGCGGCGGAAAGGTTTTCTCTTCTGTCTCTCTGTTGGTTTGGGAATATTTGTGAATTTATAGCGAAGGAATTAGGTCAAGATGTACCACGAGGGGCCCACAAGCCTGGGGGGCGCGGCCACCCCCTGGGGTGCGCCCTCCAGGCTTGCCACCTCCTCATGACTCTTCTGGTCTTCTCCCAAAGCTTCCTAGGTCTCTTCTGGTCCAGAAAAAATTAATCCAAAGTTTTTTTCTCGTTTGGACACTTTTTGATAATGATTTTTTGAAAAGGCAAAAACAAGCAAAAAATAGCAACTGGCATTGGGCACTGAGTTAATAGGTTAGTCCCAAAAAAATGATATATAATTGCATATAAAACATCCAAGATTGATACTATAATAGCATGGAACAATCAAAAAATATAGATACGTTGGAGACATATCAATGGTTTGTCGTTGCATGTACATTTAGTTCAAATTTGAATTACGGCCATTATATGGCTAGGAACTCACTTAATGCCTTAAAAAGGTCAGATGAACCCTGAAAAAATCCAAATTTTAACATGACAGTTGTATTAGTGCTTGCTAACGGTACAAAAATATTCGAACAATTTCCATCACCATCCGTTGCCAGTGTACTCCAAATTAGTGTGCCGCGGGTAATTAAAAATGGACTACATCACACACAGTTGGTTATAAGAACTGTTTGCGATGAAAATTCGTGGGTCTTTTTATGTCTTCCTCCATAAGCTTCGCCGGATTCGTCTGCTCAAGCGTTGTTCACCCCCGAATCCTCGAGACCCCGATACCCATTCCCCATCCCCTTCTTGCAAAGAATGACGCCGTGGAGACGCTTCGTGAGGACCCGTACGATCGCCGAGTCCTCCTCGAGCGGCTCCGCCTCCGCCGAGAGGGCGTCTGCGCCAGCCGACAGGGCAGCTGCAGCAGCCGAAATGGCTGCAGCAGCTGCTACGACGGCGGCTACAAACGCCGAGAGCGCTCGAGCAGCCGTCCATGCCGCGGAGGTCACCCTGGACCGGGTCGAGGCCATCCACACCCAGGTCGAGGACACCCACGCCAAGATATTCCAGGCCTCCTTGGAATCTAGCATGCACCCCACGTCCGAAAAGGCAGTGGAGATGCTTGTCAATGATGCGGCGGCGGAGGCCATGGAGCCACTGCTTCCTCATGAGATTGCCGAGCGGGAGCTGGAGATGCAGGAGGCGGCGGAGATCGAGGAGCGCCGGGAGGAGGAGTTGCGTGTGGCTAAGGAGGAGGTAGAGAGCCGCCTGTCCGTTGAGGAATCGGCGGTGGAGTACCAACGCGAGCTCTGGCGCTGCCACTACTACGAGTACTACAACCTTGAGGGCAGTGCCAAGGATGAGGACGAGGACGGCGACGCGGTCGACTTCAGCCTGGGGGACGCGGAGTCCACCAGCGGCGGCATGTAGCCAGGACAAGTCATCGACATCTCATCTTACACCGGCGAGGCATAGGGCTGCGGCGCGTCGGCGGCTATGTTTAAATTATGCGTACTTAGCCTTTGTTTATAACACTGGTCCTTTGTTAGAGCAATGTTTAGGTCAACTGGCTCTGTTGAATTGCTAAAATTGCTCGATTCAGTAAGTGTGGGCCGTGTGCTGTAGGCTCTTTTGTGTACCCCCCAAATTAGCAAGTGATGTTAAATATGCAATGACGTGGATAAGCACTGTACCCAGGGAAATTTCCACCAAAATTTGAGTGCTCAAACTCAACGCATGCACGTAAAGTAGAAGAATCGTTTGCGATGCACACATTTGTTCTCCAGCGGTTCCTCCTCCTCGGACGAGTATGTCACCAGCCGGGTATGACTCTCTCCTCTCTCTCGCCCCCCTAGGCTTAGGGTTCTGATTTTTAATAAAGGATTTTAACCCGGAGACCGATTTGAGCCATTTGTTCCTCTTGTAGCTCCCTAGGACCATCACTTGCAAGGAATGGAGTGGGGTAGCTGAAGATTTGCCTGCTCGTTGTCACCATCAATCTCCATGCTTGAAGTTAGTGGCTTTTGAATCTGTGGACAGTGGGAGGAAGTTTCTGGCATGTGCAGAGAAGGTTAGGCCCACTTTCGTTGTTACAAATCATTTGTTAGATGTGATTACACTGTCACTGTGCTATGTTAATATGGATGTGATTAAGACAATGTCAAAGTTTCTACCTAGTATCTAAAAATGTTGCCATCTCAACAGCGATGCCCTGGGAAAATTATTTGGCACCGCTTCAGCAGTTTGTGCACCCAACTTTGCTCCACACAACCGAGCAGCCAAGCAATAAAATACTAATACTTTATGGCAGGAAGGAACTGGGCATCGGAGCAACTAGGTGCTCCGGTTCCCTGAATTTTTTCTCTGGCAACGACTCGGCAGTGCAGGATACCGGTGCCAAATGTAGCAACAGTTGATTTGACACCGGTTTTGGCCTACACAGTGGAGGGCCTTTATTGGTATTAGTTCTATGTTATTAAATTTGTGCATGTACAAACCTGTTAGTATTAATTTGATGGCATTGAAACACTATCGCTGTGATGTTGCAGTTATATTTAGCATCCTCATAAAATGGTCAATTTGTTATTATAGTAGCTGACTAAGAACTTAATTATAGCTTGTGATGTTCCTAAATTTGGTTGTTGTCTCGATAGCAATTAATTCATTTGCACATTGAACTTTTTGAGAAGATATGTCATAATAAACGTGTTTCTGCAGTTTTTCAAAATATGTATGTGGTGATTTTATATGTTGCTAGAAACCCATTTTCCCTACAACTGTAACTGATTTAGTTTTAAATATTATAGGATGAACGGAAGAGTTCTTACCTGGAGTGGGTTGATCAAGAGTGGCCACCGTCTTTGAAGATGTGCCTAGCAAAGCTCTGGAGCATGTTTGAGGAAGAGTATATAGATAGGCTTAGAGAAAATGTTGTCAACGCTGAAGAATATTTCAAGGTACTGGAAAAAAAAGAGGAAGATGGAGAATGAGCTCAGATTTTTTAAATTAGACTAAGATGGTGTTTGCGAAGGAGGAGGCACTTTCCCAGTTGGTCAGTGCAAAACAAGTTCTTACTGAACTGAAAGCAGAGGTGGAGAAGACTAATTTGGCTGATCATGCATCAGTCGATTAGGGAAATGAATATATTGTTCTAATATTGTGCTTATGAAGGTGAACTAGCTATATGCTGTATTGTGCTGTTTTCACGTACCTATCGTACTGTGATGTTATAATATATTTATGTGCCTGATATGAAAATGGCAAACAGCTGTTTGATATGAAATGTGATTTTGCTTAATACTAGAATTATTAATAGTAAACTAATAAACCTGCTAAATGGGTCATAGAACTTTACAAACGGTTCTAGCAGCAAAAGCGTGTGTGATATACTTGAATAACGCAAACGGTTTACAGAGGCAGAGCATGTGTGATTGTTACACCTATCACAGACGATGCTATACAGAAAATTGTGTGTGATGTAGATACGAACGGAAACGTTTGTCTGGGATTCTACGAACGGAAACGTTTGTCTGGGATTCACTGTGTGGGATGTACATACGAACGGAAATGATTGGGCCTATATAATTGTATGTGTTGGCTCGCCCGATCGCACACGAGCTCATTTTGCCCAGCGTGTGTGACCAGAGGACCTATCCCCGACGGTTTTTGGGTCGAGTGGGAAGGACCCCCCCTATCGCACACACAGGCAAGGCGACGGTTTAAAACTCCATCACGGAAAGGGGTTAAAAAACGTTTGTATAGCAGCTCGCTGTACCAGTGCCTCGTAGCCCCTCCTGACCTAATTCCAGTGCTATAAATTCCCAAATATTCCCAATATACCAGGGAGACAGAAGAGAAAACCTTTCCGCCACCGCAAGCCTCTATTCTTCCGCGATCCCATCTCGAGGCCTTTTCCGATACTCTGCCGGAGGGGGAATAGATCACGGAGGGCTTCTTCATCAACCTTGCTGCCTTTCTGATGATGTGTGAGTAGTTTACCATAGACCTACGGGTCCATACCTAGTAGCTAGATGGCTTCTTCTCTCTCTTTGATCTTCAATACCATGTTCTCCTCGATGTTCTTGGAGTTCTATCCGATGTAATCTTCTTTTGCGGTGTGTTTGTTGGGATCCGATGAATTGTGAGTTTATGATCAGATTATTCATGAGAAATATTTGAGTCTTCTCTGAACTCTTTTATGCATGATTATTATAGCTTTGTATTTCTCTCCGATCTACCGATTTAGTTTGGCCAACTAGATTGGTTTATCTTGCAATGGGAGAGGTGCTTTGTGATGGGTTCAATCTTGCAGTGCTCAATCCCAGTGACAGAAAGGGACATGACACGTATTTGTATTGTTGCCATTAAGGATAAAAAGATGGGGTTTAATCATATTGCTTGAGTTTACTTTGTCTACATCATGTCATCTTGCTTAAGGCATTACTCTGTTTCATACTTAATACCCTAGATGCATGCTGGATAGCGGTCGATGGGTGGAGTAATAGTAGTAGATGCAGGCAGGAGTCGGTCTACTTGTCTCGGATGTGATGCCTATATACATGCTCATTGCCATGAATCCGTCATAATTATTTGCTTTTCTATCAATTGCCCAACAGTAATTTATTTATCCACCGTATGCTATGTGTTAGAGAGAGAAGCCTCTAGTGAAAACTATGGCCCTCGGGTCTACTTTTATCATATATTAAAACTAAAAATACTTTGCTGCAATTTATTTACTTTTATTTTATTTAGTATTTTAGTTTATCTATCTATCACTATCAGAATTAATCCTTGCAAATAACCGCTAAGAGGATTGACAACCCTCTTATTTGCGTTGGGTGCAAGTGTTTGCTTTTGTGTGTGCAGGTGCATTTAATGGGATTTTGCTTGGTTCTCCTACAGGATTGATAACCTTGGTTCTTAGCTGAGGGAAATACTTATCTCTACTATACTGCATCATCCTCTCCTCTTCAGGGAAATACCAACGCAGTCTAGAAGTAGAAGAGACCGACGGGATGATGAAGATGGCCTCCGGTGATGATTTCCCCCTCCGACAGGGTGCCGGAAAAGGGCTCCAAATGGTATTTCTTCGTTACAGAGGCTTGTGACAGCGGCGTCGCAGTTCTAGGTTTATTTCTGGGGGTTTCTCTATTTATAGGATTTTTCAGCGTTGGAATCACGCGAAAAGGAGCTACGAGGGGCCCACAAGGCAACATCACACGCCCCCCCAGGCCGCGCCGTGATACCTTGTGACCTCCTCGTGAGGCTTCTGGTCCTTCCACGAAGCTTCGGGGATCACTTTTGGTCCAAAAAAATCGTCAAAAAGTTTCGTCCAATTCCGAGAACTTTTATTTCTGCACAAAAAACAACACCACGGTAGTTCTGTTGAAAACAGCGTCAGTCCGGTTTAGTTCTAATCAAATCATACCAAAACCATATAATTTTTTTATAAACATGGCATGAATACTTCATAATTTATATATACGTTGGAGACGTATCACCATCTCTATAAGTGTCACAAACAGCCCTAGAGTTCCTACTAAAATAACACCATATGATACGCATCAACCAACTCTAATGTCACCACAAGTATCCGTGAGTTGATTATTTGATATGCATCAAAACAACTTCAGATTCATAATATTTGATCCACACAAAGAACTTCAAAGAGTACCCCAAAGTTTCTATCAGAGAAAAGAAGATGAAAACGTGCAATCAACCCCTATGCCTAGATTACCCCAAGGTCACGAGAATCCGCAAGTTGATTACCAAAACATACATCAAGTGACTCAATAGAATACCCCATTGTCACCACTGGTATCCACATGCAAGACATACATCAAGTGTTCTAAAATCCAAAGTATTCAATCCGAAAATAACGAAACCTCAAAGGGAAAGACTCAATTCATCACAAGAAGATAGAGAGGGAAGAAACACCATATGATCCAACTATATTAACAAAGCTCGTGGTACATCAACATCGTGCCAAATCAAGAACACGAGAGAGAAATAGATCAAACACATAGCTACTGGTACATACCCTCAGCCCCGAGGGTGAACTACTCCCTCCTCATCATGGAGACCGCCGGGATGAAGAAGATGGCCTCCGGTGATGATTCCCTCCCCCCCTCCGGCAGAGTGTCGGAACAGGGCTCCGGATGAGATCACTTTGGTACAGAGGCTTGCGGCGGTGGTGTCGGAGTTCTAGGTTTCTTTTTGGGGTTTTCTATATTTATAGGATTTTCAGTGTTGGATTCACGCTGGGCGGGGGGGGGGGGGCACGAGGGAGCGACAAGCTCGGTAGGCGCGCCCTGGGGGGGAGGGCGCGCCCCCCAGGCTTGTCACTTCCTCGTGAGGCTTCTGGTCCTTTGATACGTCTCCAACGTATCTATAATTTTTGATTGTTCCATGCTATTATAGTAACAATCTTGGATGTTTTATATGCAATTATATGCCATTATATATCATTTTTTGGGACTAACCTATTAACCCAGTGCCCAGTCCCAGTTGCTGTTTTCCGCTTGTTTTTGCCTTTTCAGAAAATCATTATCAAAAAGTGTCCAAACGAGAAAAAAACTTTGGATTGATTTTTTCTGGACCAGAAGAGACCCACGAAGCTTCGGGAGAAGACCAGAAGAGCCACGAGGAGGCGGCAAACCTGGAGGGCGCGCCCCCCAGGCTTGTGGGCCCCTCGTAGCCCCTCCTGACCTAATTCCAGTGCTATAAATTTCCAAATATTCCCAATATACTAGAAAGACAGAAGAGAAAACCTTTCCGCCACCGCAAGCCTCTGTTCTTCCGCGATCCCATCTGGAGGCCTTTTCCGGTACTCTGCCAGAGAGGGCATCGATTACGGAGGGCTTCTTCATCAACCTTGCTGCCCTTCCGATGATGTGTGAGTAGTTTACCACAGACCTACGAGTCCATACCTAGTAGCTAGATGGCTTCTTCTCTCTCTTTGATCTTCAATACCATGTTCTCCTTGATGTTCTTGGAGTTCTATCCGATGTAATCTTATTTTGCGGTGTGTTTGTTGGGATCCGATGAATTGTGAGTTTATGATCAGATTATTCATGAGAAATATTTGAGTCTTCTCTGAACCCTTTTATGCATGATTATTATAGCTTTGTATTTCTCTCTGATCTATCGATTTGGTTTGGCCTACTAGATTGATTTATCTTGCAATGGGAGAGGTGCTTTGTGATGGGTTCAATCTTGCGGTGCTCAATCCCATTGACAGAAAGGACATGACACGTATTTGTATTGTTGCCATTAAGGATAAAAAGATGGGGTTTAATCACATTGCTTGAGTTTACTTCGTCTACATCATGTCATCTTGCTTAAGGCGTTACTCTGTTTCATACTTAATACCCTAGATGCATGCTGGATAGCGGTCGATGGGTGGAGTAATAGTAGTAGATGCAGGCAGGAGTCGGTCTACTTGTCTCGGACGTGATGCCTATATACATGATCATTGCCATGAATCCGTCATAATTATTTGCTTTTCTATCAATTGCCCAACAGTAATTTGTTTACCCACCGTATGCTATGTGTTCGAGAGAGAAGCCTCTAGTGAAAACTATGGCCCCAGGGTCTACTTTATCATATATAAAAAACCTAAAAATACTTTACTGCAATTTATTTACTTTTATTTTGTTTAGTATTTTAGTTTATCTATCTATCACTATCAGAATTAATCCTTGCAAATAACCGCTAAGAGGATTTACAACCCTCCTATTTGCGTTGGGTGCAAGTGTTTGCTTTTGTGTGTGAAGGTGCGCTTAACGGAATTTTGCTTGGTTCTCCTACTAGATTGATAACCCTGGTTATTAACTGAGGGAAATACTTATCTCTACTATACTGCATCATCCTCTCCTATTTGGGGAAATACCAACACAGTCTACAAGTAGCAGGAAATATTTCTGGCGCCGTTGCCAGGGAGACATCATCAAAATTACTAAGTACCTTCTCACAAACTATCATCCACTTGCATTTATTTTATTTGCCTTTTTATTTGCATTTGCTTCTAGTTTTCATCTGCCCCACTTCTAATTTTTTTTACAAAAACACAAAAATATTTTTATTTGCTTGTTTGCCTCACCATTATGGCTAGTTCTTCGCTTGTTACTATTACTCCAGAAAATGATGTGCTTAATTTTAAACAAAGGGGAGGAGGAAATTTAAAAGATGCTTGGTATAGGATTTGCGATGCTCAAAATAGATCAACTCGTAAGCAATCCACAACCGTTCTTCTTCGAAATTTTTATGTGGGAATTACTACTTGGTATAGATTTGTGCTTGACACTATCACCGGAGGGAATTTCTTGATGTGTCCTACGTCGGATGCTTTCAATGCTATGGGAAATTTAGTGGGTTCACCCCCTATCATAATTAATGAAACGACATTGACTTTGGAACATGTTATGCGAAGGTTAGAAGCTATTGAAAATAAGATGCCTACTATTGAACATCTTGAAAATTTAGATAAAAAGGTCCATAATCATATTACTCAATTTGGTTCTAAGGTGGGAATTGCTTTGAAAACTTTAAAGGAAAAGGAACCGATAATTAACGAAAGGATAGAACAAAGCCCCGCTAGAATTGACAAATTAGAAGAGATTATCAATAACTTAGGTTCCGCTTTTTCATCCGCTAAAAACATTGATAGGACTCCTCCTAATAAAAATTGCAAGTTTATGTATGTTCCTAAGGTTAAGGGTGCTACTTCTATTAAAAGGAGCGAGGATCTTAAAATGATTAGCGTGCACCCTAATTTCATTGATGTAATAAAGGAACCCATCCATAAAAGCAAAATTCTTGATTTCATGCCTAGAAGTGTGATGATAAGAAACTCCTATGTTAAATCTACTAGAAAAAAATGGATGTGTAATTGAGGAGTTGGAAACCAAGGATGACAACACTTGAAACTATGCATTATGCCTAGCTAGGGGCATAAAACAATAGCGCTTGTTGGGAGGCAACCCAAGGAATAAAATAAATTTTTGTTTTTACTTTATGTTCTTGTGTGTTTACACAATTATAGCCTCTGTTATGATTGTGTTTTTATCTTTTAATTAGTGTTTGTGCCAAGTAATGCCTTTGGGATGATGTTAATGATAGTATAATTGATGTTGTTTGGAAAACAGAAAGTTTTGCGTCCAGTGCTGGAATTTTAATTGTGTACTGGAGAGTCAGAAAAATCTGAAATTTTTACACGGTATTGGTATATGAATTTTTTACGTTGTCCTAGTTTTTTAGAAATTTTTGGAGTTACAAAAGTATGGCTTTTAAATAGATCTTTATGGACTGTTCTGTTTTAGATAGATTCTCTTTTTGTTGCATAGTTTGCTTATTTTGCTGAATCTATGGATCGTATCGGGGGGTATGAGTCATGGAGAAGTTGGAGTACAGTACATTATGCCAATATTAAATATTAATCAATTTACAACAGTACCTAAAGTTTAAGATTTGGTTATTATACTAATGGATCTCACGAGGTTTTTGTTGAGTTTTGTGTGCTGAAGTTTTCAAGTTTTGGGTGAGACTACGATGGACAAAGGAATAAGGAGCGGCAAGAGCCTAAGCTTGGGGATGCCCAAGGCACCCCAAGGTAATATTCAAGGAAGACTCAAGCATCTAAGCTTGGGGATGCCCCGGAAGGCATCCCCTCTTCCGTCTACAATCTATCGGTAACTCACTTGGAGCTATATTTTTATTCATCACATGATATGTGTTTTACTTGGAGCGTCTTGTGATATAGTGTATTTGCTTTTGTTTGCTTTTTAGTTTGTCACAATCATCTTTGCTGAACACACCTTTTTGAGAGGGACACACATTATTCGTGATTTGTTAGAATACTCTATGTGCTTCACTTATATCTTTTGAGCTAGGCAGTTGCTCTAGTGCTTCACTTATATCTTTTAGAGCACGGTGGTGGTTATATTTTAAAGAAATAGTTGCACTCTCATGCTTCACTTATATCTTTTTTAGAGTCTAATGAATAGCAATGGTAATATGCATAGGTTATGAATTTGGTCCTGATATGATAGGTATTCAAGAGGGATATAATAAAAACTTTCATGTAGATCACTGAATATGATAAGTGTGACGCCCCCGACTTAATCGTGCACTAATCATACACGCAAATGGACACGATCAAGCCTAAGGACTCACTTGAAGATATCACAACACAACTCTAAACACAAATAAAAGTCATACAATCTTTATATTACAAGCCAGGGGCCTCGTGGGCTCGAATACATAAGCTCGCGAACAAGCGTTAGCGGAAGCAACAACAGTATCTGAGTACAGACACAAAGTTAAACAAGCTGCCTTAAGAAGGCTGAGCAAAACAACGACACTGGATCGAAAAGGCACAGGCCTCCTGCCTGGGAGCCTCCTATCTACTCTTGGTCGTCGGTGGTCTCCACGTAGTAGTAGGCTCCGCCGTGGTAGTAGTAGTCGTCGGCGGTGACAGCTGGCTCCGGGGCTCCGTCATCTGGTCATAGCAATCGGGTATGGGGAAAAAGGGGAAGCAAAGCAACCGTGAGTACTCATCCAAAGTACTCGGAAGACTTACATCAGATCTATTCTAAACATAGTAACCAGTTCTTAGTTCACTCTCTGTTCGATTTAGAACTCGCCCGAGCCGTGCTCGCCATGGCCGTCGTCGTAGCCGTGGCCAACGCGCTCCCCATCGCCGGAAAAGATGTCCAGGAGGACCGCGACCATCGACTTCGTCCATACCGAGCATCAAATCGAGCCGGGGCGGCCCGTGTGCTCGCCATCGAGCTCGACTTCATCGCGTACGTCGTCATCATCTGTCGTAGATTACCGCCGTTCCGGTCCGTCCCCGACCTCCCCGAGCACGCCTACGGCTCCGTGGTGAGCTTCTCCTCCGATTCGGTCGCCGTTTGCCGTCCCCGAGATCATCCGAGTTCGCGCGTACGCGTACGTACGCGCGTGCTTAATGCTGCCGCTGCTGCCTTGCTACCGCTGCCGCGTTGCCGTTGCTCTATTGCTGCCTAGTTGCTGCGCTAGCTGATGCTCTGCTTGCTGTGCTGCTCGCCGCTGCGCACTGCTACTGCTCGTGTACCGCCGCTGCCACTGCTATGCTATTGCTACTACCCGCTGCTCTGCTGCTGATGCTAGCCGCCACCACTGCTTAGCTGCGCTGCTGCTCCTGCTGCCGCTAGCTGCTGCTGCTGTCCGGCGCTGGCCTTGGTTATGGCCGTGGCCGTGGCCAAGCATGTGTGTGTGTGTGTGTGTGTGCTGTGTGTGTGCAACGTGTGTGTGTCGTGTGTGTGTCTGTGTGCCCCGTGTGTGTGTGGCCGGTGTGCCACTGCACATGGACCGGCCCTTGTTTAAATTAGTACTAGTTTAGTTAGTATTAGCTAGTGCTAAATTAGTCTAGTAGTAGATGACATGTAGGACCCCATTAAATAAGTAAATTTATTTATTTGTTTAGGTAGAGCCTATGACATGTGGGACCCCCCAAACACTGTTCGCTTTGACCAGTCAAATTGACTTGGTCAATTCGGATTAATTAAATATAATAATTCCAGAAATTCCTGAATATTGATAAAACTTTGAAAATTAATAGAAAATAATCCATAACTCAGATGAAAATAATTTATGTATAAAAATCGATCAGAAAAATATAACGAATCCGAATATATCATCCACATGCATGACAAACATCGTTGTCACAATGAACATTGAATTTTGGCAACCGGATCAATACCGAGAGTAATACCTGGAACCGAGAAAATATTCCGAAATATTTTCCCGCTTCATTTAAAATGCTTAGTCAATAGGTCACACCATCACTCCATTTTGCCATGCCATGCATAATGTTGCATTTGATTGCCTGAGTTATTTATTTCTGTTCCCGCTTTATTTTTCGGTAGACCCTGAGACTCCGGTAGACCAAGAGTACGACGACACCACCGACGATCCTTCTTTCTCGGCAGAGCTTCCAGGCAAGCAAACCCCCTTGATCATTCCTATATCGCCTATTCCTTCTCCCTCATGCTTGCATTAGATTTGGCTACTGTAATTGCTTGCTCCTATTCTGATGCATAGCCTGTTTTGTAACCTACTGTTGTTACTTTACCTATCATCCTAAACTGCTTAGAATAGTTTGGTTAGTGATCCATCATTGACCCCTCACCTTGTCTCTGTTACCCCGCTTTGTTACCAGTGCCTCGATCATTGTGATCGATGTACAGAGACCGTCACATCACCACACACCCCCTTAGTTGTACGGCTCTGCAGGGCTACTATCGAGTGCCGAGGGTGATACCTCATACTGCACTTCTGATGATATCTCTGTAGCATGGCACATCGATGGTGATTGCAGAGGGTGATTCCTCGCTCTCCCCTTCCCGATGATGACTCTGTCGTGTAACTCCTTTAAGTGGGGACCATCGAGGGTGATTCCTCTTGGTTCTCCTTAATGGATTACATCGAGTGGGAATCCATCGATGGTGACTCCTCGGGTTCCCTTTGATGTTTTGGACACACGGTTACCATGACTTTTATCTCAGACCTTTGTTGCATGCGGGTCGACCCCGAGGGGTACCCGCGGGAAATGTGGAGTCGGGTTGACCTGGAGGGTACCCGCGAGATAATTACGAGGTGCGACCGGGCAGGCAGAGACCGCCCTAGAGAGGGATGGGCCTGACCCTTGTTGCACTTCCTTGAGACGAGACGACAGGAGTACAGATCATCACCGCGAGCTCCCAATACACTAACGGATTTGGGTATTTGATCTGAGTTGGTCGTTGGCCATATACGCACTACCACCACGTGGGATAATGGTTATGGGACCCTCTACGTCGTATGTATCAGCCGAAAGCTCTTCAGATGTCACACCTCAGAGATGCGGGCTGATTGTTGGGGTGAGCTGGTTACGTCTGTTGGTGCTTCCACAGTCGCGCTTGGGCCCCGGCCAGTCTCGCAACGTGCAGGAGTGCAAAGGGCGATGGCCCAAGACCCCTTCGCACTTAGGATTTAGACCGGCGTGCTGACCTCTCTGCTGAGCCTAGGTAGGACTACGCCGTGTCGATTACCCGAGGCCGGGCATTACCCAGCAAGTGTGTCCGGCCAGATGTGATCGAGCGTGTTGGGTAACAGTAGTGCACCCCTGCAGGGAAGTTATCTATTCGAATAGCCGTGTCCACAGTAACAGGATGCTCAGTGTTGTATCCCGATCTACTACAACTTGAACTGAATACATGTTACTTTAATTGTAAGCTCCGAGATCGCTTTCTCGCAGGGAGTCGAGGGAGGATCTCTGGGCTTTGCTTCTACATGCTTGTTACTTTATAATATGCTAATCTGCACTCTTCTAATGCTGCAAGACACTGAAGATGCTAGTCTTCGATAGGCTAGGCCTTCCCCTCTATTCTGGCATTCTGCAGTTCAGTCCAAAGATATAGCCCCATTCCTTTGATACCGATGCATAATTAGTATAGTTCTGATGTCAGTCTTGCGAGTACTTTGGATGAGTACTCACGGTTGCTTTGCTTCCTCTTTTTCCCCATACCCGCTTGCTGTAATCAGACGACGGAGTCCCGGAGCCAGACGCCACCGCAGGAGCTTACTACCAGGAGAGTCCCGAAGGCACGTACTACTGGGTTGAGCCAGCCGGCCAGGAGTAGTTCGGAGGCCCTAGGCAGGAGACCTGCGCCTTTTCGATCAGTGTCGTTGTTATGCTAGCCTTCTTAAGGCAAACTTGACTAACTATGTCTGTACCCAGATATTATTTGTTTGTATGACTTATGTATTCGGGTCCTCGTGACCCCTGGTTTGTAATATGAAGATTTATGTTTAAATTTGAGTTTAGAGTTGTGTTGTGATATCTTCCCGCGAGTCTCTGATCTCGAGCGTGCACGTTTGCGTGTATGATTAGTGCACGGTTGAGCAGAGGACGTCACACATATCCAAACCCATTAGTGTGTTGGGAGCTCGCGGAAACGAGAAGAGACTCACGATCATGTGACCCCGTCGCCCCGTCTCGTGGACTTACGGCAAGGGCTAAGAATGCCCGGCCGTGCCACGTAATTATCTCGCGGGTACCCTCTTGGTTAACCCGACTCCACATCTCTCGCGGGTACCCCTCGGGGCCGACCCGTCTTCCACAAGTATTTGTAGTAAGTCAAAGTAACCGTGTGTCCAAAACATCAAGAAGGAATCCGAGGAATCACCCTTGTTGGATTCCCACTCGATGTATCCGTCAAGGTGAACCCGGAGGAATCACCCTCGTTGGCATTCACTCTTGCGGGGTTGCACGACAGAAGCTACATCGGAGGTGGTGAAAGAGGAATCACCCTCGTTGACCCACAACCGACTAGCTATACTACAGAGGCCACAACAGGAGTGAGATATGAGGTATCACCCTCGGCACTCGATATTAGCTCTGCAGAATCGAGCCACTTAGGGGTGTGCGGTGATGTGCTGGTCTCAGCCCGTCGATCACCTTGATCGGGGCACTAGCAACAAAGCGGGGCAACTAAGACAAGGAAGAGGGGCCACAGATGGTTCACTACCAACCTACACTAAGCATTTAGGATATCAGGTAAAGTATCAAAAGCAGTTAACAAAAACAGGCTATGCATCAGAATAGGTATTCAGAACATTAACTGTAGCAGTTCTAATGCAAGCAGGAGGGAGAAAGAATAGATGATGTAGGCATGCGTCAAGGGGGGTTGCTTGGCTGGAAGCTTTGCTGGAAAAGAAAAGTTGTCGGTGATGAAGTAGTCCTCAGGGGCCACGTCAGTGCCGGGATCTATCGGAGAAGAAGAGGAGGAAGAAACAGATAAATACACGGCAACAAAAGCAATCACAAAACATGACATGACTATAAGCTATGCCGGAGTGATCTAACGCAGAGCTAAGTGCTACAGACGGAGCGGGAAAATATCTGGGGATATTTTCCTGGCTTTGTGCATCTGTCAGACAGATGAACCGGAGGGGAAGGTTTCATGTTTGTAGTGCTAGAGGCAGGTGACAGCTACACAGAGGGCACCATCGGATTCGTCTCGTTTTTCTGATCAACTTTCATGTAGAAAACTTTTCCATCGGAGTTACCGATTATTTTCTACGAATTTCCCAAGTTTTTTAAACATTTCTAGAATTTCTGAAAATTGGCTAAGTCTGATAATTGCTCAGTTTTTTAAGCATCACTTAGCTATTTTCCAGAGGCTATAGCTAGTGTTCTGTACATCCAATGATTTTGCTCCAATGGGATAAGTTGGACTTTGACATGTCTACTTCCTATCCATATAATTTTCATCTATGTTAGGACTTGTTTTGATGCTGTCAAAGGGGGTGGTCAAACAGCAGCAGCAGTAGAAAGCTAGCTACTACTACAGTAGCAATCGGCAGCTACTGTAGCAGTAGTAGTGCAGCGGCAGCGGCTACCGCACAGGCACGGGAGCGGGCGCGCGCGCGGCAGAGCGGGCGCAGGCGGACAGGCGCACGCTCGCACGGGAGGCAGCAGCTAGCGGCAGTACGCAGCGGCAGCAGCAGAACGTAGCAACAGCTCCGAGCGGGAGCAGCAGAGCAGCACGAGCAGCAGGCGCCCGCGGGCACGCGCGGGCGAGGCACAGGAGCCGCGGCCATGGGCAGGAGCAGGCGGCAGTAGCAGCAACATGTACGCGTACGCGAAAGCGGAGGTCCGGCCATGGCCATGGAACGATGGCATACGGCGATGGATCGAAGGGCAAAGCAAGGGTAGTGGAGGAGATGCACACCGCGGAGCTCAGGGACAGCTCGGTTGCGGCGGGGATGGACCGGAGTAGCGGCCACCATCGACGAGATGTGGCGGCCGTGGGTGAAGACGACGGCGGTGGCGAGCGTACGTGGCCTCCTAGCTCGAGCCCTTCGGCGTGGTGATGGAGCCGACCACTACGGAGATCCCGGACATCTTCGCGCGACGAGGGGAGGCCGTTGGCCGCGTCGACGGCGATGGCGCGTCGACAACCGCGTCGTGTGACGAACAGAATGAAGGGAGTGAGCGAGGGGGAAGAACTGGAGGGGCTGGGGTTGTCCAGGGGGCTCGGCCTTATCCTCCCCAGCCACCCACTCCATCGCTGTGGCGACCCGTGGCCGGAGCGTTGCGCGCCGGCGAGTCCAATGCCGACACACACTGGGAGCAGGTGAGGAAGACCACTGTGGGAGGTGGGCTGGGCTGATTGCTAGATGGGCCAAGTGCACAGTGAAACGCTTTCTCTCTTTATCCTTTCTATAAAACAAATAGCTCATGTTCCTATTTAGTTTAGCTAGTAAAAGAATTTTGCTCAATATGAAACTTGGCACAAAAATACAGGGCAATATCCTGGGCAGTCACAAAAAGTTTGGGGCCAAAAGGTGATGTCCAAGCATTTTTAGAAAATGAAAAGGCCATTTAAAATGCTGCTGGACCAGAAAATAAATTCCCAGGGGCAATTTGGGAATTCCAAAAATGTTGGTTTCAATATGACAAATATTTAGGGATTATTTGCCATAGGATGGACTATTTTGATTGCCTGACAGAAGAAATAAATATTTGACATGCATTTCAAATGGGAAAAAGGCTTTGATTTTGGACAAGTGGCAAAGGGGCTTAGTAAAGCATGATGATAAGGCCACCATTAGAGGGGGATTACTGTAGTTTGATGCTGGGGATGTTACAAATCTCCTCCACTACAAGAAATCTCGTCCCGAGATTTAAGAGGTGGAGTAAGGGGTATCTTCGGGAGATCGGACCTTTGCAAGGTCGATTATCTGGTGGATAATCTAGGGAATGTGGCAGGAAGTATCTCTCGAATTGAAACTTAAGAAAACATCGAGAGGAAAGTAAGACGGTACCATAGGAGGTTTCAAGCGGATAGACTACTGTTCGATACCTGAATAGAGCATGAAAGGGGTCAGAGCAACGGGAATAGATCATCTCTCGGAAGGTGGCTCGTGACATCATACGAAGCCAAGTGCAAAGGATACTTCAGAATTAAGGATGTATAAGAGAGTCAGGTTTTCGATCCTGTGGAAACTGGGGTGAGTGTCAATCAAAAGTAGGGAGGACGGTGACATCTTACACGGTCACGACAGCAAGGCCTATCAGAGGATATCTTGTCAGCTATGTTGGCAACAATGTCGGTACCAAGGGCGGGGAACAAAGAGAACCATTTTCCTGCTCGCAAGGCGAGGCCGACCAATAGTCAAAGTTCTCATCCACCGGTGGTTACCGGAATGTCAGCAACAATAGTGACAGGGTCTTACTGACAGAGTTGTACTCCGAGGTGTTTACATAAGCAGGGAATTATCAATGTTCAGATCATATAGATCACAAGAAGGTTAAACAGACGAATGGAAAGGAAAATGTGATTATACACAAGTATTAGGTGTATATCCTTTCCAAGGAAAAGCAGAGCATGATATACATGGTAGTATAGCAAGTACCAAATCACCTAGATAACGGGGCGAGGAAAGTCATGATGCTACCCATACAACTGTGTGTGGATAACAGATCAAGAAACATTTAGCATTGCGCTTCCAATGTTCCTGTCAATATTCGGAATACCACTGTCATGCTTCGAGGTAGCAATGATATGGTGTTTCAAGCAAGGGTTGAATCTGAAGATCATAAGAAATATAGAAGGAACGATTTCAGGAATATCAAGGAGCTCAAGGTATAACCAAAACATGACCAAGTCTGTGTTGGCAGGTAGTCAGGGGTGTTATTGATGATACACAAATCATCGAGGAGCAGGGATGGATTTCTCACCATGAATACGATTGACATCTCAGAAGAAGTCAAAATGTTGATGTTGATCACGACACATTTGTCGACGGATTTCAAGAAGATGAAATCGATCAGTAAGATGATCAAGGCAGATGGAATGAGGTTCAAGGTCAACGGAACCACGGATATGACGGTCGGGTTCATGTTGTGTAAGCAAAACGATATGATGATGAAAGTTTGACACGGGCTTAGCCCATTATCAGAAATGTGCACTGGGAAGGAGGACCAGGTAGCACAGTTAAAATTAGCATGATAATTTTGTAGCCGGTCGACTAGGAATGACATTGTTGAGTACATACTCATAAGCAACAAAGATGCAATAAGAGTTATTGAATACGAAGGACACCGTCGGATAATAATCCAACAAAGGATTTGACAGTTCACAAGGGATCCGATGTGAGTATCGGTACTCAACCAGAAGAAGAAGAATGCAAAGGCATCAGATTACAGAAACAACTAAGTAATTCGACGTTAAATGCAAAGGAATTAGGATTTCCAAAACGAAGGATCAGAAACAGATGCTCTGATCAAAGATGAGTAAGTTGAATAAACTAGATGGACAATTAATTGCAACTTGATTGGCCGAGAACTAACTCATGTCCAAAATGACGTCTGAGCCAGAAGGACGAATTCTAGGAATTAATTGATGATAGCGAGCATTCACATACATATTGAATCAAGGGACTCAAAATGATAGTGACAAAGGATGCTAATGATTATTATTAGACATATGGAATTAACCATAATGCAGGCAGGCAAGACTTTCCAAAGCAATAGGTTGCAGAGGATCCTCGGGAGATCAGATAGGATTTCAGAATAATTTTTGGGAATCACATGAACAACTGGGAATGAATGGATCCCTGGTAAGTGTGAGGAATTATTTGTAGGTGTAAAAAGGAGCTGCAAGGTAGCAGGCACAAAGGATTCTCGGAACAACGAAGAGTAATTCAGGGTATCTTGTAAAAACAAGAGCAACTGGGAATGAAGGTACCAATGGCATGGATGTGTAGTTATCCACAGAGATTTATCGGTGGTAGGGAACTGTAAGAACAGGGGGCACATGGGTCTTAGAAAAACATCGAACAGTATCTTCGGAATCTTCTGGTGAATCAACCGATCATCTGTAACGAGGGGCTCTCTGGGAGGAAGCGGTTACGAGAACCTAATGTTAGAGTTAGCAAAATCTTTAACCCGAATAGAAGAGAGATCAGAGTCCCAGAGTAAGGAAGAGGAATAAAAGATCCTAATACCACCCATTGGCGACATGGGCCCGTAAGCCACACAGCCATGTTAGTAAAACAGTTTTCAAGACTAGACTCAACTTCCGCCAAGGAGTTGGAAAGGGGGTTACCTACAGGCAGTCAGCTCTGATACCAACTTGTGATGCCCCTGACTTAATCGTGCACTAATCATACACGCAAATGAACACGATCAAGCCTAAGGACTCACTTGAAGATATCACAACACAACTCTAAACACAAATAAAAGTCATACAAGATTTATATTACAAGCCAGGGGCCTCGAGGGCTCGAATACATAAGCTCGCGAACAAGCGTTAGCGGAAGCAACAACAGTATCTAAGTACAGACACAAAGTTAAACAAGCTGCCTTAAGAAGGCTGAGCAAAACAACGACAACTGATCGAAAAGGCACAGGCCTCCTGCCTGGGAGCCTCCTATCTACTCTTGGTCGTCGGTGGTCTCCACGTAGTAGTAGGCTCCGCCGTGGTAGTAGTAGTCGTCGGCGGTGATAGCTGGCTCCGGGGCTCCGTCATCTGGTCACAGCAATCGGGTATGGGGAAAAGGGGGAAGTAAAGCAACCGTGAGTACTCATCCAAAGTACTCGCAAGACTTACATCAGATCTATTCTAAATATGCATCGGTTTCAAAGAAGGCTGTATCTATGGGCTAGACTGCAGAAATACCAGAATAGAGGGAGGGCCTAGCCTATCGAAGACTAGCATCTTCAGCGTCTTGAAGCATAAGAAGAGTGCAGATTAGTACAATATAAGGTAGTAGTAGCAACAAGTAGTAACCTCGCCCAGAGATCCTTCCTCGACTCCCTGTGAGGAAGCGATCCCGGAGCCAACATAGTAACCAGTTCTTAGTTGTAGTAGATCGGGATATTTTCCGAGCGTCCTGTTACCGTGGACACGGCTATTCGAATAGATATACTTCCCTGCAGGGGTGCACCAACTTACCCAACACGCTCGATTAACTCTGGCCGGACACACTTACTTGGTCCATGCCCGGCCTCGGCTGATCGACACGTCATAGCCCTACCTAGGTTCAACAGAGAGGCCAGCACGCCGGTCTACATCCTAAGTGCGCAGGGGTCTTGGGCCCATCGCCCTTTGCACTCCTGCGCGTTGCGTGGGCGGTCGGGAGCAGACCTAGCCCCCTTAATACAAGCGCGGGCGTTCCCAGTCCAACCCGGCGTGCGCCGCTCAATCGCTGACGTCTAAAGAACTTCGGCTGATACATACGACGCCAAGTGCCCATACTATTCCCGCGTGGTGGTTAGTGCAAAAAGGCCAGAGGCCTACTCAGATCACATATCCAAACCCATTAGTGTGTTGGGAGCTCGCGGAAATGAGCAGAGACTCACGATCATGTGACCCCGTCGCCCTGTCTTGTGGACTTACAGCAAGGGCTAAGAATGCCTGGCCGTGCCATGTAATTATCTCGCGGGTACCCTCATGGTCAACCCGACTCCACATCTCTCGCGGGTACCCCTCGGGGCCGACCCATCTTCCACAAGTATCTGTAGTAAGTCAAAGTAACCGTGTGTCCAAAACATCAAGAAGGAATCCGAGGAATCACCCTCGTTGGATTCCCACTCGATGTATCCGTCAAGGTGAACCCGGAGGAATCACCCTCGTTGGCATTCACTCTTGCGGGGTTGCACGACAAAAGCTACATCAGAGGTGGTGAAAGAGGAATCACCCTCGTTGACCCACAACCGACTAGCTATACTACAGAGGCCACAACAGGAGTGAGATCTGAGGTATCACCCTCGGCACTCGATATTAGCTCTGCAGAGTCGAGCCACTTAGGGGTGTGTGGTGATGTGCTGGTCTCAGCCCATCGATCACCTTGATCGGGGCACTGGCAACTAAGCGGGGCAACTAAGACAAGGAAGAGGGGCCACAGATGGTTAACTACCAACCTACACTAAGCATTTAGGATATCAGGTAAAGTATCAAAAGCAGTTAACAAAAACAGGCTATGCATCAGAATAGGTATTCAGAACATTAACTGTAGCAGTTCTAATGCAAGCAGGAGGGAGAAAGAATAGATGATATAGGCATGCGTCAAGGGGGGTTGCTTGCCTGGAAGCTTTGCCGGAAAAGAAGAGTTGTCGGTGATGAAGTAGTCCTCGGGGGCCACGTCAGTGCCGGGATGTATCGGAGAAGAAGAGGGGGAAGAAACAGATAAATACACGGCAACAAAAGCAATCACAAAACAAGACATGACTATAAGCTATGCCGGAGTGATCTAACGCAGAGCTAAGTGCTACAGACGGAGCGGGAAAATATATGGGGATATTTTCCTGGCTTTGTGCATCTGTCAGACAGATGAACCGGAGGGGAAGGTTCCATGTTTGTAGTGCTAGAGGCAGGTGACAGCTACACAGAGGGCACCATCGGATTCGTCTCGTTTTTCTGATCAACTTTCATGTAGAAAACTTTTCCATCGGAGTTACGGATTATTTTCTATGAATTTCTGGAATTTATGAAAGTCTGAGAATTGCACAGTTTTTTAAGCATCACTTAGCTGTTTTCCACAGGCTATAGCTAGTGTTCTGTACATCCTATGATTTTGCTCCAATGGGATAAGTTGGACTTTGACATGTCTACTTCCTGTCCATATAATTTTCATCTATGTTAGGACTTGTTTTGATGCTGTTTTATTGCTGTCAAAGGGGGTGGTCAAACAGCAGCAGCAATAGAAAGCTAGCTACTACTACAATAGCAATCGGCAGCTACTGTAGTAGTAGCAGTGCAGCGGCAGCGGCTAGCGCACCGGCACGGGAGCGGGCGCGCGCGTGGTAGAGCGGGCGCGGGCGAACGGGCGCACGCGCACGGGAGGCAGCAGCTAGCGGCAGTACGCAGCGGCAGCAGCAGAACGTAGCAACAGCACCGAGCGGGAGCAGCAGAGCAACACGAGCAGCAGGCGCCCGCAGGCACCCGCGGGCGAGGCACAGGAGCCGCGACCATGGGAAGGAGCAGGCGGCAGCAGCAGCAACATGTACGCGTACGCGATAGCGGAGCTCCGGCCATGGCCGTGGAACGATGGCATAAGGCGATGGATCGAAGGGCAAAGCAAGGGTAGTGGAGGAGATGCTCACCGCGGAGCTCAGGTACAGCTTGGTTGCGGCGGGGACGGACCAGAGTAGTGGCCACCGTCGACGAGATGTGGCGGCCGTGGGTGAAGACGACGGCGATGGCGAGCTTGCGTGGCCTCCTAGCTCGAGCCCTTCAGCGTGGTGATGGAGCCGACCATTACGGAGATCCCGGACATCTTCACGCGACGAGGGGAGGCCGTTGGCCGCGTCGACGGCGACGGCGCGTCGACGACCGCATCGTGTGACGAAGAGAATGAAGGGAGCGAGCGAGGGGGAAGAACTGGAGGGGCTGGGGTTGTCCAGGGGGCTCGGCCTTATCCTCCCCAGCCACGCACTCCGTCGCCGTGGCGACCCGTGGCCGGAGCGTCGCGCGCCGGCTAGTCCATTGCCGACACGCATTGGGAGCAGGTGAGGAAGACCACTGTGGGAGGTGGGCTGGGCTGATTGCTAGATGGGCCAAGTGCATAGTGAACCGCTTTCTCTCTTTATCCTTTCTGTAAAACAAATAGCTCTTGTTCCTATTTAGTTTAGCTAGTAAAAGAATTTTTCTCAATATGAAACTTGGCACAAAAATACAGGGCAATATCCTGGGCAGTCACAAAAAGTTTGGGGCCAAAAGGAGATGTCCAAGCATTTTTAGAAAATGAAAAGGCCATTTAAAATGCTGCTAGACCAGAAAATAAATTCCCAGGGGCAATTTGGGAGTTCCAAAAATGTTGGTTTCAATATGACAAATATTTAGGGATTATTTGCCATAGGATGAACTATTTTGATTGCATGACAAAAGAAATAAATATTTGACATGCATTTCAAATGGGAAAAAGGCTTTGATTTTGGACAAGTGGCAAAGTGGCTTAGTAAAGCATGATGATAAGGCCACCATTAGAGGGGGATTACTGTAGTGTGATGATGGGGATGTTACAATAAGTTTGATTCCTTGCAATTGTTTTGCGATATTAAGATGGTAATATGTGGGAGGTGCTAGTAGATAATTATGGTTTAGTAAGAATATTGGTGTTAAGGTTTGTGATTCCCGAAGCATGCACGTATGATCTGTCGTTATGCTAAGAAGTTGGAGCATGATTTATTATTGATTGTCTTCCTTTGCGTGGCGGTCGGGGGTGCGCGATGGTTAACTCCTACCAACCTCCCCCTAGGGGCATGCATAGTAGTACTTTGCTTCGAGGGCTAATAAACTTTCACAATAAGTATGTGAGTTCTTTATGACTAATGTGAGTCCATGGATTATACACACTCTCACCTTTCCGCAATTTGCTAGCCTCTTCGGTACCGTGCATTGCCCTTTCTCACATCGAGAGTTGGTGCAAACTTCGCCGGTGCATCCAAACCCCGTGATATGATACTCTCTATCACACATAAGCCTCCTTATATCTTCCTCAAAACAGCCACCATACCTACCTATCATGGCATTTCCATAGCCATTCCGAGATATATTGCCATGCAACTTCCACCGTTCCGTTTTCATGACATACATCATCATTGTCATATTGCTTTGCATGATCATATAGCTGGCACAGTATTTGTGGCTCAGCCACCATTCATCATTTTTTATACATGTTACGCTAGCATCATTGCACATCCTGGTACACTGCCAGAGGCATTCATATAGAGTCATATTTTGTTCTAGTATCGAGCTGTAATATTGAGTTGTAAGTAAATAAAAGTGTGATGATCATCATTACTAGAGCATTGTCCCAGTGAGGAAAGAATGGTGGAGACTAATGAGTCCTCGAAAAAGTGGGGATGAGGTCCATGAGACCGTTCTAAATAAAAAAAAAGAGAAAAAAAGAGGCCAAAAAGAGCCCACGAAAAAAAATGAGAGAAAAAGAGAGAAGGGGCAATGTTACTATCCTTTTTCCACACTTGTGCTTCAGAGTAGCACCATGTTTTTCATATAGAGAGTCTCCTATTTTGTCACTTTCATATACTAGTGGGAATTTTTCATTATAGAACTTGGCTTGTATATTCCGATGATGGGCTTCCTCAAATGCCCGAGGTCTTCATGAGCAAGCAAGTTGGATGCACACCCACTTAGTTTTCATGTTGAGCTTTCATACACTTATAGCTCTTAGTGCATTCGTTGCATGGCAATCCCTACTCCTCGTATTGACATCAATTGATGGGCATCTTCATAGCCCGTTGATTAGCCTCGTTGATGTGAGACTATCTTCTTATTTTTGACTTCTCCTTATTAATCTCTACCACCACACTCTATTCCACCTATAGTGCTATATCCATGGCTTACGCTCATGTATTGCGTGGGGGTTGAAAAAGCTGAAGCGCGTTAAAAAGTATGAACCAATTGCTTGGCTAAAACCGGGGTTGCGCATGATAAATATTTTGTGTTAAGAAGATGGAGCATGACAGGATTGTATGATTTTGTAGGGATAACGTTCTTTAGCATTTTTATTTTGAAAAGCCATGATTGTTTATTAGTATACCTGAGTATTGATGTCTTTATATCAAACTATAGACTATTGCTTTGAATCATTCGGATCTTATTATTCATACCGTAAGAGAGAGATTACATGATGAAACATGATAGGTAGCATTCCACATCAAAAATTCTGTTTTTATCATTTACCTACTCGAGGACGAGCAGTAATTAAGCTTGGGGATGCTTGATACGTCTCCAACGTATCTATAATTTTTGATTGTTTCATGCTATTATAGTATCAATCTTGGATGTTTTATATGCAATTATATGCCATTATATATCATTTTTTGGGACTAACCTATTAACCTAGTGCCCAGTGCCAGTTGTTGTTTTCTGCTTGTTTTTGCCTTTTTAGAATATCATTATCAAAAAGTGTCCAAACGAGAAAAAAACTTTGGATTAATTTTTTCTAAACCAGAAGAGACCCACGAAGCATTGGGAGAAGACTAGAAGAGCCACGAGGAGGCGGCAAGCCTGGAGGGCGCGCCCAGTGGGATGGGCGCGCCCCCCAGGCATGTGGGCCCCTCATAGCCCCTCTTGACCTAATTCCAGCGCTATAAATTCCCAAATATTCCCAATATACCAAAAATACAGAAGAGAAAACCTTTCCACCGCCGCAAGCCTCTGTTCTTCCGCGATCCCATCTGGAGGCCTTTTTCGGTACTCTGCCGAAGGGGGAATCGATCACATAGGGCTTCTTCATCAACCTTGCTGCCCTTCCGATGATGTGTGAGTAGTTTACCACAGACCTACGGGTCCATAGCTAGTAGCTAGATGTCTTCTTCTCTCTCTTTGATCTTCAATACCATGTTCTCCTTGATGTTCTTGGAGTTCTATCCGATGTAATCTTCTTTTGCGGTGTGTTTGTTGGGATCCGATGAATTGTGAGTTTATGATCAGATTATTCATGAGAAATATTTGAGTCTTCTCTAAAATCTTTTATGCACGATTATTATAGCTTTGTATTTCTCTCCGATCTATCGATTTGGTTTGGCCTACTAGATTGATTTATCTTGCAATGGGAGAGGTGCTTTGTGATGGGTTCAATCTTGCGGTGCTCAATCCCAGTGACAGAAGGGGACATGACACGTATTTGTATTGTTGCCATTAAGGATAAAAAGATGGGGTTTAATCATATTTCTTGAGTTTACTTTGTCTACATCATGTCATCTTGCTTAAGGCGTTACTCTGTTTCATACTTAATACCCTACATGCATGCTGGATAGCGGTCGATGGGTGGAGTAATAGTAGTAGATGCAGGCAGGAGTCGGTCTACTTGTCTCGAACGTGATGCCTATATACATGATCATTGCCATGAATCCGTCATAATTATTTGCTTTTCTATCAATTGTCCAACAGTAATTTGTTTACCCACCGTATGCTATGTGTTCGAGAGAGAAGCCTCTAGTGAAAACTATGGCCCCCAGGTCTACTTTATCATATATAAAAAACCTAAAAATACCTTGCTGCATTTTATTTACTTTTATTTTGTTTAGTATTTTAGTTTATCTATCTATCACTATCAGAATTAATCCTTGCAAATAACCGCTAATAGGATTGACAACCCTCTTATTTGCATTGGGTGCAAGTGTTTGCTTTTGTGTGTGCAGGTGCGCTTAACGGAATTTTGCTTGGTTCTCCTACTGGATTGATAACCTTGGTTCTTAACTGAGGGAAATACTTATCTCTACTATACTGCATCATCCTCTCCTCTTCGGGTGTAGGATCGAGGAGATAGGTCTAGAGGGGGGGTGAATAGACTCCTAACCAGCCAAATTAGCAGTTTTTAATTTCTCTTGGAACTTAGGCAGATTTTGGCACAAGTTAAGATCACTCCAATACTTTCTACACATGCATATCTAGAGATTGAGCAGCGGAAAAAGTAAAGCATGCAATAGTACGGAAAGTAAAGGGGTAGAGTATGGAAGATCAAACGCAATGAAGACACGGTGGATTTTTGGCGTGGTTCCGATAGGTGGTGCTATCGTACGTCCACGTTGATGGAGGCTTCAACCCACGAAGGGTAACGGCAGCGCGAGTCCACGGAGAGCTCCACCCACGAAGGGTCCACGAAGAAGCAACCTTGCCTATTCCACCATGGCTTACGTCCACGAAGGACTAGCCTCACTCGGGGTAGATCTTCACGAAGTAGGCGATCTCCTTGCCCTTACAAACTTCTTGGTTCAACTCCACATCTGGTTGGAGGCTCCCAAGCGACACCTAACCAATCTAGGAGACACCACTCTCCAAAAGGTAATAGACGGTGTGTTGTTGATGAACTCCTTGCTCTTGTGCTTCAAATGATAGTCTTCCCAGCACTCAATCACTCCTCACAGATTTGGCTATGGTGGAAGAAGGATTTGAGTGGAAAGCAACTTGGGAAAGGCTAGAGATCAAGGTTCAAATGGTAGGAATGGAATATCTTGATCTCAACACATGAGTAGGTGGTTCTCTCTCAGAAAATGTATGGTGGAATTGTAGGCACGTTCTGATGGCTCTCCTTACTGTGAAGGATGGGGTGGAGGGGTATATATAGCCTCCACACCAAATCCAACCGTTACACACTTTTGACCCAACTCGGTGGCACCGAAACAATCATCTCGGTAGCACCGATGTAAAAGATATGAACTTTAGGAATCTCGGTGGGACCGATACGAACAACTCGGATGGACCGAAGTGCAATGGCTTAGGGCAATCCTCATCTCGGTGGCACCGATTGCATCAACTCGGTAGGACCGAAGCGAAGCAATAAGGCAACAGAGACTTGGCAAGCCATCTCGGTGAGACCGATTTGCAAACTCGGTGAGACCGAAGTAAATGCAAACGATTATAGAGAGTTGGCAAGGCCATCTCGGTGGGACCGAGATCCATTTCGGTGGATCCGATTTGTTAGGGTTTGGCAGTGGCTAAGTCTTGGATGAACTCGGTGGGGCCGGATTGAAAATTTCGGTGGGGCCGAGTTGGACTTTAGGTTTAGGACATATTTGGGTAGAGATAGTGGTTGAGGGTTTAGGAATACTGTTACTAAGCACTTGAGCAAAAGGACCATTAAGCAACACCTCATCCCCTTTTAATATTATTGGCTTTCCTATGGACTCAATGTGATCTTGGATCACTAAACCAAAAATGTAGAGTCTTGATCCTTTGCCAATCCTTGTCCTTAGCATTTTGAGGGGGTTCCACGTCCTCTTGTCCACGCCACGCCAGTGTAGAACTTGTCTGAAATTCACTAGATAAAAGTATTAGTCCAACAACATGTATGTTGGCATAAATTACCAAAACCACCAAGGGAGCAAATGTGCTTTCAATCTCCCCCTTTTTGGTAATTGATGACAACATACATCAAAGCTTCAAATACAGATATAGTAGAGGTATGTATGAAAGCTTTGAAGAAAACATGTAACATGTATGAACTTCCTGAACTCCCCCTGAAGATGTGCATATAAACTGATGATATCACATGGGAAAATATACATGTAACATGTATCTTGGCTATATGCATCAGAGCAATATATATATGACATTGGAGTATCCACATGTACAAGATTTTCTCCTTGCAAACAATATATACTTAGCAAGAGGTCAACCATGTACATGAGTGTGATGCATATACTTACCTTGAAGTTCTTGATCAAGTACCTGAAGAAATACACTTGAGAAAACAGGGTTAGATAACACAAGATAACTTCTTCAAGAAAAGGACACAAGGTCAACAAGAAACCAAGATTGGGATGACATGTAGAAGAGAGTATCACTAGGTGAATACTTCTTTGAAGCAGACATGTCCCCAAAAGAAATAGTTGTCTCCCCTTAAGGAACTTCCTCTCCCCCTGAATCTAACATGGATATTGGGAGTAGGTAGGGTGAGAAAACTAGAACAACCAAAGAACAAACTTATCATGTTTCTCTCTCCCCCTAAAAGAAACATGTAACATTCTCTCCTCTTGTAAGGTGCATCTCTTTTATAGTGATAAGCTTTGATGTGTATTCCTCTCATAAGCTTTGATGTGTATTCCTCTCTCCCCCTTTGACATCAATTTTCAAGAAATGAAACAAAAAAAACAAAGAAACGTCTAGATGATTTTTTTTTAACTTCATCTTGATGGGTCGGCGACTAGGTCACCTATGTTAGAGTATATTGACTTAGGAGTCAAGTGAGAATACTTGATCATAGGTCATACTCATCGTTAAGCTCAAAATGGGGTTGCCATTTTTCCTTTAAGCTCTTGATGTATTCACATCTTGTTGAGTTGCTTTAGCTCATGTCTTTGAGTAGAGCTTCTCTAAGATGTGAGATCTTACAATGGTATTTGCTGAAGTCCATCATGTAGTTGAACTTGAAGTGGATGCTCATGAATTTAAGTTTGGAGCTATCCTATCATTTGTAGTTCATCTTCCTACATGGGTTAGATTTGCAAGGAACAACATGTGTACCCAAAATGACAAGAATGAAGCATAACTTAAATGTTGTCAAAGGATATGTTTAGGTTGTCTTGTTCCTTGTTACTCCATCAATTGTTGATACTTGGGTTATACAAGATTGCTCTAGATAAGAGTGAGATGCAATCTTGTGACAAGAAGCTTGTCCAAGTACCTACAAAGGTTAGATACCATACAAGGGAGCAAAATGTCCAGGATATAAAATGATCATAAAGGATATCATGGGTTAGTCAAGAATGCTCATGCCCTTGTATGCATCCTCATGAACCTCTAGTTCACGTTTGAAGCATCAATGATGTTCAACTCACTTCTCAAGTGACAAAACACTTTCTCATCAAGGGGTTTGGTAAAGATGTCCGCCAATTGTTTGTCAGTACGAACATGTTTAAGGTCAATATCTCCTTTCTCAACATGATCTCGAATGAAATGGTGACGAACCTCAATATGCTTAGTTCGAGAATGTTGCACGGGATTGTGTGCAATCTTAATAGCACTCTCATTGTCACAAAGTAATGGTACATGTCTCACATGCACACCATAATCTTTAAGAGTTTGTGTCATCCATAGTAATTGAGCACAACATGATCCTGCGGCAATGTATTCCGCTTCGGCAGTAGATAGGGATACGGAATTTTGTTTCTTGGAGGACCAAGACACAAGAGATCTACCAAGAAATTGACATGTACCCGAGGTGGATTTTCTGTCAACCTTGTCTCCGGCATAGTCCGAATCGGAGTAGCCAACAAGATTGAAAGAAGATCCTTTGGGATACCATATGCCAAAGTTTGGTGTATGTATCAAGTATCTCACAATTCTTTTCACCGCCTTAAGGTGACACTTTTTTGGTGCCGCTTGATATCGTGCACACATGCACACACTTAGCATAATGTCGGGATGAGAGGCACATAGATATAGTAATGAACCAATCATAGATCGATAAACCTTTTGATCAACTGGTTTGCCATCCTTGGTCAAGTCAAGATGTCCACTCGTGGGCATGGGAGTTTTCATACCTTTACTCTCTTGCATGTTGAACTTTTTGAATAAGTCCTTAGTATACTTTGTTTGAGAGACAAAGGTACCTTCCCTAGTTTGCTTGATTTGCAAACCAAGAAAGAATTTGAGTTCACTCATCATAGACATCTCAAACTTCTCCGACATCAACCTTCCAAACTTTTCACTAAAAGAGGGGTTAGTAGATCCAAAGATAATATCATCAACATAAATTTGGCATACAAATAATTCTCCATTAACCCTCTTAGTGAACAAAGTTGAATCAATCTTCCCAATTTCAAACCCTTTTTCAAGAAGAAATTTTGTCAAGCATTTGTACCAAGCTCTAGGGGCTTGCTTGAGACCATAAAGAGCTTTACGAAGTTTGTACACATGATTAGGTTTCTTGGGATTCTCAAAGCCGGGAGGTTGTTTAACATACACTTCCTCCTCAATTTCACCATTTAAGAAGGCACTTTTAATATCCATTTGGTAAAGAGTGATATCATGGTGATTGGCATAAGCAAGTAAAATGCGAATGGATTCAAGTCTTGCAACGGGGGCATAGGTCTCACCATAGTCCATACCTTCGACTTGTGTGTAACCTTGTGCTACGAGACGAGCTTTGTTGCGTACAACTTGTCCATCTTCATCTTGCTTGTTCCGAAACACCCATTTGGTTCCAATGATGTTTTGCTCTACCTTAGGCTTCTCAACCAATGTCCAAACTTGGTTCCTCTCAAAGTTGTGTAGCTCCTCGTGCATTGCATTCACCCAATCGGGGTCCTTGAGAGCATCTTCTACCTTTAAGGGTTCAACACTAGATATAAATGAGTAATGCTCACAAAAGTTAGCTAAACGAGATTTAGAGCGAGTAATTCTCCCGGTTTGGATATCTCCAAGTATTTGTTCGACGGGATGATCCTTGTCGATTCTTGCTCTAACTCGAGGTAGCTTTTTCTTGGGTTGTGGTGAGGCTTCCTCATCATCGTCATCTTCTTTGTCTTCGTTGGTGTTGTCGTTGTCTGTTTGTGGAGGTGGTGAAGGAGGTTGAGGTGGATCATCTTGTTGCACTTCCTCATTCCCATCGTCTTGACGTGTTCCACTTGTGGATGCCTCCATATCAACTTGTCGTCCACCTGGATGTGAAGTTGGGGCTTCCACTTGAATAGACGAGGTACTCTCCTTTACTTCCACGGGGCGAATCTTGCCAATGGGCAAGTCTTGGATTGCTTCCGATGGTTCTTTATCTCCTACATCAAGTGGCAATTGCTCGACTTGCGAGCCGTTAGTCTCATCAAACTTCACATCTACCGTCTCTTCAACTTTTCGAGTGAAGTTGTTGTAGACACGGTAAGTGTGAGAGTTCGATCCATAACCAAGTAGGAAACCTTCATGAGATTTAGGAGCAAATTTTGAATGACGATGCTTATCAAGAATGTAACATTTTGAGCCAAATACTCGAAAGTATCCAACTTGTGGTTTGTTACCGGTGAGCAGTTCATACGCCGTTTTACCAAGAAGCTTGTGAAGATAGAGTCGGTTTGTTGCATGACAAGCTATTTCAACCGCTTCTGCCCAAAAATGTCTTGGCGTCTTGTATTCATCAAGCATTGTTCTTCCCATCTCAATAAGTGTACGGTTCTTCCTCTCAACAACTCCATTTTGTTGAGGTGTGTACGTAGCCGAGAACTCATGTGAAATACCCTCCTCATCAAGAAAGGTGTCCACATTGGCGTTCTTGAACTCTGTTCCGTTGTCACTCCGAACCTTCTTGATCTTAACTTCAAATTGGTTTTGAGCCTTTCTTGCGAAGTTCTTGAAGATCTTTTGTACCTGCGATTTATCATCAAGAAAGAACACCCACGTAAATCTGGAAAAAATCATCAACAATGACCAAACCAAAAGAGTTACCACCAAGACTCTTATAGGCGTTGGGACCAAACAGATCCATATGAAGTAGCTCGAGTGGTCTCCTCGTGGTCATAATGTTCTTTACGGGATGGCTTCCTCCAACTTGTTTTCCTGCTTGGCAAGCACTACAAAGTCGATCTTTGTCAAATATAACATCTTTTACTCCAAGAATGTGATCTCCTTTAACAAGTTTATCTAGGTTACGCATACCAACATGTCCAAGTCTTCTTTTCCATAACCAACCTTTAGAAGATTTTGCAATTAAACATGTACGAGGTTGGGCTCTCTTAGTGAAGTCAACAATGTAAAGATCACCTCTACGAATGCCGGTAAAGACTATATTATGATTATCTTGGCGAAACACTTGGCAATCTACTTTGGTAAATAGAACATTAAAGCCAAAATCAGCTAGTCTAGATACGGAAAGAAGATTGTAACCAAGAGATTCAACAAGCATAACATTTTGTATGGAGCTATCATTGGATATGGCCACCTTACCAAGGCCAAGTACCTTACCCTTGGAGTTGTCTCCAAAAGTCACATACTTGCGTGGACCATCATTTTTAGTAAGCTCACGAAACATGTCTCTATCTCCGGTCATGTGATCGGTACATCCACTATCAAGAATCCACTCTTTTCCTCCGGCCATATAATCTCGAAGATTTGCCATAAGACTGAGATTCCTCATGGTCTTCTCAAATTCAATATCAAAGTCTTCGTCTTCATCATAATAGCCGCGCTCAACATCATCATCATCATGCATGTGATTAACAGATTTATTAGTTTCATGATCATGACAATGTTCAAGTTCATGAATTCTAACAGTTTCCATGATAATATTGCTAATAGTTCTAACATCTCCTTTGGCACGCATGAGATCACGAAGCTCAAACAAGCAATCATCAAACTTAGGATCATTAGGACTTATTTTGTGAAAAAACAACAGCCTTATGAAGAATCTTATCAAGACTCTTTAGAGAATAATCGGGATATCGCTTTTCTAAATCATGCCATAGAGTATAAGCACATGCAAAGTTTCGCATACAACCAAGCACAATCTTAGGTAATCCTCTAATGATAAGATTGACGGTTCTAAGATTACGAAGCATGTCAATTTCCTCTTCATGAGTAGGATGCAAGGGATCAATAGGGGGCACATAAGGATTATGAATATACTTGCTCAAGTTAAACTCATCAAAGATATCAAGCATTTCATCCCTCCAAAAGTTGTAATACTCCCCATTGAGAATAGGCACTCTACGTCTAATACTCCCGAACGTACACATATCCATCTCCCTCCAATGGTGATGAAACCAAAGCAATGGAGACCAAAGCTCTGATACCAATTGTAGGATCGAGGAGATAGGTCTAGAGGGGGGGTGAATAGACTCCTAACCAGCCAAATTAGCAGTTTTTAATTTCTCTTGGAACTTAGGCAGATTTTGGCACAAGTTAAGATCACTCCAATACTTTCTACACATGCATATCTAGAGATTGAGCAGCGGAAATAGTAAAGCATGCAATAGTACGGAAAGTAAAGGGGTAGAGTATGGAAGATCAAACGCAATGAAGACACGGTGGATTTTTGTCATGGTTCCGATAGGTGGTGCTATTGTACGTCCACGTTGATGGAGGCTTCAACCCACGAAGGGTAACGGCTGCGCGAGTCCACGGAGGGCTCCACCCACGAAGGGTCCACGAAGAAGCAACCTTGCCTATTCTACCATGTCTTACGTCCATGAAGGACTAGCCTCACTCGGGGTAGATCTTCACGAAGTAGGCGATCTCCTTTCCCTTACAAACTTCTTGGTTCAACTCCACATCTGGTTGGAGGCTCCCAAGCGACACCTAACCAATCTAGGAGACACCACTCTCCAAAAGGTAATAGACGGTGTGTTGTTGATGAACTCCTTGCTCTTGTGCTTCAAATGATAGTCTTCCCAGCACTCAATCACTCCTCACAGATTTGGCTATGGTGGAAGAAGGATTTGAGTGGAAAGCAACTTGGGAAAGGCTAGAGATCAAGGTTCAAATGGTAGGAATGGAATATCTTGATCTCAACACATGAGTAGGTGGTTCTCTCTCAGAAAATGTATGGTGGAAGTGTAGGCACGTTCTGATGGCTCTCCTTACTGAGAAGGATGGGGTGGAGGGGTATATATAGCCTCCACACAAAATCCAACCGTTACACACTTTTGACCCAACTCGGTGGCACCGAAATAATCATCTCGGTAACACCGAACTGTGTAAAAGATATGAACTTTAGGAATCTCGGTGGGACCGATACGAACAACTCGGATGGACCGAAGTGCAATGGCTTAGGGCAATCCTCATCTCGGTGGCACCGATTGCATCAACTCGGTAGGACCGAAGCGAAGCAATAAGGCAACAGAGACTTGGCAAGCCATCTCGGTGAGACCGATTTGCAAACTCGGTGAGACCGAAGTAAATGCAAACGATTACAGAGAGTTGGCAAGGCCATCTCGGTGGGACCGAGATCCATTTCGGTGGATCCGATTTGTTAGGGTTTGGCAGTGGCTAAGTCTTGGATGAAATCGGTGGGGCCGAGTTGGACTTTAGGTTTAGGACATATTTGGGTAGAGATAGTGGTTGAGGGTTTAGGAATACTGTTACTAAGCACTTGAGCAAAAGGACCATTAAGCAACACCTCATCCCCTTTTAATAGTATTGGCTTTCCTATGGACTCAATGTGATCTTGGATCACTAAACCAAAAATGTAGAGTCTTGATCCTTTGCCAATCCTTGTCCTTAGCATTTTGAGGGGGTTCCACGTCCTCTTGTCCACGCCACGCCATTGTTGAACTTGTTTGAAATTCACTAGATAAAAGTATTAGTCCAACAACATGTATGTTGGCATAAATTACCAAAACCACCAAGGGAGCAAATGTGCTTTCATCGGGGAAATACCAACGTAGTCTACAAGTAGCATCCTTCCTCGAAGCTTCGGGGGTCTCTTTTGGTCCATAAAAAATCACAGTAAATTTTCAGCCCAATCCGAGAACTTTTATTTCTGCACAAAAAACAACACCATGGTAGTTCTGCTGAAAACAGCGTCAGTCTGGGTTAGTTCTAATCAAATCTTACCAAAACCATATAAAATTGTTAGAAGCATGGCATGAATACTTCATAAATTATAGATACATTGGAGACGTATCAGTGACATGTTCCCTACCGAAACCATGAGGCTTCTTGTGAGAAGCTCTGGTTTGTGAGAAGCTTATACCAAAACCTGCCCCAAATGGGACAAATTTTTCACCACAGCATGTTGATGCCATTCCATGATAGCATGCCAAGTTTCATGAATTTCAGACGAGTTTTGTATTTACTAGAATTTCAAAACCAAGTATCTCAACGTTTGCGGTGGAGCCACGATGACGAGGTGTTTTAAATTCATTCCCATTTCTTGCATGGGACCTAAGCATGCACCCAAGGACACATATATGATTCTTGAACCCATTTAGGTGCACCGGAGCATGTGCCTATAGTTCAAATTTGAATTGTGCACATAAAATACCTAGAAAACTCAGTTAATGTATAAAAATGTCCAAAGGAACCCCGAATAATTCCAAAAAAATTTACGACACTCCTATAGTTGTATGTTCACTCTAGATAAATGTTCTAGCAATTCAAACACCGTCCTTTGCCGCTGTGACCCCATTCCATATTTCAAATCAAGACGAAAAATCAAGTACATCACACACAGCTTATTATCACCAATCGTGTTAGATGCAGTACAAAATATCTTGGAGCACCGTCATATATGGCTTACGTGAGAAGGTTCGTCGGCTACAGTCCATAGCCAGCGCGTCAAGCAAACTAGCTCCCCAAATATCATTTCACTATTCAATCGTCGCCGGTCAAAGATGGGGACGTGGACCCGCGTCGTGAGGGCAAATTCGGCAGTCCACTCCGGTGAGAGCGCGGCCGCAGCCTCCATGAGCGTGCTCACAACCTGCATGAGCGTGTGAAAGATCATGGATGTCGCCTAGAGGGGGGGTGAATAGGCGCTTTAAAATAATTACGGTTAAGGCTTGAACAAATGCGGAATAAAACTAGCGTTTAATTTGTCAAGCACGAAACCTAAAACGACTAGGCTCACGTATGTGCACCAACAACTTATGCTAAGCAAGATAAACAACTAAGTGATAGCAAGATATATAACAAGAAACACTATGGCTATCACAAAGTAAAGTGCATAAGTAAAGGGCTCGGGTAAGAGATAACCGAGGCACGCGGAGACGACGATGTATCCCGAAGTTCACACCCTTGCGGATGCTAATCTCCGTTTGGAGCGGTGTGGAGGCACAATGCTCCCCAAGAAGCCACTAGGGCCACCGTAATCTCCTCACGCCCTCGCACAATGCAAGATGTCGTGATTCCACTAAGGGACCCTTGAGGGCGGTCACCGAACCCGTACAAATGGCAACCCTTGGGGGCGGTCACTGAACCCGTACACTTTGGCAACCCTTGGGGGCGGTCACCGGTACCCGTCAAATTGCTCGGGGCGATCTCCACAACCTAATTGGAGACCCCGACGCTTGCCCGGAGCTTTACACCACAATGATTGAGCTCTGAGGCACCACCAACCGTCTAGGGCGCCCAAGCACCCAAGAGGAACAAGCTCTAGGGTACCAAGCACCCAAGAGTAAAAAGCTTCTCAAACTTCACTTCCACGTATCACCGTGGAGAACTCAAACCGATGCACCAAATGCAATGGCAAGGGCACACGGAGTGCCCAAGTCCCTCACTCTCAAATCCCACCAAAGCAACGAAAGCTATGGAGGAATATGAGAGGAAGAACAAGAAGGAGAACACCAAGAACTCCAAGATCTAGATCCAAGGGGTTTCCCTCACATAGAGGAGAAAGTGATTGGTGGAAACGTAGATCTAGATCTCCTCTCTCTTTTCCCTCAAGAACTAGCAAGAATCATTGGAGGGATTGAGAGATAGCAAGCTCGAAGAAGGTCAACAATGGGGGAAGAACTCGAGCTAGAAGGATAAGGTCCATTGGGGAAGAAGACCCCCTTTTATAGGAGCCCTCGAATCCAACCGTTATCTGCCCTGCGCCCGCAGCCAAGCGGTACTACCGCTCCTAGGAGCGGTACTACCGCTTAGGCGGTACTACCTCGCACAAGCCTGAAATACACTGAGTGTACAATGGTAGTGCCGCCGGAGCGGTACTACCGCTGCCCCTGGCGGTACTACCGCTTAGGGGGTTTCAGACCAGGAGAGGCAGGAGTAGTAGAGGCAGCCAGGGCGGCAGTACCGTGCGAAGCGGTACTACCGTCCTAGTGCCGAACTACTACCGCAAAGGGGAAAAAGGAAACAGAAGCACGCACGGAGGAAACCCCGCAAGCGGTAGTGGCGGCGGTAGTACGGGCGGTAGTACCGCCAAAGCGGTACTACCGTGCTACTACCGTGAATTGCAGACCGGCAACAGAGAGTTGCACGCTCGGGGAAACCCCAAGCGGCAGTGCCACGGAAGTACCCAGCGGTACTACCGCATAAGCGGTACTACCGTGGGCACCAGCGGTACTACCGCTTGCATGCCACTAAATATCCACAGAAAACAGAGGATACAAAAAAACCAGAACTGCCATAACTTCTGCAAATGAGCTCCGAATTGAGCAAACTCAAGCTTGTTGGATAGATGACGACAAATACTATCCAACAACGACCTAAGATATAGAGATGAGAAACCTCTATGAATGAAGAACCGGCATAAACTTCAACATCGAAAACATCATAGAAGATGCATATATGAACTCCGTTTTCCATGAACTCGAGCTTGTCATGAAGATGACCATAAGCTCAAAAACTCACAAAGAGAAACACCAAACAAGAACCAAGAAAGATGATGCAAGGATGCAATGGTTTGAGCTCTCTACGAACGATACGATCAAGCTACTCACTTGAGAGCCCCCCTTGATAGTACGGCTATCGATCCTATAACCCGGTCTCCCAACTACCACCATGAGACCGGTAAAATAGAAAACCTATCAAGGGCAAACCTTTGCCTTGCGCATTGTCCACTTGAGCTAGAAGATGCCGATCTTGACTTCCTCAAGTTGGACCACCTTTCTTGATTGTGTTGGCTCGATGAAGACTAGTTGATTGCTCTCCCAAACTCCACTATGGGTGAGCCACTCTTCGGCACATCTTCACAAGTCCATGATCTCTTCGTGATGCACCTCTTGAACTTGCACACCGCAAACTTGATGACGATCACCACTTGATGTCATCCTCCATGGGTTGTATGAGATCTTCCTCTTGATGCAAACCCATGGAAACATACCTAACCCCACATAGAACTCTCACGTAGACCATGGGTTAGTACACAAAGCGTAATGGACAATGCTTACCATACCATGGGATCATTTGATCCCTCTCGATACATCTTCTACGCTTTGTGTGTTGATCAACTTGAATCACTCTTTGTACTTAGTCTTGATCAACCTTGAATCTTTCCAATTCTTTTCATTAAGATGATGTCTTGAAGGTAAACATGAATGTCCAGACAATCTTCTTCTTCAAGACATGCTTGCAATAGGCTCATCTCTTACATGACCAATCTTTGGATAACTCCATGAATAACCACCTTGGTCATCTCAAAATCTCCTTGAAACCAACAAATGTACTTCAAGAAAAGCCTATGGACAAATCCTTCAAATATAACTCAAGGCAACCATTAGTCCATAGAGATTGTCATCAATTACCAAAACCAAACATGGGGGCACCACATGTTATTTCAGTGTGGCCACAATCTGCGACCGGGCGGCTACGACAACCGAAACGGCCGCTACTGCAGCTCAGATGGCGGCAGCAACATCTGCGACGGGGATAGCAAATGGCGAGAGCGGGATAGCAGCTGTCCGTTCCGTGGAGGCCGCCTTAGCCCTGATGGAGGCCGCCCACGCCCAGCTCCTGGCGGTCACCGCACAAATCGCGCGAAGCTTCTGCGACAACGGTCGGCAACCCACGGCCAAAGAGTTGGCAATCGCCGAGAGCGTTCAAGCAGCCGTCCGTTCGTTTGTGGCATACCTTGCCACGATGGAGCCCGTCCAAGCCCAGACCATGGCCGCCCACGCCCAGCTCGTGGCGGCTTTTTCCAGAGAGATGGTGGACGCGGATGGCGAGATGCTTGCCGAGTATGGTGCGATGGATGCCAGGGAGCCCCTTCCCCAGGAGATCGTCGGGCGCGAGCTAAACATGGAGGAGGCGACAGAGATCAACGAGCGCCAGGCGGAGTAGTAGTCTTTGTTTAGAGTGTCGGTCTTTTGTTAGAGTAATGTTTAGGTCAGCTAGCTCTGTTTAATTGCTGAACTTGCTCGATTAAGAAGTGTGGGTTAGCTGTAGGCTCTTTTGTGTACCCAAATTATGCAATGACGTGGACAACCACTGTAACCAAGGAAATTCGAACCAAAAATTTGCACGTTCAAACTCATCACACACAGTGCTGAATAAGGGACCATGTCTGATAACACTTTGCGCGCCAGTTTTTCGCTGCACGGAGCAAAAAAATTCGGCATCCGCAGAAATATCTACCTCCCATGCCCCCCTCCTCCTTACCAAAAGCCACATTTCCCCTGTTTCCGCCTTCCATTCCAAGTTCAAACCTTCACTGCTTGCTTGCAGCGCCGTCGCCTCGCCGGCGATGATGTCTACTACGCAACTTTATTCTTGTAGACTCGTGTTGGGCCTCCAAGCGCAGAGTTTTGTAGGACAGTAGCAAATTTCCCTCAAGTGGATGACCTAAGGTTTATCAATCCGTGGGAGGCGTAGGATGAAGATGGTCTCTCTCAAACAACCCTGCAACCAAATACAAGAAATCTCTTGTGTCCCCAACGCACCCAATACAATGGCAAATTGTATAGGTGCACTAGTTCGGCGAAGAGATGGTGATACAAGTGTAGTATGGATAGTAGATATAGGTTTTTGTAATCTGAAAATATAAAAACAGCAAGGTAACAAGTGATAAAAGGGAGCACAAACGGTATTGCAATGCTTAGAAACAAGGCCTAGGGTTCATACTTTCACTAGTGCAATCTCTCAACAGTGCTAACATAATTGGATCATATAACAATCCCTCAACGTGCGACAAAGAATCACTCCAAAGTTCTTATCTAGCGGAGAACATAAGATAGAAATTGTTGTAGGGTACGAAACCACCTCAAAGTTATTCTTTCCGATCAATCTATTGAGCCATCCCTATAAGTGTCACAAACGGCCCTAGAGTTCGTACTAAAATAACACCATATGATACACATCAAACAACTCTAATGTCACTTAGATACTCCAATGTCACCACAAGTATCCATGAGTTGATTATTCGATATGCATCAAACAACTTCAGATTCATAATATTCAATCCACACAAAGAACTTCAAAGAGTGCCCCAAGATTTCTACCGGAGAAAGTAGGACGAAAACGTGCATCAACCCCTATGCATAGATTACCCCAATGTCACCTCGGGAATCCGCGAGTTGAGTGCCAAAACATACATCAAGTGAATCAATATAATACCCCATTGTCACCACGGGTATTCATATGCAAGACATACATCAAGTGTTCTCAAATCCATAAAAGTATTCAATCCGATAATAATGAAACCTCAAAGGTAAAAACTCAATTCATCACGACAAGATGGAGAGGGAGAAACACCATATGATCCAACTATATTAACAAAGCTCGCGGTACATCAAGATCGTGCCAAATCAAGAACACGAGAGAGAGATCAAACACATAGCTACTTGTGCATACCCCTAGCCTCGAGGGTGAACTACTCCCTCCTCGTCATGGAGACTGCCGGGATGATGACGATTGCCTCCGGTGATGACTTCCCCCTCTAGAGGGGTGCCAGAACAGGGCTCCAGATGGTATTTCGAAGGTACAGAGGCTTGCGGTGGCGTAAAAACTCATCTAGGTTAACTTTCGGGGGTTTCTGAATATATATATGATTTTTCAGCGTTGGAATCACGCGAAGAGGTGCCACAGGGGGCCCACAAGACACCAGGGTGCGCCTGGGGGGGCAGGCGCTCCCAGGTGGCTCGTGGGGCCCCTGTGGCTCTTCTGCTACTCCTCCGAAGCTTCCTGGGTCTGTTTCCTTCCAGAAAAAATCGTCAAAAAGTTTCGCTGCATTTGGACTTCGTTTGATATGGATTTTCTGGAAAACCAAAAACAAGCAGAAAACAGCAACTGGCACTGGGCACTAGGTCAATATGTTAGTCCATGAAAATCATATAAAATTCATGTAAAAGTGCACCAAAATCATACAAAACTATAATAAACATGGCATGAATACTTCATAAATTATAGATACGTTGGAGACGTATCAGCATCCCCAAGCTTAATTCCTGCTCGTCCTCGAGTAGGTAAATGATAAAAGAAATATTTTATGAATTGTGAATGCTAGCATAGTGCATAAGTTTGATCAATGATAATTCCAATCACTTTTTTCTAGCATCATTATATATCATAAACAGTAGCTCATCTCATAAAACTTCTCATGATCAAGTAGCAAGCTATTCACATGTTAAAGTATAGACCATAAACTTTCTTGAAAACTAACAAACTATGTTTTCAGTCAACAAACAATTGCAATTCATCTTATTTTCAGGAAGGGTCTATGTAAGAGCTTTGAGTTAGCAAATTCCACATACTCAACTATCATTTAGTCTTCCATGATTGCTGACACTCAAAGCATATTTTTAGAACAAACTATTTCAGTCAAACACATAGGAAGATAGGGGCTTAATGTTTTGCCTCCCAACTTATTTATCTCATGGATAATGTCAACAATAATAACTCATGATCACCTATATTCAACTGGATATATGTGCCTGGATCTTTCCCTACCACATAATGCTTGTCAACTAAAGAATAAATAGAGCGGAATAGGGATGAACATTAATGACTCTTGCATAAAAGTAAATACAGAAAAGTAAATACAGAAAAGTAAAAGATAGGCCCTTCGCAGAGGGAAGCAGAGGTTGTCATGCGCTTTTTGTTGTTGGATGCACAAACCCTTAATGCAAAGGAACGTCACATTATATTGCCCCTTGTGATAGCAACCTTTATTATGCAGTCCATCGCTTTTATTTCTTTACCATCACAAGTTCGTACAACGCTTATTTTCCCTTGCAATAAAAGATCATACATATTTTAGGAGCAATTTTTATTGCTTTTTGCACCGATGACAACTTACTTGAAGGATCTTATTCAATCCATAGGTAGATATAGTGGACTCTCATGGCAAGAAACAGGGTTTAAGGGTTTTTGGATGCACAAGTAGTATCTCTACTTAGTACGAATTTTTGGCTAGCAAAAGACCCTAAGCAAGCACCACATGTTAGAGGATCCATGACAATATAACTTCTATGTGAATATAAACAAACATAACTCATTATGTTGTCTTCCTTGTCCAACGTCAACTACTTGATCAAGCTTGAAAATAATTAATGGGGGCTCACAATCATAGAAGATGTCCAAGATAGTATATTTATATGTGAATTTTCTCTTCCTTCAAAATTCTTTCATGAATTGTTTAAGTGACCAATGCTATGTTTGTTAACTTTCAATAAATTTTACCACTTATACTTCTTGTACGTGAAGTCACTACTCCCCATGGGACAAGCATATGAAGCATATAAATTTCAACTTTATGATATTCAATTCATTTCAACAATTTACTCATAGGATATAAGTGAAGAACAAGAGTAAATGACAAACTACTCCAAAAAGATATAAGTGAAGACCAAATGAGTAGTTAAGTAAATAGGTAGCTATGTGAGGACTCTCTCTCATTTAAAATTTTCAGATCTTAAGTATTTTATTCAAAAAGCAAAGAAAATGAAAATAAAAGGACACTCCAAGAATAGCACATATCATGTGAAGAAGTAAAAACTTAGGCTAACCGATAGGTGTTGATGAAGAAAGGTGGGATGCCAACCGGGGCATCCCCAAGCTTAGTTGCTTGCGACTTCTTGGAATATTATCTTGGGGTGCCTTGGGCAGCCCCAAGCTTGAGCTCTTGTGTCTCCTTAATTCCTCTCATATCATGGCTTCTTCTAAATCTTAAAACTTCATCCACACAAAACTCAACAAGAACTCGTGAGATAAGTTAGTATAAATCCACTCAAAACCTTAACATTCTCTACTGTAGCAAATCACAGAAATTATAATTAAACATTGCATACTAAATGCCTCTTCATATTTAATACTCCTATCCACAAATAGAAACATTAAACACGCAAACATATGCAAACAATGCAACTATAACAGCAATCTGCCAAAACAGAACAGTCTGTAAAGGGTGAATAAGAATCCATACTTACCTAACTCCAAAAATTCTGAAAAATTACCACGTGACAGAGAACTCATGAATGCTTACTGTGTAAAAATTTCAGATTTTTATCATGTTCTGACTATTCAGGAATATTCTGGACATAACAGAAAACTTTCTGTTTTCAAACAGCAACACATGAACTTGCAAACTGAGCCTGGTAAAGGCTATAATTGGCATTTTATTGAACTAAAAGATACAAAACATGATTATTGATAACATCAAGCAAATATCAATAGAATCAAATGACGCTCCAAGCAAAACTCATATTATGTGACGAATAAAAATATAGCTCCAAGTAAGGTTACCGATAATGTTGAAGACGAAAGAGGGGATGCCTTCCGGGGCATCCCCAAGCTTAGACGCTTGAGTATTCCTTGGATATTACCTTGGGGTGCCTTGGGAATCCCCAATATTAGGGTCTTTCCACTCCTTATTCTCCTCATATCGATATCTCACCCAAAACTTGAAAACTTCAATCACACAAAACTTAACGGAACTTGTGAGATAGGTTAGTATGATAAAAATAAATCATCCAGTTAGGTACTGTCAAGACAAGATTAATAATTGTTCTCACAATATTAATACTGTATTCTATCATTTCCACAATTTATATTACTCAATATAAGCTATGGAAACACTAAAACAAGCAAACTATGCACTAAAAACAGAATCTGTCAAAAACAGAACAGCATGTAGTGAGCTATTTAAAAACCATACTTCTGTACCTCCAAAAATTCTGAAAAATTAGGAAAACGTAACCAATTTGTAACCCAATACTGTGTAAAAATTTCAGAATTTTATCACGCTCCAGTACATAATAGAAATTCCAGCACTGGACGCAAAAGTTTCTGTTTTTGCACAGAATCAAATCAACAAGTATCCACACTATCCCAAAGGCTTTACTTGGCACATTATTGAAAGAAAACATATAAAACATGATTACCACAGTAGCATAATCATGTGGACACACAAAAACAGAAGGTATAAGTATTGGGTTGTCTCCCAACAAGCGCTTTTCTTTATTGCCTTTTAGCTAGGCATGATGATTTCAATGATGCTCAGATAAAAGTAAAGAATTGAAACACAAAGAGAGCGTCATGAAGCATATGAATAGCACATTTAAGCCTAACCCACTTCCTATGCATAGGGATTTTGTGAGCAAATAGTTTATGGGAGCAAGAATCAACTAGCATAGGAAGGCAAAACAAGTATAATTTCAAAACTTTCAACACATAGAGAGGAAACTTGATATTATTGCAACACCTACAAGCATATGATCCTCTCTCATAATAATTTTCAGTAGCATCATGAATGAATTCAACAATATAAGTATCCCATAAAGCTTTATTTTCATGACCTACAAGCATAGAAATTTTATTACTCTCCACATAAGCAAATTTCTTCTCATTCATAATAGTGGGAGCAAACTCAACAAAATAACTATCATGAGATACTTGATTGGCATGATCCAATTGAAAATTAAAATTATGATGACACATTTCATAGTTATCATTATTCTTTATAGCATACATGTCATCACAATAATCATCATAGATCGGAGGCATGCAATCATCATAATAAATTTTCTCATCAAAACTTGGGGGACTAAAAATATCATCTTCATCAAACATAGCATACCCAAGCTTATGGCTTTGCATATCATTAGCCTCATGGATATTCAAAGAATTCATACTAGCAACATTGCAATCATGCTCATCATTCAAAGATTTTATGCCAAACATTTTATTGCATTCTTCTTCTATCAATTGAGCACAATTTTCCGCTCCATCATTTTCAAGAAAGACATTATAAAGATGAATAATATGAGGCAACCTCAATTCCATATTTTTGTAGTTTTCTTTTATAAACCAAACTAGTGATAAAACAAGAAACTCAAAGATTCGATTGCAAGATCTAAAGATATACCTTCAAGCACTCACCTCCCCGGCAACGGCGCCAGAAAAGAGCTTGATGTCTACTACGCAACTTTATTCTTGTAGACTCGTGTTGGGCCTCCAAGCGCAGAGTTTTGTAGGACAGTAGCAAATTTCCCTCAAGTGGATGACCTAAGGTTTATCAATCCGTGGGAGGCGTAGGATGAATATGGTCTCTCTCAAACAACCCTGCAACCAAATACAAGAAATCTCTTGTGTCCCCAACACACCCAATACAATGGCAAATTGTATAGGTGCACTAGTTCGGCGACGAGATGGTGATACAAGTGTAGTATGGATAGTAGATATAGGTTTTTGTAATCTGAAAATATAAAAACAGCAAGGTAACAAGTGATAAAAGGGAGCACAAACGGTATTGCAATGCTTAGAAACAAGGCCTAGGGTTCATACTTTCACTAGTGCAATCTCTCAACAGTGCTAACATAATTGGATCATATAACAATCCCTCAACATGCGACAAAGAATCACTCCAAAGTTCTTATCTAGCGGAGAACATAAGATAGAAATTGTTGTAGGGTACGAAACCACCTCAAAGTTATTCTTTCCGATCAATCTATTGAGCCATCCCTATAAGTGTCACAAACGGCCCTAGAGTTCGTACTAAAATAACACCATATGATACACATCAACCAACTCTAATGTCACCTAGATACTCCAATGTCACCACAAGTATCCATGAGTTGATTATTCGATATGCATCAAACGACTTCAGATTCATAATATTCAATCCACACAAAGAACTTCAAAGAGTGCCCCAAGATTTCTACCGGAGAAAGTAGGACGAAAACGTGCATCAACCCCTATGCATAGATTACCCCAATGTCACCTCAGGAATCCGCGAGTTGAGTGCCAAAACATACATCAAGTGAATCAATATAATACCCCATTGTCACCACCGATATTCATATGCAAGACATACATCAAGTGTTCTCAAATCCATAAAAGTATTCAATCCGATAATAATGAAACCTCAAAGGTAAAAACTCAATTCATCACGACAAGATAGAGAGGGAGAAACACCATATGATCCAACTATATTAACAAAGCTTGCGGTACATCAAGATCGTGCCAAATCAAGAACACGAGAGAGAGATCAAACACATAGCTACTTGTACATACCCCTAGCCTTGAGGGTGAACTACTCCCTCCTCGTCATGGAGACCGCCGGGATGATGAAGATTGCCTCCGGTGATGATTTCCCCCTCTGACAGGGTGCCAGAACAGGGCTCCAGATGGTATTTCGAAGTTACAGAGGCTTGCGGCGGCGTAAAAACTCATCTAGGTTAACTTTCGGGGGTTTCTGAATATATATGATTTTTCAGCGTTGGAATCACGCGAAGAGGTGCCACAGAGGGCCCACGAGGCACCAGGGCACGCCTGGGGGGGGCAGGCGCGCCCAGGTGGCTCGTGGGGCCCCTGTGGCTCTCCTGCTACTCCTCCGAAGCTTCCTGGGTCTGTTTCCTTCCAGAAAAAATCGTCAAAAAGTTTCGCTGCATTTGGACTTCGTTTGATATGGATTTTCTGGAAAACCAAAAACAAGCAGAAAACAACAACTGGCACTAGGCACTAGGTCAATATGTTAGTCCATGAAAATCATATAAAATCCATGTAAAAGTGCACCAAAATCATACAAAACTATAATAAACATGGCATGAATACTTCATAAATTATAGATACGTTGGAGACGTATCAGCGACGCTCCTTCCTGCTGCTCGGCCTCGTCGATCTAGTCAGGTAATCCACACCCGACCCCCATCCTCCACCTCCTTCTACATCCCACATGCCCCAACCGCTGGCGCGACACCTTCCACCCAAATCACCGACCCATCCTCCAAATAAGCGCTGCCCTAAGACATGGTGCACGCAGTATAGCCAGAAGCTCAAGGAGCATTTGGCAGCGGAGAAGCAAATCGCGGCCGCACGCGCGGATGAGGCCGCGATGGCTGCCATGTGTGCCGACCCCCAGATCTTGGAGGAGCACCTCGCCGCCGAGGCCACCGTCGACGCCTCACGCGCTGCTACTTGTAGACTGCGTTGGTATTTCCCCGAAGAGGAGAGGATGATGCAGTATAGTAGAGATAAGTATTTCCCTCAGTTAAGAACCAAGGTTATCAATCCAGTAGGAGAACCACGCAAAACCCCTTTAGCAGCACCTGCACACACAAAAGCAAACACTTGCACCCAACGCAAATAAGAGGGTTGTCAATCCTCTTAGCGGTTATTTGCAAGGATTAATTCTAATAGTGATAGATAGATAAAGTAAAATACTAAATAAAATAAAAGTAAATAAATTGCAGCAAGGTATTTTTGGATTTTAATATATGATAAAAGTAGACCTGTGGCCATAGTTTTCACTAGAGGCTTCTCTCTCGAACACATAGCATGCGGTGGGTAAACAAATTACTGTTGGGCAATTGATAGAAAAGCAAATAATTATGACGGATTCATGGCAATGATCATGTATATAGGCATCACGTCTGAGACAAGTAGACCGACTCCTGCCTGCATCTATTACTATTACTCCACCCATCGACCGCTATCCAGCATGCATCTAGGGTATTAAGTTAATAAAAACAGAGTAACGCCTTAAGCAAGATGACATGATGTAGACAAAGTAAACTCAAGCAATATGATTAAAGCCCATCTTTTTATCCTTAATGGCAACAGTACAAATACGTGTCATGTCCCTTTCTGTCACTGGGATTGAGCACCGCAAGATTGAACCCATCACAAAGCACCTCTCCCATTGCAAGATAAACCAATCTAGTTGACCAAACCAAATCGATAGATCGGAGAGAAATACAAAGCTATAACAATCATGCATAAAAGAGTTTAGAGAAGACTCAAATATTTCTCATGAATAATCTGATCATAAACTCACAATTCATCAGATCCCAACAAACACACCACAAAAGAAGATTGCATCGGATAGAACTCCAAGAACATCGAGAAGAACATGGTATTGAAGATAAAAGAGAGAGAAGAAGCCATCTAGCTACTAGCTATGGACCCGTAGGTCTGTCGTAAACTACTCACACATCATCAGAAGGGTAGCAAGATTGATGAAGAAGCCCTCCGTGATCGATTCCCTTTCCGGCAGAGTACCGGAAAAGGCCTCCAGATGGGATCGCAGAAGAACAGAGGCTTGCGGCGGCGGAAAGGTTTTCTCTTCTGGCTCTCTGGTATATTGGGAATATTTGGGAATTTATAGCGCTGGAATTAGGTCAAGATGTGCCACGAGGGGCCCACAAGCCTGGGGGGCGCGCCCTACCCCCAGGGCGTGCCTCCCGAGCTTGTCGCTCCCTCGTGGCTCGTCTGGTCTTCTGCCGAAGCTTCGAGGGTCCCTTCTGGTCCAGAAAAAATTAATCTACATTTTTTTCTTCGTTTGGACTCCGTTTGATAATGATTTTCTAAAAAAGGCAAAAAACAAGCAAAAAAACAGCAACTGGCACTGGGCACTGGGTTAATAGGTTAGTCCCAAAAAATGATATATAATGGCATATAATTGCATAATAAACATCCAAGATTGATACTATAATAGCATGGAACAATCAAAAATTATAGATACGTTGGAGACGTATCACGCATGGACGCTGCCACGCGGTTGGCTGCTTTAAACGACAGTTCGTGGCGTTTTCTCGAGGCCACCGTCGGTGCCTTCGACGAAGACTACGAGGTGTTTTCTCAACGTGGCCGTGCTTACCTCAACTCCAGAGCCAGCAGGTTGGTGCCCGGAGCGGCTCAGGCGACTCACCACTACGAGGAGGGTACCCATGATGTGGAGATCTCGCCCTCTTCCAAGTCTAAGGAGCCCATCGTCATCGATATCTCTGACAATGAGGAGTAGATTGTCTTTTTAGCTCACTATAAGGACCTATGTTCAGCTAGGTAGCTACGCCGGTTAAGCATGTTCGGTTTACCTGTTGCATGTGCTGCTCCTGACTTTCCTTTACAAATTCTAGTGAATTGTCCTATATACTGTTACTATGCAATCTGATCCTCTAGTATATATGTTCTATATATTGTGCAATGTGGTGCTCAGTTAATTGTTTGGTTAATTTGTTGTCATGTTCAGTTAACTATTTGGTTCAATTCTGCAATGTGATGCTCAATTCTTGTGGGTGCAATTTTGTATTCTCTTGCATGTGAGAAATAAATCGAATTTGGCTGTACAAAATACATGAGAAACAAATACAATTGCTATATTTCCAAGTTGTTAAGCATACTAGGCTTGGTTAACTGTCTGATCTTCTAGTATGTTCTATTGTGCAATGTGGCGTTCAGTTAACTGTTTGGTTCATTTGTTGTGGTGCTTACTTAACTGTTTGGTTCAATTCTGCAATGCGATGTTTGTGGGTACAATTTTGTATTGTTATGCATGTGAGAAATAAATCGAATTTGGCTGTACTATATACATGAGAAACATATACAATTGCTATATTTCCTAGTTCTTAAGCATGCTTGGTTTGGATAAATGGCTTTTCCACGTGGCTCGAATTAATCTGCTGAATCTGCAATGTGTTTATTTTTCATCAACATATTTTACAGATAGTATGACAACCCTCACTTAACCTGATCAATAACTACCTTATATGTGTTGCAGGGAAACAATGGGAGGCACTGAGGTTTACCATCGAGGTTCGCACATACATGGTCCTTTGTCTAATAGCACATTATTGTGCAATTGCTGGAACCATTCTAGTATTTAGGTTTTTAACAATTTGGTCTTGCACATGTAGGTCCTGCTGTCAGAGGTTTTGACCCACTGTTCGACCCATTTTGCATATGGGGAAATGAGATGTCCATGAATAGCAGTCAAGTCAAAAAACTCAGAAAGATTGTTAGGATAAAGAAACTAGCGACGAAAAACAACAAGATTTTTGTCTGCACAATGAAGAAGACATCAGTGAACTACATGATGGTACTAACTCTTATACCTTGTGTTTTGCGTGAGTTGTGGTGTGGGAGGGAGGGATAGCTCCTTTTCATGTTGCAGCGCTAGCTATCTAGTTGCAGTGTGTTACTGGGTGCTTGTAAAAAGACTTTGTGATTTCAGTTAAATGAAATCAGAGAGAGAGCTCTCTTTTTCAAAAAAAACTCTTATACCTTGTTTTTTTATTCCTTTACGCCATTTCAAAATATAGAGAAGATATTTATGCATATCTTTGTTTTCAGGCCTTTCCAAAGCAGTTCACAGATGATTACCTCTCAAACCACCTGTATGGTCAAGAGGCGATGAAGGTGTTCATACAACACCCACGGTACAATATTGAAGTCTTCCTCAAGAGGACGAAGGATGGGCGGTCAATCATCCATAGGCACTGGCCTAAAATTGCAAGGACCTTCAACATCATTGAAGGCTCAATATTCGCCTTTCGCTTCAGCAGTTTTCCAGATGAGATTCATCTGTCTATCTACCGTCAATGATGCTAATTTCCAAAGGTTTTAGATGTTGCATGTGAAACTTGGTTCTGTTGTGTAATGGGGTAGCTAACTATATGCCTATATGGTGTAAGTGAGTGCTAAAGCTATATGATGTTATACTCTGATGTATTTCAATTATGAAATCCTGGTTCCGTAATATGAAAATGAAATATATTGTGTGTTTAATATGAAATGTCAATTTGATTACTAAATGTATTAATAATAATAGGCCAATTAGCCTGCTTATTGGGTTTTTCTAGTGCAAACGGTTATTGAGACAACATCGTGGGCGATGATCTCAGACAACCCACACAGTTTCTAGGAAGTAAACGTGTTGGATCAATGAACAATCACACACGACTTCCTCTGGACAACTGTTTGTGTTAGGCCACCTTGCGCAAACATTTTCCATATAAAAAGTGTGTGTGATGGACAGCCTATGGCACACAGTTTCTTCTAGGCACCGTGCATGATGCATTCAATAACACAAACGATAAAATTATTACTATCGTCTGCAATGGGAACGCTATCACAGACGATGTGATGCGGAAAATTGTGTGTGAACGCACGAACGGAAACGTTTGTCTGAGATTCACTGTGTGGGATGTATATATGAACGGAAACGTTTGTCTGGGATTCACTGTGTGGGATGTATATACGAACGGAAACGTTTGTCTTGAATTCACTGTGTGGGATGTACATATGAACGGAAACAATTGGGCCAGTATAATTGTCTGCGATGGCTCGCCCGATCGCACACGAGCTCTTTTTGCCCCGCGTGTGTGACCGGAGGCCCTATCGCCGATGGTTTCTGGGTCGTGTGGGAAGGACACCCCCCATCGCACACACAGGCAAGGCGACGGTTTAAAACTCTGTCGCGGAAAGGGGATAAAAACCGTTTGTATAGCAGGTCGCTGTACTAGTGTTCGGATTTTCCCCGAAGAGGAAGGGTGAAGCAATATAGTAGCGGATAGTATTTTCGTCAGTGAGAACCAAGGTTATCGAACCAATAGGAGAACCAAGCAAATCCTAGTGAGCAGTACCTACACAAGAGAGCAAATACTTGCACCCAACGCGGGCAAGAGGGTTGTCAATCCCCTTGAACTCGTTACTTGCAAGGATTAAATCTGATAGTGGTAGATATGTAAATTGAAAAGTAAATAAAAAGTAAATTAATTATAGCAAGGAAAATTAGGGTTTTCTAATATAATAAAAGTAGACCCGGGGGCCATAGTTTTCACTAGAAGCTTCTCTCTCGAAACATAGCATACGGTGGGTAAACAAATTACTGTTGGGCAATTGATAGAAAAGCGCATAGTTATGATGTTATTCATAGCAATGATCATGTATATAGGCATCACGTCCATGACAAGTAGACCGACTCTTGCCTGCATCTACTACTATTACTCCACCAATCGACCACTATCCAGCATGCATCTATGCTATTAAGTTCATAACAAACAGAGTAACGCTTTAAGCAAGATGACATAATGTAGACAGAATAAACTCAAGCAATATGAATAAACCCCATCGTTTTACCCTTAATGGCAACAATACAAATATGTGCCTCGCTACCCCTACTGTCACTGGGTGAGGACACCGCAAGATTGAACCCATTACAAAGCACCTCTCCCGCTGAAGATAAATCAATCTAGTTGGCCAAACCAAACGGATAGATCGGAGAGAAATACAAAGCTATAACAATCATGCATAATAAAGTTCAGAAAAGACTCAATTACTTTCAATGAATAATCTGATCATAAACCCACAATTCATCGGATCCCAACAAACACACTGCAAAAGAAGATTACATCGGATAGAACTTCATGGAGATCATGGAGAACTTTGTATTGAAGATCAAAGAGAGAGAAGAAGCCATCTAGCTACTGGATATGGACCCGTAGGTCTGTGGTAAACTACTCACACATCATCGGAAGGGCAGCAAGGTTGATGTAGAAGCCCTCCGTGATTGATTCCCCCTCTGGAAAATCGCCGGAAAAGGCCTCCAGATGGGATCGCGGAAGAACAGAAGCTTGCGGCGGTGGAAAAGTTATTTTGGGTGGCTCTCTGTTGGTTTTGGGATATTTGGGAATTTATAGAAGTGGAATTAGGTCAAACGGAGCTGCGTGGGACCCATGAGCTCACGTGGCGCCCCCTAGGGGCGCACCAGGTGAGCACGTGGCTCTCCCATAGGGCTTCTGGCATCCTCCCGAAGCTTCTAGGGTCCCTTCTGGTCCAGAAAAAACCATCTTAAAGTTTTTTTCCGTTTGGACTTCGTTTGGTACTGATTTCCTAAAAAACCAAAAACAGGCAAAAAAATAGCAGCTGGCACTGGGCACTGAGTTAATAGGTTAGTTCCCAAAAATGATATAAAATTGCATATAAAGCATATAAAGTATCCAAGATTGATAATATAATAGCATGAAACAATCAAAAATTATAGATACGTTGGAGACGTATCAGCATCCCCAAGCTTAATTCCTGCTCGTCCTCGAGTAGGTAAATGATAAAAACAGAATTTTTGATGTTGAATTCTACCTAGCATGCTTATCATGTAATCTCTCTTATGGTGTAAATATTGAGAAACGATGAAGTAATTGAGATCAACATAATAATATCTATGAATACAAGAACGTAATCATTAAATTTTCAAAATATACGATGCTCAAAGAATGTTATCCCTACTCATTGAATTATGTAAGCGTGGCATGACTCCGCTTTCACCGCATAAATATAAATCATGAGCACCCCGATGTCAAACCAGGCAATTGTATCATACTTTTAACGCGCTTCAGCATTTTCAAGTCCACTCAATACATGAGCGTGAGACATGGACATTAGCACTATAGATGGAATAGAATGCGGTGGTAAAGGTATATAGGAGAAGTCAAAAAGGAAGAAAGGCTCACATCAACTCAGCGGATCAATAGGCAATGGAGAAGCCCATCAATCGATATCAATGTGAGGAGTAGGGATTGCCATGCAACGGATGCACTAAGAGCTATAAGTGTATGAAAACTCAATGGAAACTAAGTGGGTGTGCATCCAACTTGCTTGCTCATGAATACCTCGGGCATTTGAGGAAGCCCATCATCGGAATATACAAGACAAGTTCTATAATGAAAAATTCACACTAGTATATGAAAGTGATATCTCAGGAGACTCTCTATATGAAGAACATGGTGCTACTCTGAAGCACAAGTGAGGTAAGAGGATAGTAGCATTGTCCCTTCTCTCTTTTTCTCTCATTTTTCTCTCTTTTTTTAGAATAATCTCATGGACCTCATCCCCTCATTTTGGAGGACTCATCAGTTTCCATCATTCTTTTCCTCACTGGGACAATGCTCTAATAATGATGATCATCACACTTTTATTTACTTACAACTCGATAACTGATCAATGATGACTCTATATGAATGCCTCTGGCAGTGTACCAGGATGTGCAATGATCTAGCGTAACATGTATAATAATGATGAATGGTGGCTTTGCCACAAATATCATGTCAGCTCTATATGATCATGCAAAGCAATATGATGATGAACACACATGTCATAATACAGAACGGTGGAAGTTGCATGGCAATATATCTCGGAATGGCTATGGAAATGTCATGATAGGTAGGTATGGTGGCTGTTTTGAGGAAAATATAAGGAGGCTTATGTGTGATAGAGCATATCATATCACGGGATTTGGATGCACTGGCGAAGTTTGCACTGACTCTCGAGGTGAGAAAGGGCAATGCACGGTACCGAAGAGGCTATCAAATTGCGGAAAGGTAGGAGTGTGTAATTGTCCATGAACTCGTTAGTCATAAAGAACTCATATACTTATCATGAAAGTTTTATTAGCCCTCGAAGCAAAGTACTACTCGCATGCCCCTAGGGAGGAGGTTGGTAGGAGTTAACCATCGCGCACCCCCGATTATGACAGCACTCAAGGATTTCAATCAGACATAAAAATGCTCAAACATCCCCACCATGCCATAACGGACACTTGAGTGAGTAGTGCATAACAAGCTTTAATCTCGATATTTCTACTAACCAATGATCATGAACTAATACCCTTTCATATTACGACATCAATATAATTAAAACATACGTTTCATATTTAGTGATATACATGAAAGTTTTTATTATACCACTCTTGAATACATATCCTTTTTGGTCTAATCTCATAACTCGTGCACATTACCACTTCCTATTTAAGACTCTCAAAAAGATTGAAGTGAAGCATGAGAGTATAATCATTTATATAAAATATAACCACCGCCGTGCTCTACCAAATATAAGTGAAGCACAAGAGCAACTGCCTAGCTCGAAAGATATAAGTGAAGCATATAGAGTATTCTAACAAATCACGATAAATGTATGTCCCTCTCAAAGGGTGTGTCCAGCAAACAATGATTGTGGCAAACTAAAAGCAAAAAAACTATAGCACAAGACGCTCCAAGTAAAACTCATATCTTGTGATGAATAAAAATATAGCTCCAAGTAACATACCGATAGATTGTAGACGAAAGAGGGGATGCCATCCGGGGCATCCCCAAGCATAGACGCTTGGGTATTACTTGAATATTACCTTGGGGTGCCTTGGGCATCCCCAAGCTTAGGGTCTTGCCGCTCCTTATTCGTTCATCCATCGTGATCTCACCCAAAACTTGAAAACTTCAGCAAACAAAACTCAACATAAACTTCGTGAGATCCGTTAGTATAATAAATCAATCATCCACTTTAGGTACTGTTATAAACTCATTCATAATTGTTCTTGCATAATACCTACTGTATTCTAACTTCTGCATGATTTAAACCCCCCGATATAATCCATAGTTTCATTAAAACAAGCACACTATGCAATAAAAACAGAATCTGTCTAAAACAAAACAGTATGTAATGACAGAATATTTATCCATACTTATGTAACTCCAAAAATTCTGAAAACTTAGGAAAATGTATAGAATTTGTACCCCAATACTGTGTAAAAATTTCAGATTTTTCTGACGTTCTGGTAATAAACTAAAAATCAACTACTGGGCACAAAACTTTCTGTTTTCAAACAGCATCAATTATACTATCATTCATATCATCCCAAAGGCATTACTTGGCACAAACACTAATTAAAGGATAAAAACACAATCATTACAGTAGCAATACTTATATTTGCACACAAAAACATAAATGATAACTATTGGTTTGTCTCCTGATACGTCTCCAACGTATCTATAATTTATGAAGTATTCATGCCATGTTAGCAATAATTTTATATGGTTTTGATGCACTTTTATATGACTTTTATATGATTTTCATGGACTAACATATTAACCTAGTGCCCAGTGCCAGTTGCTGTTTTCTGCTTGTTTTTTGTTTTCCAGAAAATCCATACCAAACAAAGTCCAAACGCGACAAAACTTTTTGAGGAATTTTTTGGAAGGAAAGAGACATGGGAAGCTTCGAGGGAGTACCAGAAGACCCACAAGGCAATAGGGCGTGCCCGGGGGGGTGGCCGCGCTCTAATGCCTTGTGCCCCCCCTGTGGCACCTCTTCGCGTGATTCCAATGCTGAAAATTCTTATATATACAGAAACCCCCGAAAGTTAACCTAGATGAGTTTTTTTCGCCGCCGCAAGCCTCTGTTCCGAAGAGATCCCATCTGGAGCTCTGTTCCGGCACCCTGCCGGAGGGGGGAAGTCATCACTGGAGGCCATCTTCATCATCCCCGCTGCTTCCATGATGAGGCGGGAGTAGTTCATCCTCAGGACTGAGGGTATGTACCAGTAAGTATGTGTTTGATCTCTCTCGTGTTCTTGATTTGGCATGATCTTGATGTACCATGAGCTTTGTTAATATAGTTGGATCATATGGTGTTTCTTCTCTCTCTATCTTCTTGTGATGAATTGGGTCTTTCCCTTTGAGGTTTCGTTATTGTTGAATTGAATACTTTGGATTTGAGAACACTTGATGTATGTCTTACATGTGGGTACCCATGGTGACAATGGGGTATTCTATTGAGTCACTTGATGTATGTTTTGGTGATCAATTCGCGGATGCCCGTGACCTTGGGGTAATCTAGGCTTAGGGGTTGATGCACGTTTTTGTCCTACTTTCTCCGATAGAAACTTTGGGGTACTTTTTGAAGTTCTTTGTGTTGGATTGAATATTATGAATCTGAAATTGTTTGATGCATGTCGAATAATTAACTCACGGATACTTGTGATGACATTGAAGTATCTATGTGACATTAAAGTTAATTGATGCGCATCATATGGTGTTATTTTAGTACGAACTCTAGGGTTGTTTGTGACACTTATAGGGATGGCTCAATAGATTGATCGGAAAGGATAACTTTGAGGTGGTTTTGCTACCTACAACAATTTCTTCTTATGTTCTCCGTTTGCTAGGAACTTTGGAGTGATTCTTTGTTCCATGTTGAGGGATTGTTATATGATTCAATTATGTTAGCACTGTTGAGAGATTGCACTAGTGAAAGTATGAACCCTAGGTCTTTTTTGCAAGCATTGCAATACCATTTGTGCTCACTTTTGTTACTTGCTACCTTCTTGTTTTTATTTATTCAGATTATAAAAACCTATTTCTACCATTCATACTATACTTGTATCACCATCTCTTCTCCAAACTAGTGCACCTATACAATTTACCATTGTATTGGATGTGTTGGGGACACAAGAGATTTGTATTTGATTGCGGGGTTGTTTGAGAGAGACCATCTTCATCCTACACCTCCCACGGATTGATAAACCTTAGGTCATCCACTTGAGAGAAATTTGCTACTGTCCTACAAAACTCTGCGCTTGGAGGCCCAACCGTCTACAAAAATAAAAGTTGCGTAGTAGACATCATCTCCCAACAAGCTCTTCCTTTATAGCCACTAGATGACTCGTTGCGCCCATGGCGCAAAAAGCAAGATGGAGCCAAGCATTCAAACAATGCAAGTGAGATTCATTTAGAACCAATTTAATAGATACTTAGGTACACATAGCATTATATATTCCATTGCATGGTAGCATGATAGCTCAAAAGAAAGTTATGACATCACTTGATGATAACTTACATTGGCTTTATAAAGCAAGTTGTATTAGCAGAGATGCATCATATATACAACACAAGCTTTGGCTTGACCAAGACATAAAGGTGGTGGTATTAGGTAGAGTCATTGCTGCATGTCCCATCAGTATCGAACATGATTTCATCTAAGCAACTCTTCATGGAAGGTGTGTTTGGTGGGCTGTTGTTAGTGAAAGCAAAAATGTCTTCCATATCGCTGAACCCATATCTAAACCCGAGTGATGCTTGTGACCAAATGAATAGAACTCAACTGTTGCATCGAGGCCAACCGTTCTTGCTTTGCGGGTTGAGTAAACTGCATTTATAAGTTGAAGCTGCTACAGCATATCATCCAGAAGCACCTTTGTTGGGATTCTAACCTAAACATACAAAGAACATGGGAGTCGACTAAAACAAAGTTTAATAAAAGCTAAGATAATAAAAATCAGTAAAGGCTAAAAAATGGCATAAAGCTATTTCTAGAACAACACTTTTCACGAGGACTATTTTTTAAAACCTGTTCATAGCATAAATTGCATGGTTCAACAACTCTAGAATGTCAAGCTAATTTTTTTGTAACCTTGTTCATGAATCACATTTACGGATCTTAGTGAAAAGTGATGGATACAAGGAGATATAAGAAAATTTGGACAATAAGGCACATCCATTTGGACAACAACGTGAAACATAATAATGTGAAAAGTAAAAAAAGCAAGGACAAATATTCTGATTTTATTAGGGTGGGAGAACTATCATAAATAAATGCACTTCATTACATCAGAACCTTTCTCTGGATGTGTCTTCATCTTAAGAACATGTGAAATAATAAGATCTACGCAGACTGCATATATACCCAAAAGAAAAGGAGATATAAGAAAATCATTCGAGGTTGAAGTAAATTTCCGAAACTCTGGATATGTCATGGACAATTTGGCCTCATGTCAGTTATTGCTAATTTATTTGTGAACTTGTCAATCAACACTTACTCCATACCCTAGGCCTAGGGTAAACTTCCGAAACTGTGGACATTCAAGGTTGACCATGTGCAAGTTAAAAAAAATACTGCTAACATACACAAAAGAAAATGAGATATGCAGTTCGGCAATGCAAATGGTTCAAAATGAAGTATTCATACCCTGGGCCTTCAACCACGGTGTCTAAATCTTTTTTACTGCAAAGCAAATGCATCGGTACTGCAACATGAAGGAGATTATCCTTCTGCTCATTCAGATATGAGAGGAACTGGATCTGCTCCGAAGGCTGAAACAATAGAGAATTTAGCTCACCCAGAAGCAATCAAGCGAACCATCCACATCTCAGAACTGTAACAACATGAGAATTCGGCACCTGCCGACCCTATGCCTGCGAATATTTGCATCAGTAAATATTGCTTTGTGACACACTCGGACATCCAATAGCTCCAAAGTGCACACAGAATTATAATTGTAGACTATAGGCTATCCATTGACAAGTTTTTTATTGTTGCATGGCACTGCGAAAATGAGGAGCATTGTGATGTCACAGCGTTGGTACAGAAAAGACTACTACAATAATAAAAAGAGAATTATAACACAATGTTAACAAACTGAACAAATTGCTTATGCACAGCATCAAATTGTTCAAGAGCCCAATTAGAACGGAGAGTTATGTGGTCATAACCAAGTGAACTAATTACATTATCGAGTAGCCTACAAATATATATACAGTCATACGCAGACATACAATTATTATGTTATAGAAGTTCAGATCCATTACATGGAGTATGATTCAACCACACATCATAAGTGGGTGAGACGATCCATTATATTTAGGGTAAAACATAAAAGCAATATAAAGCCAAAGGCCCGCTACATGAGCTTTATATAGGCGATAACGAAGGCTGATGATGATGCCCTTAGAGGCAGCGAACAGGAAAAGTGGGGCAGTGTTGTACTGACAGCACAACCCTCTACCTCATAACTATTTACCTTGTACATAGGTGATAACATCGACCAGAAGACAACTTTAGTTAGCACAGGAGCAAAGGTACCAGGCAACAAAGATCCCATTCCAAACTCAGAGTTATTTGAAAATAAATGCTTAGTAATTTGGCAATACTCAGGACCCTTTTAATAACCGAAATTTAAGCAAACATCTCTTTCGAAATATATAAGAGTTTTCAAAATGCAGCCATAAATTCTCTTTGTACAATACTGTGTTAGATGATTTGTTGCGTCTAATACGTAAAATACATAAAAAGCTACAGAATGTAAAACACAACAAACAATCCTCCATTGCATCAATTAAAAACATGCGACAACAGATAAAAGCTGATGATTGACCTATGGTGTTATCTTTGTAACAGATAAAAGAAGCACTATAGGCACTATTGACCATAGCACTTCAGGTCAAAATTAAATGCAGACAAGTATATAAAATCAGCAATGCTAGATAACTGAAAGGAAAAATGACTTGGCAAAGTCAATCAATACAATAAAGAAAATGAAGCATCGTTTTGAGTCAGCAAAAGGCATGAACCTTGTGGTCATCGAGAGAAGAGCGTTATCCTTCTCCCTATTATCACACTTGATTCTTCTGCCACATGATAGACATAGACTACTTTCTCAGGCTTCATAGATGAATCCTGATAGAAACAGACTACTTGAGAATCACAGCTGTGTAAAATTGCAAATGACTAAGAAAATATTATACATGAATATTCTGAATCAGTGTATCGCTAAACATATATATGAGTCAATTAATCGAAGAAACAAAAGATAAATGGTTACACTACTGATCAGATTGTAGACATATCCCATAATATAGGAATGGCTTATTTCTTGCATTTTCCCAAGCAAAGGTACGGTTTATCAGGTTGCGACTGAAATATATGAATAGTTCTCTAGCATTGGATTTAAAACCTACCTGGAATTTTAGTGACCAAAATCCGTGCCTTTTCTGCTCTTTTAAGGTTTACATGAGCATCCCTTCCAGAACTATACCTCTTTGAGTCCTGCAAAATAGCTTTGGTGTCATTTTTCATATTTAGGGAACCACAGAATTATCTAGAAAAATGCATGCGGGCAGGTTAGTCAGTGCAAGAAGTGCACATGCTATGCTCAGTATTTGAGCATTGTAATCCCAAAGCAAATAGCCTAAAACTACCTGGTTATATTCTTCAAGCCAAGCCTCTTCATCACAAGCAGCAATCCATTTATTTATCCTGTCCATAATATCTTTTCGACTTGGTGAATCTTCTTTTGCTTTCAATATTTGTGACTCGATATTCGCGAGGAGCCCAGAAGGGTCAATAGTGCCTGAATGGAGCATGGGCAAGAGAGCCACAAATTGTAAGAAAACAACCACTGGTGAAGATAGTACTTGAGCAAGATGCATAAAGTACAACTAGAATCAATCAGAGCGTTGGTTTGCTCAGGGGGCTATGCTGAGATCAAGTTCTATGTGTGCATTCTCGCATATATGTTCTAATTTGGTCCTTCTCTTCGTGACAAGTTCTTTCAGTCTGTTCATTTTAAGTTCTGTTAACCTCTCAACCTCAGCTTCCATCTGCATAAGAAATAAGCACTGAAATTGTAAAAAATGATTAAGGTAAGCAACAAAAAGGGTATTAAAGAAAAACCAAAGGCGATCTGTAAAACCTTCCCGATTGTTTCCTAGGAAAGAACACCAGCGGATGTGATTCCCTCTTCTGGTGATATGAGAATGCTGATTACTTTACCGAATTGTCTCTTCTCCTCTTCTGAAGAGTCCATTAACTTCCAGAGGTGACATAATGATTCCATTGTGTCTCTTATCTATAGGCAAACGATTGCTTGAGAATGTATTATGCAGAACTCATATAACAAAAATCCGAGAAGAAAGGAACCTTGAGAGATTCTAGATTTTCTTTGTGCTTTAAGATTTGCTATTGTGCTAGCAAGGCCTTCCAGTGTGCCATTGCTGATGTTTCTGGACTGCTCAACACCATTCTGATGTAGACTGGGATGGATTCCGTTTACAGTCTTTGCGAAATCAATTCCAGGGACTCCACATAAAGAATGCACTTCATTTACATATTTTAGAACTTTGTGAAGTCCATCAGACTGAAAATATTGCAAAGGAAACATTTCCAGTCAACACTCAATCCTAAAGTAACTCAAATTAGATGACCCGCAGTCCTAGACAGTTGATACAATTTACATGGCAGTGGCTAGCTTAGCAAACTAATCATCTCGCCACTTTATAGAAAGTATATACCGCAAAATCTAAGGTTTTTTTCTCTGAGTTGAACCATTCCTGAATACTCAAGGCTTCCTTAGCAGCTGCCAGTTCTCTATTTATTCACAAGTAGTGCAAGAAACAAAATATTTTGAAAGGCATCTCAAGGTTTCAGATTAGCTAGCTTATTCAGGACGGTTTACCTTATCTTCGCAGAGCACAAAGTTCTGCTTGGTAGCTATTAAGCTTCCTTGCCGACAAATCATGTTCATCAGCAGCTGGACTGTTTACATTATCACCCTGATCATTATGCTCACTTAACTCAGAGCATATCTTCTCAATCTATGATCGAATATCGTAATACTGCTTGATCCTTTCTTTTGTCTTGCATTTCAGGTCGTCGAGCACATGAACGACAGCAGCAAGTTGTTCCTTGAGCGACACGTAGCTCTTGTCTTTCTGCGCAAGTGCTGAGAAATTAACAAAAGCATCCTAGTAAAAAGATTAAAGTAAGGTAGTATTGCCTAGAGATTTAGTACAAGCCAGTAGCTACTTTTGACCCCCAAAAAAAAGCAATTAGGCATCGCCAAGCCCTATTTAGTAGCAATCCACAACTTGAATCATGCATGTTACCAACAACAGCCAGATTCCATCATCTCGAGGGAGCCAAGCAACCACTCAGGAAGTCAATAGACAACCAACCCAATTAGTGAATCATCATGACGATGATTAGTATGCATACCTTGAGATACAGCTTGTGCTCCCCTAGAGTAGCCATTAATAATGCAACCTCAGCTTCTTTAGTGGCCACAGACTGGTGCAGCTGGACCCTGGTCTGATTGGCATCATCCACCTTCCTGCGGTACACCTCCAAGCATTCTATTTCTATCTCTGACAAGACCTTGCTCTTCTGACCCTCGCTTTCCCCTACCTCTGCCCAGATTTGCTGAGTGACAGAAACAAGAGGGCATGAGTAATCAATGAGGTTTCGTGTTTTACCTACACGTACACCAACAATCTAGGTAGATGAGAGAGAGAGAGCTCACCTTGTTCTCCAGTCTTCCTCTTGTCTTCTTCAGTCGATCTGCACACATCTTATTTAGAAAAAACATAAATTGAGAAATCGATATCAGATTATCAAAGAACCAGGGGAATCAAGGGGCAAGAAAATAGAGGAGAAAGATAGATGTGCAGCCAAGATTGGGGATGGGGCACGACGACCGAAAAGCAGCGGCAGGCAGTGATGGCCGGCTCCATTCCACCATCACCTGAGCGCTCCTTCCTCACATTTGCTCTCCCCACCCTCCCCTGCTCCTCCACACCCACCATGAATCCTGTGCTCGATCCAGAATCATGGTGCATCAAGAACGTGAGGAGGTGCCGCTCGCGGGGAAGAGAGAAAGAAGTAGAGAGATGGTTCCTTCTTGCCGCTGTCCAGCGCTGCCACACGAGCCGGTGGTGAGGCGGCGGCTGGCCGGCGTCACCCCTCCCTCCTCGATCTCTCATCCTCGCCGTCGTCGATCCGCTCCTCCCCTACCGTTGAACTCCTGCATGGGGCAGGGATGTGGCTCCTCAAGGGGGCGGGAAGGACTCCGGGCGGGGTGGCTCTGGCGTGATGGAGAGAGCGGGGATTGGGATTGGGGAGGCGGCGGCTGCACTGGGAAGCAGGGGGAGTCGAGAGCGGGGAAGGAGGGACGCGGGGCTCGAGGAGTGTGGAGAATTGGTCGATAGGGTTTCACCAGGCTCGACCCACCCACATCGCCCACGACCGCCGCGGTCAATCATTTTTTCACCAAAGACAGACTCTACGTTGTAACATCCCCAGATCTTAACCCTTTCATTTTGCTAATTAACTAGCCATGTCATCATGATCATCCTTAATTAAATTGCATTTAGAAAATAATCCAACCTCAAATTCAAAATTCAAATTGCAAGTGAAAATAAAAGTTGTTCAAATTTAAAAACTAAAATGTTCATAATATTGCAAATAATTTAAAAGCATTTATAAAATTATAATCCACATTAATTGAGTTAGTTAAATGAGCCTAATACCCTAAAACAGTAACAAAACAGCAACTTTTAATACCTTTTTATTTAATTAAAAATTCAAATGAAAAGATCTGGACTCCAAACCTTTTATGGCAATGCTAGTAATTGCACTGTATTTGTTTGGGCAAGACTCATGTTTTACAAAATTGGAAAAGTGCAAAAAGAAAAGGCAAAACAGAAATAAAAGAAAAATTGAAAACAAAATAAAATAAAAAAACACCCCTTGGCCCAACTGGGCCTCGGCCCGACCGGCCCACCCCGCCCCTGGCCTATAAGCCCCCCTCGCACCCCCCCGAACCCTAATCCCCACCCCCACTCCCCTCGTCCCCTCGCCCGACGCCGTCGCCCGCCGCCCGTCGCCTCGCCGCCACCGTCGCCGTCCCCACCTCTACCCCGACGGCCTCCCCGAGCCTCGCCGCCCCCTCTCCTCGGCAACGTGCGTGAGCCGCGCCCCTTCCCACTCGTCCTTCCCCATCCGCCCGCTACTCGCCGCGGCCTGGCCGCGCCCGCCGCTCCCTGGACGTGCGCCCCGCCTGCGCTGGCTCACCCAACCGCGCGCTCGCTCGCGCCGCACCGCAACCGCCTGCTGCTCTGCTGCTCCGCCTGCGCCGCTGCCGCTGTCTCCCCATCCGCAGCCGCCTCTGCTGCCGTCCGAGCCCGCCGCCGCCTCCCGCTACCCGCGCCGCTGCCCGTCGCCGATCGGCTCCTCTGCCTGCGCGCGCGCGCGTTCCAGTGGCCGCCGGACATGTCCGGCCCAGGAAGGGCTCAGCCGCGGACATGTCCGGCTGGGTCACTGCCCAGTGGGGCCGGCCCGAAAAGAAAAGAAAATGAGTAAAATAAATAAAATAAATATTAATTGAAATAAATAAATAAATAGTAGTTAATTAATTAATTAATTAACTTAATTAATTTTGTTTAATTAAACTAATTACTTAGTTAGCCTAATTAATCTGTAATTAGCCTAATTAAACCCTAATTAGCCTAAACAGTCAATGACAGGCGGGACCCGCATGTCAGTTTGACTAGTCAACTGGACAGTTGACTGCTGATGTCATAGTGACGTCATGATGACGTCATCATTACTGTTTCGGATAATTCTAAATTTAAATAATTAAATAAATTCCAGAAAATGATTAAAACTTTGAAAAATCATATAAAATAAACCGTAACTCGGATTAAAATAATTTATATATGAAAAACGATCAGAAAAATATGAAGAATCCGAATATCCTATCCACATACCTGCCACACCCCTCTAACATGATGAACATGGAACTTTTCTCTCTGTTTCATCTGTTCGATAATTGCCCGGAGCTGGTAAAACACCTCCAGATGTTTCCCGCTCCGACTAATTTGCGTAGTACTGCATTAGGGCACTCCTCGAATAGCGTGCTGCCATGCCATGCCTTCTGTGATGGCATTTGTTGCTTGTATTTATTGTTTCTTCCCCCTCTTCTCTCCGGTAGACTCCGAGACCGATGCTGTCCCTGTGATCGACTGCGTCACCGACGACCCTTCTTCCCTTTCAGCAGAGCTTCCAGGCAAGCAAAACCCCCTTGATCATTCCTATATCGCCTACTCCTTCTCCCTCATGCTTGCATTAGATTTTGCTACTGTAAATGATTGCTCCTATTCTGATGCATAGCCTGCTTTTGTAACCTGCTATTGTTACTTTACCTGTCATCCTAAACTGCTTAGTATAGGTTGGTTAGTGTCCCATCAGTGACCCCTCACCCTTGTCCCTGTTGCCCCGCTTTGTTACCAGTGCCTCGATCCGTGTGATCGACGAGCAGAGACCGACACATCACCACACACCCCCTTAGTTGTACGACTCTGCAGGGCTACTATCGAGTGCCGAGGGTGATACCTCGTACCGCACTCTCGATGATATCTCTGTAGTATAGCTCATCGGTGATGATTGCCGAGGGTGATTCCTCGCTCTCCCCTCCCCGATGATGACTCTGTCGAGCAACCCCTCAAGTGGGAACCATCGAGGGTGATTCCTCCTGGTTCTCCTTGACGGGTTACATCGAGTAGGAATCCATAGAGGGTGATTCCTCGGATTCCCCCTTGATGTGATGAACACATGGGTACCTTGAATTTACCTTAGACCCCGGGTAAAGTCGGGTCGACCCCGAGGGGTACCCGCGAGAGATGTGAAGTCGGGATGACCGTGAGGGTACCCGCGAGATAATTACGAGGCGCGACCGGGCAGGCAGAGACCGCCCTAGAGAGGGATGGGCCTGGCCCTTGTTGCACTTCCTCGAGACGGGACGACAGGAGTACTGATCGTCACCGCGAGCTCCTAATAATGCGCTAACGGATTTGGGTATTTGATCTGAGTGGGTCGTTGGCCCTATACGCACTACCACCACGTGGGATAATGGTTTAATGGGGCCCTCTACGCCGTATGTATCAGCCGAAAGCTTTGTCAGACGTCCAGTTCAGCATTGTGGCCGGGTCGGGCCGGCGCCATCCAGGACAGAGGTGGTGCCTGGACCCACCCTGCACATAACGACCCGGAGTGCACAGGGCGATGGCCCAAGACCCCTGAGCACTTAGGATGTAGACCGGTGGGGACCTCTCTGTTGAGCTCTAGGTAGGGCTATGGTGTGTCGATCAGCCGAGGCCGGGCATGACCCGGAAAAGTGTGTCCGGCCAGAGTTAATCGAGCGTGTTGGGTAACAGTAGTGCACCCCTGCAGGGAAGTTATCTATTCGAATAGCCGTGTCCACAGTAACAGGACGCTCAGTGTTGTATCCCGATCTACTACTACTTGAACTGGATACCTGTTAATTAACTGTAAGCTCCGGGATCGCTTTCTCGCAGGGAGTCGAGGAAGGATCTCTAGGCTTTGATTCAACATGCTTGTTACTTTATGTTATGATACTAATCTGCACTCTTCTATTGCTGCAAGACGCTGAAGATGCTAGTCTTCGATAGGCTAGGCCTTTCCTCCCCCTGTTCTGGCATTTCTGCAATTTAGTCCAAAGATACAGCCCCATTCCTTTGATACTAATGCATATTTAGCATAGTTCTGATGTCAGTCTTGCGAGTACTTTGGATGAGTACTCACGGTTGCTTTGCTATTCTTTTCCCCGTACCCGACTGTTGCGACCAGATGACGGATCCCAGGAGCCAACTGCTACCGCCGACGACTGCTACTACACTTCCGGTGGAGCCTACTTCTACGTGGAGACCGACGACCAGGAGTAGTCTAGGAGGCTCCCAGGCAGGAGGCCTTGCCTCTTTCGATCAGAGCTGTTGTTTGTTTTCGCCTTCTTAAGGCATCTTGTTTAACTTGTGTCTGTACTCAGATACTGTTGCTTCCGCTGATGCTTGTATGACATCGAGCTTGTGTACTCGAGCCCTCGAGGCCCCTGGCTTGTAATATAAAGCTTGAATTATTTTATTTTGTGTTTAGAGTTGTGTTGTGATATCTTCAAGTGAGTCCCTAGGCTTGATCGTGTGCATTTGCGTGTATGATTAGCGCATGATTAAGTCGGGGGCGTCACACACGCACATACGGATGCACACTGCAAGATGGGTCTGCGGGCAAAGGAGCCCCACCTGTCATCGACTGGAGCACGAGAGAATAATGTCAAGAGAAACGAATGGCTGGATTTTTTACAGCACCATAATAAAGTGCCAGCGAGGTAGATCCTTCGATCAAGAACGAGCGCGCGAAGCAATTGCTCTAGAACGACGGGTAGCATAGCGAGATTTAAATGTTCCAATTAAGATAGGCTTGAGATTTCAATGATGCTCACATAAAAGACAAGAATTGAAGCACAAAGGGAGCATCATATAACATGTCACAAACTCATTTAAGTCTAACATACTTCCTATGCATAGGCATTTTATAATTAAACAAATTATCAAACCAAGCAATGTCTAGCATATGCAAATAGGAAGAATGAAGCATTAATAATTTCAACATCCAGAGAGGTAATTGAGTAACATGAAAATTTCTATAACCATATTTGCCTCTCTCATAATAATTACATGCAGGATCATAATCAAATTCAACAATATAGCTATCATATAAAATATTCTATCCATGATCCACATGCAAGAAAATCTTATAATCTTCTAAGATAGTGGGATTAACATCAACTAAAGTCATGACCTCTCCAAACCCACATTTATCAAAAAATTCATAAGATTGAACACTCTTCGAATATGTGGGATTTTTTTTACCTAAAGTTGACACTCTTACAAACCCACTTTCAATATTATTGCAAACATTATTATCAATAGTAGATTCATTATGAGGCTTAAATAAATTTTCAAGATCAAAAGAAACATCATCACCCCAATCATGGTCATTAGCACAATTGACAGTCATAGAATTTATACTAACACACTTGCAATCATGCTTTTCATTCAATAAATGTATCCCAATAGCATTTTCTTTTATTACCTCTTCATTATTAGCTATTGGTTTACAACAAGCAGCAAGTTTGAAAAGATTAGCAAGTGGATGAGGATCCATATGTCTTTATTTTTCTTTTCTTGAGTCACATAATTATTGCTAGCAAGCCAAATAAAATATTTTTTATTTTTTATTTTTTTAACGAGACTAATAAAAGCAAATAAAAAGTAGAGCAAATAATTGATAATTTGTGTGAAGGGACCTGTAGGTATTTGATGATATCTCCCCGGCAACAGCGCCAGAAATTCTTTCTGCTACTTGTGAGCTGCGTTAGGATTTTCCTCGAAGAGGAAGGTTGAAGCAATATAGTAGCGGATAGTATTTCCCTTAGTGAGAACCAAGGTTATCAAACCAATAGGAGAACCGAGCAAATCCTAGTGAGCAGCACCTACACACAAGAGAGCAAATACTTGCACCCAACGCGGGCAAGAGGGTTGTCAATCCCCTTGAACTCGTTACTTGCAAGGATTAAATCTGATAGTGATAGATATGTAAATTGAAAAGTAAATAAAAAGTAAATTAATTGCAGCAAGGAAAATTAGGGTTTTCGAATATAATAAAAGTAGACCCGGGGGCCATAGTTTTCACTAGAGGCTTTTCTCTCGAAACATAGCATACGGTGGGTAAACAAATTACTATTGGGCAATTGATAGAAAAGCGCATAGTTATGATGTTATTCATGGAAATGATCATGTATATAGGCATACGGATAATGGCAACAATACAAATACGTGCCTCACTACCCCTACTGTCACTGGGTGAGGACACCGCAAGATTGAACCCATTACAAAGCACCTCTCCCGCTAAAGATAAATCAATCTAGTTGGCCAAACCAAACGGATAGATCGGAGAGAAATACAAAGCTATAACAATCATGCATAATAAAGTTTAGAAAAGACTCAATTACTTTCAATGAATAATTTGATCATAAACCCACAATTCATCGGATCCCAACAAACACATCGCAAAAGAAGATTACATCGGATAGAACTCCATGGAGATCATGGAGAACTTTGTATTGAAGATCAAAGAGAGAGAAGAAGCCATCTAGCTACTAGCTATGGACCTGTAGGTCTGTGGTAAACTACTCACACATCATCGGAAGGGCAACAAGGTTGATGTAGAAGCCCTCCGTGATCGATTCCCCCTCCGGCAGATCGCCTGAAAAGGCCTCCAGATGCGATCGCGGAAGAACAGAAGCTTGCGGCGGTGGAAAAGTTATTTTGGGTGGCTCTTTGTTGGTTTTGGAATATTTGGGAATTTATAGAAGTGGAATTAGGACAAACGGAGCTGTGTGGGACCCACGAGCTCAGGTGGCGCCCCCCCAGGGGTGCGCTAGCTGAGCTTGTGGCTCTCCCGTAGGGCTTCTGGCCTCCTCCCGAAGCTTCTAGGGTCCCTTCTGGTCCAGAAAAAAACATCTTAAAGTTTTTTTTTCCATTTGGACTTTGTTTGGCACTGATTTCCTAAAAAACCAAAAACAAGCAAAAAAACAGCAACTAGCACTGGGCACTGAGTTAATAGGTTAGTTCCCAAAAATGATATAAAATTGCATATAAAGCATATAAAGTATCCAAGATTGATAATATAATAGCATGAAACAATCAAAAATTATAGATACGTTGGAGATGTATCACTCGTCCCCGAGCAAGTACCATAGCTCGTAAAGAACAAGGTCAACTTGGTGTTTCTGAGATACAGATATGAAAGAGGCATGAGTCCATCATTGCTTATAGGAATGAGTAGGGATAAAAGGGTTTACGATAAATGATAGCTCATCCTTACTATGACAATGATCATGCAGGCATCCACACTTTGTCACTCAATTTTATTGTGGACAGGTAACAACTTCATACCCTAGTTCATCGTTGTTTCAACCGGGCAAGCAGCGAAAAGTTCTTTCTCCTCTTTTCTTTCAGAGATTCAATTTTGTTTAAGCATTTTTGTCTCTTGTCATTGGGACATGTTAAGAGCTCATTTCACTTTTTATCTGATATGCAAACTAAACATGAATCTCGGGAGAACTCATTTTATAAAAGTGCTCTTCAACTTAAGAGGATTCATTCTTTTTTCTGCTTGCTTTGTTATAAGTTGAACCTTCAATGAACTAGCATATATAGTTATTTCTTCTCCTTTCAAAAACTTCACAACTGCAATGTGGTGTACTTATAATCATCATGCAAGTAAATATGTGCTACTATTTAGATCACAACTATCATCATGTATGTTCTCAAGTAAGCAATAATGATCCCACACATCACGACATCCAAATACTCATCGGAAAGGATCATCCCTTATTCAAAAGAGAAATAGATAGTTCAATCTTAACTGAAATAAAATTTATAACCCAATTTTAACTTGCGGGAAAGAAAACGCAGAAAGGTAAAGATACAAAGTGCATGTGAATCTCCCCCAAGCTTACAATCAAGCCCGGGAGATCCAGTCACTTAGCGTTTCATGCTCACTCCTGGGTATCCTTGTAGGCGGTGAAGATGCTCCTGAAGCACCCCTTCATCTCCTCAATCACGGCCTGCTGATCATCTACAACCTGGGTCAAAAACTCAAGTTGTGCAGGGTTTCGATTAAGGGTGTCAATCATGAGTCCGATCTTATGGAAAATACCATCGACCCTTGCCTCCAGGTCTTTGCTCATCAACCAGTAAGAATCAATACCCTCTCCAATTACATTCACGCAAGCCTTCGAAACCTTCTCCAATTCTTTGATCTTTCCCTTCATCTCTTCTGGGGTCGGTGGCTCCTTTCCCCACTCGTTCTGAGGGGGCCCCAGAGGAAAAAACAGAATAGATCCTCGAATATTGAATTGGTAGGGATTAGGAGGATACTCATCTGGAGTGGTGTCACCATTCCCTTCTTTCTCCGGTTCCTCCTCCTTGATCTCCACCACCTCGACTTTCTCGTCGAGTTCTTCCTTCTCTGGACGCGATTCTTACTTGAGGCTTAGCTTCCTCAAGTCCTCCCATCTCGAGGGCATAACATCATCCAAGTTGGGGAAGGCGATGATATGAGCACAGGTGGATGAGGACTTGTTCATGGTGGCGCCCGTACTTGTCATCTGCAACTAAAAGCTCTCAGGGGAGATGGCAAGCAAAGAAGATGTGAGATTAGATGAGTTTAGGGCTTAAGGACATGCCCCTTCCCCCTTTATAAAGGTTAGGTCTGCAGATAATCACGATATTAGGCATAAGGGTTAGTTAGAAAGAGATCAAAACAAAATCAGGAAAGAATCGCGGTAACAGACCGATCGACGGCCTTCCATACGAGCGGGAGCGCTCTCATGGCCGGTCGTATGGCCTGTGGCTGAGCCCTTTTTTTTTATGCACCTGTGACTGCGATGTGTCCATGCAACCGGTCATCCGATCCTAGATGATCGCATGATAAGCTGTCGTTTGTTCTGTCGCGAAACCCTTCTTCGTCGAAGAATCATACGGCCGCCCAAACGACTGCAAGCGCTTGCATGGAACACCGTCGTTTTCTCTGTGGACTTCATCATTTCTGTCTTTCGTACATCCATGCGACCGCCCATACGACCAGTAGCGGTCGTATGACACGCCGTCTTTTGCTCTGTTGGCCTCTTCGTCAATTTCTTCCTTAGAAATTTTTATCTCCCTGAAAGGTTAATGACGAAAACTTCCAACTATGGACGGAAACTTCAATGACTCAGGCTTAAGATTAAACAGGTGTAACTCAACAAAGATAATTCCTACACCAATATTCACATCTATGTTACAATAGTATTTTTTTCATACCTTTCGTTTCCTCCGGAGGGATTCGACTTCCTCGATCGTGATAAAACTTACCTCTTCCACTTCCCATTCTTCTTTTTGTTCATCAGCGAGGTATAGCTTCAAGAGTTGTCCATTCATGATCTAGGGTCCATCTTTTCCCCCTTTCAACTGAACAGCTCCGGAATTATAAACCTCTTCAATCTCATATGGTCCTTCCCAGCGAGACCTGAGTTTCCCTGGAAACAACTTGAGACGAGAGTTAAATAGGAGGACCTTGTCCCCCGCAGCAAATGTTCGCTTCGGTATCTTACGATCGTGCCACATCTTAACTTTTTCTTTAAACATGTGGGCACTCTTGTAAGCATTTTTTCGAAGTTCTCCTAAAGCATGTATGTCTAGCAGTCTTTTCTCACCTGCTTCCCGCTACTTGTAGACTGCGTTGGTATTTCCCCGAAGAGGAGAGGATGCTGCATAATAGTAGAGATAAGTATTTCCCTCAGTTAAGAACCAAGGTTATCAATCCAGTAGGAGAACCAAGCAAAATCCCGTTACACCTGCACACACAAAAGCAAACACTTGCACCCAACGCAAATAAGAGGGTTGTCAATCCTCTTAGCAGTTATTTGCAAGGATTAATTCTGATAGTGGTAGATAGATAAACTAAAATACTAAATAAAATAAAAGTAAATAAATTGCAGCAAGGTATTTTTAGGCTTTTTATATATGATAAAGTAGACCCGGGGGCCATAGTTTTCACTAGAGGCTTCTCTCTCGAACGCATAGCATACGGTGGGTAAACAAATTACTGTTGGGCAATTGATAGAAAAGCAAATAATTATGACGGATTCATGGCAATGATCATGTATATAGGCATCACATCCGAGACAAGTAGACCGACTCCTGCCTGCATCTACTACTATTACTCCACCCATCAATCGCTATCCAACATGCATCTAGGGTATTAAGTATGAAACAGAGTAACGCCTTAAGCAAGATGACATGATGTAGACAAAGTAAACTCAAGCAATATGATTAAACCCCATCTTTTTATCCTTAATGGCAACAATACAAATACGTGTCATGTCCCTTTCTATCACTGGGATTGAGTACCCCAAGATTGAACCCATCACAAAGCACCTCTCCCATTGCAAGATAAATCAATCTAGTAGGCCAAACCAAATCGATAGAACGGCGAGAAATACAAAGCAATAATAATCATGCATAAAAGAGTTCAGAGAAGACTCAAATATTTCTCATGAATAATCTGATCATAAACTCACAATTCATCGGATCACAACAAACACACCGCAAAAGAAGATTACATCGGATAGAACTCCAAGAACATCGAGGAGAACATGGTATTGAAGATCAAAGAGAGAGAAGAAGCCATCTAGCTACTAACTATGGACCCGTAGGTCTGTGGTAAACTACTCACACATCATCGGAAGGGCAGCAAGGTTGATGTAGAAGCCCTCCGTGATTGATTCCCCCTCCGGCAGAGTACCGAAAAAGGCCTCCAGATGAGATCACAGAAGAACAGAGGCTTGCGGCGGCGTAAAAGTTATTCGGGGTGGCTCTCTATTGGTTTCCCAATATTTGAGAATTTATAGAAGTGGAATTAGGTTAAACGGAGCCATGAGGGCCCCACAAGGCATCAGGGCGCCCCCCCGGGGCCGCGCCCTGTTGCCTGGTGGAGGCTTTGTGAACCTTCTGGCCTCCTCTCCAAGTCTCCAGGGTCTCTTTTGTCCAGAAAAAATCTCAAAAAAGTTTCGTGGAATTTGAACTTCGTTTGGTACTGATTTCCTGAAAAACCAAAAAGAAGTAGAAAACAGCAACTGGCACTGGGCACTAGGTTAATAGGTTAGTCCCAAAAAATGATATATAATTGCATATAAAAACATCCTAGATTGGTACTATAATAGCATGGAACAATAAAAAAAATTAGATACGTTGGAGACGTATCAAGCATCCCCAAGCTTAATTCCTGCTCGTCCTCGAGTTGGTAAATGATAAAAACAGAATTTTTGATGTGGAATGCTACCAAACATGCTTCATCATGTAATGTTTCTCTTACGGTATGAATAATAAGATCTGAATGATTCAAGGCAATAGTCTATAGTTTGACATAAAGACATCAATACTCAGGCATACTAATAAACAATCATGTCTTTCAAAATAAAAATGCTAAAGAATGTTTTCCCTACAAAATCATATAATCCTATCATGCTCCATCTTCTTAACACAAAATACTTATCATGCACTACCCCGATGACAAGCCGAGCAATTGGTTCATACTTTTTAACGCGCTTCAGCTTTTTTAACTCCCACGCAATACATGAGCGCAAGCCATGGATATAGCACTATGGGTGGAATAGAGTGTGGTGGTAGAGATCAATAAGGGGAAGTCAAAAATAAGAAGTTAGTCTCACATCAACGAGGCTAATCAACGGGCTATGGAGATGCCCATCAATTGATGTCAATGCGAGGAGTAGGGATTGCCATGCAACGGATGCACTAAGAGCTATAAGTGTATGAAAGCTCAACATGAAAACTAAGTGGGTGTGCATCCAACTTGCTTGCTCATGAAGACCTCGGGCATTTGAGGAAGCCCGTCATCGGAATATACAAGCCAAGTTCTATAATGAAAAATTCCCACTAGTATATGAAAGTGACAAAATAGGAGACTCTCTATATGAAAAACATGGTGCTACTCTGAAGCACAAGTGTGGAAAAAGGATAGTAACATTGCCCCTTCTCTCTTTTTCTATCATTTTATTTCGTGGGCTCTATTTAGCCTCTCTTTTTTTAGAACGGTCTCATGGTCCTCATCCCCACTTTTTCGAGGACTCATTAGTCTCCACCATTCTTTCCTCACTGGGTCAATGCTCTAATGATGATGATCATCACACTTTTATTTACTTACAACTCAATATTACAACTTGATACTAGAACAAAATATGACTCTATATGAATGCCTCTGGCAGTGTACCAGGATGTGCAATGATGCTAGCATAACATGTATAAAAAATGATGAACGGTGGCTGAGCCACAAATACTATGTCAGCTATATGATCATGCAAAGTAATATGACAATGATGATGTGTGTCATAAAAACGAAACGGTGGAAGTTGCATGGCAATATATCTCGGAATGGCTATGGAAATGCCATGATAGGTAGGTATGGTGGCTGTTTTGAGGAAGATATAAGGAGGCTTATGTGTGATAGAGTGTATCATATCATAGGGTTTGGATGCACCAGCGAAGTTTGCACCAACTCTCGATGTGAGAAAGGTCAATGCACGGTACCGAAGAGGCTAGCAAATTGCGGAAAGGTGAGAGTGCGTATAATCCATGGACTCACATTAGTCATAAAGAACTCCCATACTTATTGCGGAAGTTTATTAGCCCTCGAAGCAAAGTACTACTACGCATGCCCCTAGGGGTATAGATTGGTAGGACAAGTCCATCACTAATCCCCGACCGCCACTCATAAGGTAGACAATCAAGAATAAATCATGCTCCAACTTCTTAGCATAACGACAGATCATACATGCATGCTTCGGGAATCACAAACCTTAACACCAATATTCTTACTAAACCACAATTATCTGCTAGCACCTCCCACATATTACCATCTTAATATCACAAAACTATTGCAAGGAATCAAACTTATCATATTCAGTGATCTACATGAAAGTTTTTATTATATCCCTCTTGAATACCTATCATATCAGGACCAAATTCATAACCCATGCATATTACCATTGCTATTCATTAGACTCTCAAAAAGATATAAGTGAAGCATGAGAGCGCAACTATTTCTTTAAAATATAACCACCGCCATGCTCTGAAAGATATAAGTGAAGCACTAGAGCAACTGCCTAGCTCAAAAGATATAAGTGAAGCACATAGAGTATTCTAACAAATCACGAATAATGTGTGTCCCTCTCAAAAAGGTGTGTTCAGCAAAGATGATTGTGACAAACTAAAAAGCAAACAAAAGCAAACAAACTATATCACAAGATGCTCCAAGTAAAACACATATCATGTGATGAATAAAAATATAGCTCCAAGTGAGTTACCGATAGATTGTAGACGAAAGAGGGGATGCCTTCCGCGGCACCCCCAAGCTTAGACGCTTGATTCTTCCTTGAATATTACCTTGGGGTGCCTTGGGCATCCCCAAGCTTATGCTCTTGCCACTCCTTATTCCTTTATCCATCGTAGTCTCACCCAAAACTTGAAAACTTCAGCACCCAAAACTCAACAGAAACCTCGTGAGATCCGTTAGTATAACAAACAAATCTTAAACTTTAGGTACTGTTGTAAATTGATTCATATTTAATACTAGTAAGCGTGCACGTGCAACGCACGTATAATTATTGGGTATATTTCAAGTAGATGCGTACATGTGGTAGATAAAAGGTTGCTTTGCGCCTTCATGGCGTATAGGAAAACTTGCAAGGCATGAAACGATGAATGTTCACGTCTGGTACACACAAACATACATAAAACTGGACAATATAAATCAATCCATACAACTCGTAATTTCATGCCTCCGATTACTCTTTATATGCATCAAGATGCTCTTGACATGTAAATGTTTAGTTCATTCTGCACAAAGTGTCAAAGCACTGTGAAACTAAACTTGGCAAGCAACATACACGACCATTCTACAAAGTTTCCCCTCTTTCATCTCTGTTCATCATCCTCCAAGCCAACAAGCTTTCATGCCAAAATGCGAAAAGAACATTCCGCCGGGTAGACACTGGAAAACAATAGTACAAAATAACATCCCTCGAACACAATGGGGACATGGACAAGCACCAGTTGTAGAAAATAAGAAAAAACGCAAGTCATGACCATTTTTGATAGTACACCCCCTTATGTGCAATACTATCAAACAATAAAAAATATTTTGATGGTCATTAGTTCATAACCATTAACCGAATGTACAGCAAAAGGAACTCAAAGTATCTACACGTAGAATATTCAAAAATGTATTTATTTAGATTGTTCATGTGAGAAGAAAAAAAATTAGACCATCCAGCAGTACAGATGTTACAAATTAAGAAAAAACGAAGAATGTGTTGATGACACATGTAAACGACATCTGTGAAGAAACACCGAAGATATAAAGATAGCACACTCTGGTTAGTAATGCATAGAAACCTGATTTTGAAGTATATAAGTCAGCACAATGTTTAGAGAAATTTCAGGCACACCTTGTAAGTTCACAAGAAACCGAAATGCTGGCTGGGCAGTTGTCTTACAAGCAAGATAACAAATCAAAATGAACAGGTACATGAAGCAAAGTTTGCAGGAGCGCCTCTTCCTTCGCGGTCACATTTTGTAGTGAAGATGTGCCAAAATGAACAAACATATATTATTGAGAAAATAAATAAACAAGGCATCCTAGTAGTTCGATGGAGTTTCTGGTCGGATATTAAAAACACAATGATGAGACTGTCAGCTTTTGTACACAATCCAAATTCTCATGATATAGAAATCGTTGTAATTTAAATGACCCTGCAAATAATTATTGCATTTTGGTTATAATCAGAATTTCATAAGCGTCTATGTCGCAAGATGATAATATCATCAGAATTTCGAACTGCATACAAACCTGGTAAAATAAAAACAGCTAAATACAAAATAATAACAAGATTACAATCTTATGGAACACAATGATTTCAGTTTACAGACTTGCCAAAGCAGACAGTGGAAGCATAGTACCGTAAGCAAGCACATCAATCATCAGAAGTTAGAACAATGAGTAAACCAGAGGAAGGGGTACAACTTCAAGGATGGGTGAACTCTTTGTAGCAGCAGCAGCAGCAGCAGCTGTTTAGTAGCCACTGAAAGAGTTCAAACTGTCAACATGCAATGCCTCAGAGTGTCAAAATTGCAGGTGAACATGTAAGATGTGATTAATCATCAGAATATAAAAGTCATCAAGAGTATAAGATGTATATTTTCTTCCGAGACGTCATTAGAGGGAGAAAAGCGGAAAATTATAGCTGTAGAATTGCTGCAACAGGCACACCATGGTTTCTAAACTATTCAATTTGGAAAATTAATGCCTATAGACAACAGTTTTTTATTTAGATCAAAAGAACAAAAAAGTGAAACTACAAACTGGACAGGAATTGAGTCATCCTACCTTAGCATTCAGTTGATACAGGACTATAAATACACATACAACAAGCTACTATATTTTGTGCATCATCAACACCACATGCTAGATGCTACTCGTGGCTTAACGACGAGTTGAAATGATAAATTAGCTTCCGCTAGTTGCTTCTGTAACTCACTGTCACGGATGCGTTTTATTTGCATTACAAAATAGCATGCAAACTCAATAGTCAAGATAGAGTCGAGCTTAGGTGCAATTATGCGACATGCAAGACATATAAATGATCTTCAGAAGTGCATAAAGATAGAAGAGTACAGTGACAATGAAGTCATACTTTTGCATAAGTGTATTTCAAATAAAAAGTCACATTCAGTACAAAAGCAATGAAGTCATACTTCTGCATAAGTGTATTTCAAATAGAAGGGCCTTCAGAGAATGTGGTGCTCGGAGTTTGGGTCTTCCTTCGGTTCCAAGTTCGTGCAATATAATTAAATTTCCTGAATTTGCAGACAATTCAAGAATGGGAAAATATATTTGAATGGATCAATGAGCAAAAAATCATTAAAGGAGCTAAACATGAGCTTAACCAGATTCTTGAAATAAATGCATCACATTACAGACAGATAAAAGGCAATCTCAGCACAGGTTAACAAATGCATGAGCAGCACAAATTAAATGAGAATAGCTAAACACCGTGGATGAGAAAATTTAATTGGACGAATGTCCGAAGGAAAGGATACAGAGCGAATATGATCCAGTAAAACTCCCTAAATTAGCCTAGAAGGAGAGCGAAGCTCTGAGTAAGTACATCATTAAAAAAGAGAACTGAAAATGTTCAATGTAAACTTTAATTGAATTAAAGGTAAACTTCAGCAAGAGAGAGAAGATGGCATAGATTCATATAAGCATGTACTAAATGCACACGGAAAAGGGGATATTCTGCAACTAACCATAAAAAATTTACGTGCAACATGTACTGACAAAGTTACGATTTAATGTAGAATGATTCATTGAAGGAAAATAGAGTAGCACAAAAACCTCGATTGAACTTGTGAGAAGTATGGGCTTCCATGTGCGCCTATGTCCCCCGTGGCAGCAGCGACTTCCACGTGCGCCCGTGTCCCTTGCGGCAGCAGCGGCTAGCGCGTCCTGGCGGTGGTGGCAGATGTGACTCCCACATCCCCAGAGGCGGTGGCGGCGGTTCCCCGGTAGTTCCTTCACATTTTCACATCGACTAACAACCTTCGCCTCGGCAGAAGTGAGGAAACCAGGAACCTATGTCAAAATATGGCAATTGCTCATAAGTAACATGGTCAAGTAAAGAAAATTTAAGCACGCTATCATGTCAATTTAGGAACCTTCTACCTAAAAAGGCTTCCGCCCCCTTTATATATAAAGCAACACAACCGAACCGATACATGGTGATGAGGAGATCCTCTTACAAAGCAGATCAAAGAAAAATACATGAAAATAGGAGAGACCACACCCTACCACTAAGCAAGCTAGACTACCGACAAGGAAGAAGACTCGCCGCCAAGGGGAAACCACCGGACCTCGTTTCGCCGCTCACACCAAGTTCCCGCCGGAGAGGACCCCCTGCCCTCCCGCTCCGGATCGTGGAGCCCGTACCTGCCTGCGAAAAACGAGGATCGCGAGAGGAACCAACGAGGATCCTTCCAGAAAAGGCTGCTTGGCAGGAGGACTATTACGTCATACCGCATTTGCTAACTAATATTTTCTCCAGAAGTGCATGCTAAATATTTCATACAAGCTGATTCTCTCCTAGAAGCTCGGCAAAAGTGTCATTTTGTAAATCGTGATCCCTTCACATCAGCAAGTACAGGAAGAACTAACATAAATGAACCATGCTAACATTTGGCAAAGTCCATGGAGGATTACAAATATATATGCTTCATCTATAGAGGAAAAATGGATAAATCACACAAGGGAAATCGTAGCATCAAACACTCGATCTGGACCTCACCGTTCTAACTTCTAACCACAATTATAAGCACCCCCGACCTGTGTAATATTTGATATTTCTCGAATTGCAGTTTCTTGCTACTCAATGTCCCCAAATTCGCCTGAAACTAAATTATTGCCTCCCATAGTGTAACAAGACAATACACACCCCGGAGACTGGAATCACCAGCTACCACATGGATCCAATCCAGGGGTGCGTGGTAGGGCTTGGGGAGATGAGAGGGTGGATGAATTCTTACTCTGCAGCAGATGAGATGTAGAGGACCTCGAGCGGGGATGCCACTGGGAGCCAATTTTGGGCGTCGGCCCACAGGAGCACAGTTGGGCGATGGGCCTCAATAGTAGCAGCACCCTGAGAAGCGGCGGCGCCGCCCTGCATCCTTGCCGGATGGGGTGGCTCTCGTTTCGTCAGAAGCGGCGATCGGTGCGGCACCCCCGGCGGTTCAGGAATCATCGGCACTCCCGCGGCGTCCCCTGAAGGTGGCGGCCCTCCTGTGGCTCAGTCGGTGATGGGAACGAAGGAGGGACGCAGGGAGGATGGCGCTGGGTGGGAAGCGTGTGGTGGGCGGCGGGGGAGAAGGCGAGAGGCAGAGGAGAGAAGGAGTTGCTGCTCCTCGGCACCTCGCAGCCATGCCGAGTGGAGGCCGGTGGTGGTGATTTTTCTTGGGAGAGATGGGATCGGGATCCAGGAGGTTGAGGTGATGGATGTGTCAATCTGTTCGAATACCCGATTAGTTTCCTAATAAGACGTGATTGTGATTAGTTTCCTAAAAGACGCGATCCTGATTATAGTTTCCTAATTAATCGGGCGTGGAGTTTCATGTTTTCCTCTACGGTGAAGCACGGTCAGTCAATGTAAATTGTTAAGTGCACACAGAGAACGGATTAGATCAAGGCTAGCGGTTGGATTGAGTTTAATGGGCCTAATCATGCGGTGGTAATGGGTCCGTGTATATTTATGGGGTGCGTTTAGAGAAGTTTATGTTTGATTGTTTATTAGTAGTGTAGATTGGCATAATGCTACTGTACTCCAACTTCTCCATGACTCATACCCCCCGATACGATCCATAGATTCATCAAAATAAGCAAACTATGCAACAAAAACAGAATCTGTCTAAAACAGAACAGTCTGTAAAGATCTATTTAAAAGACATACTTATGTAACTCCAAAAATTCTGAAAAATTAGTTAAACGTCAAAAAATTCATATACCAATACTGTGTAAAAATTTCAGATTTTTCTGACGCTCCAGTAAAGAATTAAAATTCCAGCACTGGACGCAAAACTTTCTGTTTTCCAAACAGCATCAATTATACTCTCATCAACATCATCCCAAAGGCATTACTTGGCACAAACACTAATTAAAAGATAAAAACACAATGATAACAGAGGATATAATTGTGTAAACACACAAGAACAGAAAGTAAAAACTAAAATTTACTTTATTCATTGGGTTGCCTCCCAACAAGAGCTATTGTTTTATGCCCCTAGCTAGGCATAATGCATAGTTGCAAGTGTTGTCATCCTTCAAGTTAATTCCATAAGTGGCCCTCCTAATATATTCATAAGGTGACTTAATTATCTTTCTAGGGAAGTGTTCCATTCCGTTCTTTAATGGAAATTGAAATCTTATATTACCTTCTTTCATATCAATAATAGCACCTATTGTTCGTAGAAAAGGTCTACCAAGTATTATGGGGCAAGAAGGATTGCATTCAATATCAAGAACAATAAAGTCCACGGGCACATAATTTCTATTTGCAAGAATAAGCACATCATTTATTCTACCCAATGGCTTTTTAATAGTGCAATCCGCAAGATGCAAATTAAGGGAACAAGGATCCATGTCGATGAGACCTAGCACATCACACAAAGACTTTGGTATAGTGGAAACGGTAGAACCAAGATCACATAGAGCATTACATTCATAATCTTTAATTTTGAATTTAATAGTAGGTTCCCATTCATCTTGTAATTTTCTAGGAATTGAAACTTCCAACTCAAATTTTTCTTCATGCGCTTTCATCATGGCTTCTACAATGTGTTTAGTGAAAGCTTTATTTTGTTCATATGCATTTGGTGAATTAACCATGGATTGCAACAAGGAAATACACTCAATTAAAGAACAACTATCATAATTAAAGTCCTTGTAATCCAAAGTAGTGGGTGCATTACTATTTAAAGTTTTGACCTCTCCAAACCCACTTTTCTCATTTTTACCATTAATATTATCACCCTCCAAGCAATTGGGACTCCCTCTAACTAAAGTTGACTCTTCTTCAGTCCCTTTTTCATCAAGTTTTATATTACTAAATAATGATTCAATAGGAGTAACACCAATCATTTTAATATCTTCATCATTACTACGATAGAAACAGGGTGGAATCGCTTTTTCTAGGAATTCTCACTTAGCTCTCAACCTAGCGGTCCTTTCTTTACTTTCATTAATGGAGACATAGATAGCTTTAATAGACTCATTTATATCATGCTTGGGTGGCAAAATATTAGTTTCGAGATTTTCCACATCATGAGCAATTCTATCAATGTTCCTAGCCAATTCATCAACTCTATTCAATTTTTCTTCTATCATAGCATTGAAATTCTTTTGTGAATTAATAAATTCTTTAATATTACTTTCAAGATCAAAGGTCATCCTATTATTATTATAATAATAATTACCATAGGGGTTGCCATAATTATTAGAGGAATTTTCAGAAAACGGTCTAGGATTGAAATTACCCCTATAAGCATTGTTGTTGAAATTATTTCTAGAGACAAAATTCACATCAATAGCATCATTATTTTGCTCAATCAAAGTAGACAACGGCACATCATTAGGATCAATATGAGCACTTTTACTAGCAACCAATTTCAATAGAGTATCCATCTTATCACTCAAAGTATTAATTTCTTCGACAGGATTTACCTTCTTACCAGTTGGAGTTCGTTCAGTGTGCCATTGATAATAATTTGTCATGATATTATCAAGAAGTTTTTTTATCTTCTCCCAATGTAATTTCCATAAAAGTACCACCTGCGGCAAAGTCTAGCAAATTTCTAATAGTCCCGCATAAAAATTTTGTATGATCATCCATAGATTTAAGCCATGAGTTGGGCAATTTCTTATCATTAATTTCATTCTCTCCCAAGATTGTGCAACATGTTCATGCTCAAGTTGCTTAAAATTCATAATTTGATTTCTTAAAGAAATAATCTTAGCGGGAGGAAAATACTTAGTAATAAAAGCATCCTTACAGTTATCCCAATAATCAATACTATTTCTAGGCAAGGATGAAAAACAAGTTTTAGCACGATCTCGTAGTGAGAACGGAAATAATTTTAATTTGACAATATCATTATCCACATCTTTTTTCTTTTGCATATCACAAAGCTCAACGAAAGTATTTAGATAGGATGCATCATCTTCATTAGGACTACCAGAAAATTGTTCTTTCATAACAAGATTAAGCAAAGCAGCATTAATGTCACACGACTCCGCACTAGTGGCGGGAGGAGCAATAGGAGTACTAATAAAATCATTATTAGTAGTATTGGAAAAGTCACACAATTTTGTATTTTCTTGAGACATCGCGCCGAAGCAAGCAAACTAGCAAATAAGCAAATAAAAATATTTTTTGTGTTTTTGTAAAAAAAAATTAGAAGTAGGGGAGATGAAAATGAGAGGCAAATGCAAATAAAAAGCAAATAAAATAAATGCAAGTGGATGATAGTTTGTGCGAAGGTACTTGGTAATTTTGATGATGTTGATACGTCTCCAACTGTTGGGGAACGTTGCATGGAAAACAAAAATTTTCTACGCACACGCAAGATCTATCCATGGAGATGCATAGCTACGAGAGGGGGAGTGTGTCTACGTACCCTCGTAGACCGTAAGCGGAAGCGTTAGAACAACGCGGTTGATGTCGTCGAACAACTTCACGATCCAACCGACCGAGTACCGAACGTACTGCACCTCCGCGTTCAACACACGTTCAGCTCGGTGACGTCCTCAACTTCTTGATCCAGCAAGACGGCGAGGTAGTGGATGAGTTCCGGTAGCACGATGGCGTGGTGACGGTGATGGTGATGCTATCTCCGCAGGGCTTCGCCCAAGCACTGCGAAAATATGTCCGAGGAACGGAACTATGGAGGGGGGCGCCGCACACGGCTAAGATAATGTTGTGTTCTCCTTTGGGGCGCCCACTCTCCTCTATTTATATATGTGTAGGGGCTTGGAGTAGAAGGAATAGTGCCACGTGAACAGTAACCGTGAATAGTACACACGTGGACTTGGACTCCAAAGTCCAATCCTATTCCTACTAGGACTCTCCCTTTTTCCTTCCCTAGCTGCGTGGGCTTTTGAGGACTTGGTGCACCTGGCCCAATAAGGCCAGGGCGCCTCCCCTTAGCCCATGCCAGCCCTTGGGACGTGGTGGACCCACTTGTGGACTTCCGGACTCCTCCGGAATCCTCCGGAACCTTTTGGAAGCTTCCCGGTACAATACCGAAAAAACTGCACCTTTTTCCGGAACCCAAAATATGACTTCCCATATATAAATCTTTACCTCTCGACCATTCCGAGACTCCTCCTGACGTCCGGGATCTCATCCGTGACTCCGAACAATATTCGGTTACCAATTCACATAACTCATATAACACTATATCGTCAACGAACGTTAAGCGTGCGGACCCTATGGGTTCGGGAATGATGTAGACATGACTGAGATGCCTCTCCGGTCAATAACCAATAGCGGAACCTGGATGCTCATATTGGTTCCTACATATTCCACGAAGATCTTATCGGTCGAACCGCAATGACAACATACGTAATTCCCTTTGTCCGTCGGTATGTTACTTGCCCGAGATTCGATCGTCGGTATCTCCATACCTAGTTCAATCTCGTTACCGGCAAGTCTCTTTACTCGTTCCATAATACATCATCCCGTAACTAACTCCTTAGTCACTTTGCTTGCAAGCTTCTTATGATGTGCATTACCGAGAGGGCCCAGAGATACCTCTCCAAAACACGGAGTGACAAATCCCAGTCTCGATCCATGCCAACTCAACGGACACCTTCGGAGATACCTATAGAGCATCTTTATGATCACCCAGTTACGTTATGACGTTTGATAGCACACAAGGTATTCCTCCGGTATCCGGGAGTTGCATGATCTCATGGTCTGAGGAACATGTATTTGACATTCAAGAAAGCAGTAGCAATAAACAGAATGATCATATGCTAAGCTAACGGATGGGTCTTGTCCATCACATCATTCTCCTAATGATGTGATCCCGTTATCAAATGACAACTCATGTCTATGGTTAGGAAACCTTAACCATCTTTGATCAACGAGCTAGTCTAGTAGAGGCTCACTAGGGACATGGTATTTGTTTATGTATTCACACATGTATTTAAGTTTCCGGTCAATACAATTCTAGCATGAATAATAAACCTTTATCATGAACAAGGAAATATAAAATAATAACAACTTTATTATTGCCTCTAGGGCATATTTCCATCAGACCTTGCTGCCCTTCCGATGATGTGTGAGTAGTTTACCACAGACCTACGGGTCCATAGCTAGTAGCTAGATGGCTTCTTCTCTCTCTTTGATCTTCAATACAATGTTCTCCTTGATGTTCTTGGAGTTCTATCCGATGTAATCTTCTTTTGCGGTGTGTTTGTTGGGATCCGATGAATTGTGAGTTTATGATCAAATTATTCATGAGAAATATTTGAGTCTTCTCTGAACTCTTTTATGCATGATTGTTATAGCTTTGTATTTCTCTCTGATCTATCAGTTTAGTTTGGCCTACTAGATTGATTTATCTTGCAATGGGAGAGGTGCTTTGTGATGGGTTCAATCTTGTGGTGCTCAATCCCAGTGACAGAAGGGGACATGACACGTATTTGTATTGTTTCCATTAAGGATAAAAAGATGGGGTTTATTCATATTGCTTGAATTTTCTTCTCTACATCATGTCATCTTGCTTAAGGCGTTACTCCATTTTTAACTTAATACTCTAGATGCATGCTGGATAGCGATCGATGAGTGGAGTAATAGTAGTAGATGCAGGCAGGAGTCGGTCTACTTGTCTCGAACTTGATGCCTATATACATGATCATTTCCATGAATCCGTCATAATTATTTGCTATTCTGTCAATTGCCCAACAGTAATTTATTTACCCATCGTACGTTTCTATGCTAAAGAGAGAAGCCTCTAGTGAAAACTATGGCTCCCGGGTCTATCTTTATCATATTAAAAACCTAAAAATACCTTGCTGCAATTTATTTACCTTTATTTTAGTTAGTAGTTTAGTTTATCTATTTACCTTGATAAGATTTAATCCTTGCAAGTAACCGCTAAGAGGATTGACAACCCTCTTATTTGCGTTGGGTGCAAGTGTTTGCTCTTGTGTGTGCAGGTGCGCTTAACGAAATTTTGCTTGGTTCTCCTACTGGATTGATAACCTTGGTTCTTAACTGAGGGAAATACTTATCTCTACTGTACTGCATCATCCTCTCCTCTTCAGGGAAATACCAACGCAGACTACAAGTAGCAGGAAGAATTTGTGGCGCCGTTGTCGGGGAGACATCATCAAAATTACCAAGTACCTTCGCACAAATTAGCATTCACTTGCATTTACTTTATTTACCTTTTATTTGCTTTTGCCTCTCATTTTCATCTCCCCCGCTTCTAATTTTTTTTTACAAAAACACAAAAATATTTTATTTGCATGTTTGCTAGTTTGCTTGCTTTGCTTGAAACTATTATCATGTCTGAATTTGAGAAAGTTGTGGATGAAAGTGCTAGTGAAGATAGTGGTAGTGAATCTCTTGGGGATAAAACACATTTTTTTATCTTAATCATGACCCTCCAGAGACTAACTCCCCCACTAATTTTAAAACTAAAGTCTATCATGTGGGAAGTGGTAATATTATTTGGAAAAACATTATTCAGGAATTCTTCAATTGTGCGGGAGTTATACCAATAATTAACGGATCCATTCTTGATAAAACAAATTGTTATGTGGATGCTATTGCAATGCTTGTGGTTAAATTAGAAAGAAATTTTTTGCATGTCCACCCCGCTTTACAAAAGATATTTTATGAACTTCCCAACATCCATGATCCTAGGGCTAAGAAAATTGCCACTATAATCCTTATGCATGAATTTGATTATATAATCCGAGAAGCTAGGGATATTTTCTCCTTTTACAAAATAAATTTTGAGCATCCTCCTATAGAGGAGATTCTTCATGATAAAGATACTATTCGTAGGTTGGAATCTAAAGATTACTTTGCTTATGGTAAAAATATTAGAAGGAGAGTTCCATACGCCGAAATAATTAAAACTATGTACCACCATGCTTGTGATAAATTTGAATGGGTTACTAAAGGAATTGATGAGGGATTTGTTGAAGAATGGTTCGAGAGTACCGCTAGAGATCCTATTGATGATGAGATACATGTTTTATATGAGGACGTTTATGGCGATGATCCTGAGTTTGAAGTTATGAATGTTAAGGTTACCAATCAAAGCCCCTTCAATTACCTAATCTCACCCACTAGAAAAGAAGAGCATGAGAGTAGGGAATTAATGAGAAAAGTTTTGGAAGATTTAATCAAAAATGACTTGGGGATGAAGGATGACAACACTTGAAACTATGCATTATGCCTAGCTAGGGGCATAAAACAATAGCGCTTGTTGGGAGGCAACCCAATGAATAAAATAAATTTTTGCTTTTACCTACTGTTTGTGTGTTTGCACAATTATAGCTTCTGTTATGATTGTGTTTTTATGTTTTAATTAGTGTTTGTGCCAAGTAATGCCTTTGGGATGATGTTGATGATAGTATAATTGATGCTGTTTGGAAAACAGAAAGTTTTGCATCCAATGCTGGAATTTTAGTTCTGTACTAGAGCATCATAAAAATCTTAAATTTTTACACAGTATTGGTATATGAATTTTTTACGTTTTCCTAATTTTTCAGAATTTTTGGAGTTACATAAGTATGGATTTTAAATAGATCTTTACAGACTGTTCTGTTTTAGACAGATTCTGTTTTTGTTGCATAGTTTGCTTATTTTGATGAATCTATGGATCGTATCGGGGATTATGAGTCATGGAGAAGTTGGAGTACAGTATAATTATGCCAATTTTAAATATGAATCAATTTACAATAGTACCTAAAGTTTAAGATTTGTTTGTTATACTAACGGATCTCACGAAGTTTCTGTTGAGTTTTGTGTGCTGAAGTTTTCAAGTTTTGGGTGAGACTACGATGGATAAAGGAATAAGGAGTGGCAAGAGCCTAAGCTTGGGGATGCCCAAGGCACCCCATGGTAATATTCAAGGAAGACTCAAGCGTCTAAGCTTGGGGATGCCCCGGAAGGCATCCCCTCTTTCGTCTACAATCTATCGGTAACTCACTTGGAGCTATATTTTTATTCATCACATGATATGTGTTTTACTTGGAGCGTCTTGTGAAATAGTTTGTTTGCTTTTTTTGCTTTTTAGTTTGTCACAATCATCTTTGCTGAACACACCTTTTTGAGAGGGACACACATTATTCGTGATTTGTTAGAATACTCTATGTGCTTCACTTATATCTTTTGAGCTAGGCAGTTGCTCTAGTGCTTCACTTATATCTTTTAGAGCACGGTGGTGGTTATATTTTAAAGAAATAGTTGCACTCTCATGCTTCACTTATATATTTTTGAGAGTCTCATGATAGCAATGGTAATATGCACGGGTTATGAATTTGGTCCTGATATGATAGGTATTCAAGAGGGATATAATAAAAACTTTCATGTAGATCACTGAATATGATAAATTTGATTCCTTGCAATAGTTTTGCGATATTAAGATGGTAATATGTGGGAGGTATTAGTAGATAATTGTGGTTTAGTAGGAATAATTGTGTTAAGGTTTGTGATTCCCGAAGCATGCACGTATGGTCTGTCGTTATGCTAAGAAGTCGGAGCTTGAATTATTATTGATTGTCTTCCTTTGTGTGGCGGTCGGGGGAGCGCGATGGTTAAATCCTACCAACCTCCCCCCTAGGGGCATGCGTAGTAGTACTTTACTTCGAGGGCTAACAAATTTTCGCAATAAGTATGTGAGTTCTTTATGACAAATGTGAGTCCATGGATTATACGCACTCTCACCCTTCCGCAATTTGCTAGCCTCTTCGGTACCGTGCATTGCCCTTTCTCACATCGAGAGTTGGTGCAAACTTCGCCGGTGCATCCAAACCCCGTGATATGATACGCTCTATCACACATAAGCCTCCTTATATCTTCCTTAAAACAGCCACCATACCTACCTATCATGGCATTTCCATAGCCATTCCGAGATATATTGCCATGCAACTTCCACCGTTCCATTTTTATGACATACATCATCATTGTCATATTGCTTTGCATGATCATATAGCTGACATAGTATTTGTGGCTCAGCCACCGTTCATCATTGTTATACATGTTACGCTAGCATCATTGCACATCCTGGTACACTGCCAGAGGCATTCATATAGAGTCATATTTTTGTTCTAGTATCGAGTTGTAATGTTGAGTTGTAAGTAAATAGAGGTGTGATGATCATCATTATTAGAGCATTGTCCCAGTGAGGTAAGAATGATGGAGACTAATGAGTCCTCGAAAAAGTGAGGATGAGGTCCATGAGATCGTTCTAAAAGAGAGAGAGAGAGAAAAAAAGAGGCAAAAAAGAGCCATGAAAAAAGAAAAAAAAATAAATGAGAGAAAAAGAGAGAAGGGGCAATGTTACTATCCTTTTCCACACTTGTGCTTCAGAGTAGCACCATGTTTTTCATAGAGAGAGTCTCCTATTTTGTCACTTTCATATACTAGTGGGAATTTTTCATTATAGAACTTGGCTTGTATATTCCGATGACGGGCTTCCTCAAATGCCCGAGGTCTTCATGAGCAAGCAAGTTGGATGCACACCCACTTAGTTTTCATGTTGAGCTTTCATACACTTATAGCTCTTAGTGCATCCGTTGCATGGCAATCCCTAATCCTTGCATTGACATCAATTGATGGGCATCTCCATAGCCCGTTGATTAGCCTCATCGATGTGAGACTATCTCCTTATTTTTGACTTCTCTTATTTATCCCTACCACCATTACTCTATTCCACCCATAGTGTTATATCCATGGCTTGCGCTCATGTATTGCGTGGGAGTTGAAAAAGCTGAAGCGCGTTAAAAAGTATGAACCAATTGCTTGGCTAAAACCGGGGTAGTGCATGATAAATACTTTGTGTGAAGAAGATGGAGCATGACAGGATTGTATGATTTTCTAGGGATAACATTCTTTAGCATTTTTATTTTGAAAGACATGATTGTTTATTAGTATGCCTGAGTATTGATGTCTTTATATCAAACTATAGACTATTGCTTTGAATCACTTGGATCTTATTATTCATACCGTAAGAGAGAGATTACATGATGAAACATGATAGGTAGCATTCCACATCAAAAATTCTGTTTTTATCATTTACCTACTCGAGGACGAGCAGGAATTAAGCTTGGGGATGCTTGATACGTCTCCAACGTATCTATAATTTTTTATTGTTCCATGCTATTATAGTATCAATCTTGGACGTTTTTATATGCAATTATATGTAATTATATATCTTTTTTGGGACTAACCTATTAACCTAGTGCCCAGTGTCAGTTGCTGTTTTCTGCTTGTTTTTGGCTTTTCAGAGAAACAGTACCAAATGAAGTCCAAATGCCACGAAACTTTTTGGAGATTTTTTTCTGGACAAAGGAACCCTTGGAAGCTTTGGGAGGAGGCCAGAAGCCTCACGGAGGCTTCACAAGGCAACAGGGCGCGCCCCAGGGGGCACGCGCCGTGTTACCTTGTGGGGCCCACGTGACTCCGTTTGACCTAATTCCACTTCTATAAATTCACAAATACTGGGAAACCCCAGAGAGCCAGAAGAAATAACCTTTCCGCCGCCACAAGCCTCTGTTTTTTCGTGATCCCATTTGGAGGCCTTTTTCGGTACTCTACCGGAGGGGGAATCGATCACGGAGGGCTTCTACATCAACCTTGCTGCCCTTCCGATGATGTGTGAGTAGTTTACCACAGACCTACGGGTCCATAGCTAGTAGCTAGATGGCTTCTTCTCTCTCTTTGATCTTCAATACAATGTTCTCCTTGATGTTCTTGGAGTTCTATCCGATGTAATCTTCTTTTGCGGTGTATTTGTTAGGATCCGATGAATTGTGAGTTTATGATCAGATTATTCATGAGAAATATTTGAGTCTTCTCTGAACTCTTTTATGCATGATTGTTATAGCTTTGTATTTCTCTCCGATCTATCGGTTTAGTTTGGCCTACTAGATTGATTTATCTTGCAATGGGAGAGGTGCTTTGTGATGGGTTCAATCTTGCGGTGCTCAATCCCAGTGACAGAAGGGGACATGACACATATTTGTATTGTTGCCATTAATGATAAAAAGATGGGGTTTATTCATATTGCTTGAATTTGCTTCTCTACATCATGTCATCTTGCTTAAGGCGTTACTCCGTTTTTAACTTAATACTCTAGATGCATGCTGGATAGCGGTCGATGAGTGGAGTAATAGTAGTAGATGAAGGCAGGAGTCGGTCTACTTGTCTCAGATGTGATGCCTATATAAATGATCATTGCCATGAATCCATCATAATTATTTGCTATTCTGTCAATTACCCAACAGTAATTTGTTTACCCACCGTATGTTTCTATGCTCAAGAGAGAAGCCTCTAGTGAAAACTATGGCTCCCGGGTCTATCTTTATCATATTAAAAACCTAAAAATACCTTGCTGCAAATTATTTATTTTATTTTAATTAGTAGTTTAGTTTATCTATTTACCTTGATAAGATTTAATCCTTGCAAGTAACCGCTAAGAGGATTGACAACCCTCTTATTTGTGTTGGGTGCAAGTGTTTGCTCTTGTGTGTGCAGGTGTGCTTAACGGAATTTTGCTTGGTTCTCCTACTGGATTGATAACCTTGGTTCTTAACTGAGGGAAATACTTATCTCTACTGTACTGCATCATCCTCTCCTCTTCGCGCAAATACCAACGCAGACTACAAGTAGTAGATGTCTCCCCGGCAACGGCGCCAGAAATTCTTCCTGCTACTTGTAGACTGCGTTGGTATTTCCCCGAAGAGGAGAGGATGATGCAGAATAGTAGAGATAAGTATTTCCCTCAGTTAAGAACCAAGGTTATCAATCCAGTAGGAGAACCAAGCAAAATCCCGTTAAGCGCACCTGCACACACAAAGGCAAACACTTGCACCCAACGCAAATAAGAGGGTTGTCAATCCTCTTAGCGGTTATTTGCAAGGATTAATTCTGATAGTGGTAGATAGATAAACTAAAATACTAAATAAAATAAAAGTAAATAAATTGCAGCAAGGTATTTTTAGGTTTTTTATATATGATAAAGTAGACCCGGGGGCCATAGTTTTCACTAGAGGCTTCTCTCTCGAACGCATAGCATACGGTGGGTAAACAAATTACTGTTGGGCAATTGATAGAAAAGCAAATAATTATGACAGATTCATGGAAATGATCATGTATATAGGCATCACGTCCGAGACAAGTAGACCGACTCCTGCCTGCATCTACTACTATTACTCCACCCATCGACCGCTATCCAGCATGCATCTAGGGTATTAAGTATGAAACAGAGTAACGCCTTAAGCAAGATGACATGATGTAGACAAAGTAAACTCAAGCAATATGATTAAACCCCATCTTTTTATCCTTAATGGCAACAATACAAATACGTGTCATGTCCCTTTCTGTCACTGGGATTGAGCACCGCAAGATTGAACCCATCACAAAGCACCTCTCCCATTGCAAGATAAATCAATCTAGTAGGCCAAACCAAATCGATAGATCGGAGAGAAATACAAAGCTATAATAATCATGCATAAAAGTGTTCAGAGAAGACTCAAATATTTCTCATGAATAATCTGATCATAAACTCACAATTCATCGGATCCCAACAAACACACCGCAAAAAAAGATTACATCGGATAGAACTCCAAGAACATCGAGGAGAACATGGTATTAAAGATCAAAGAGAGAGAAGAAGCCATCTAGCTACTAGCTATGGACCCGTAGGTCTGTGGTAAACTACTCACACATCATCGGAAGGGCATCAAGGTTGATGTAGATGCCCTCCGTGATCGATTCCCCCTCCGACAGAGTACCGGAAAAGGCCTCCAAATGGGATCGCGAAAGAATAGAAGCTTGCGGCGACGTAAAAGTTATTCGGGGTGGCTCTCTGTTGGTTTCCCAATATTTGAGAATTTATAGAAGTGGAATTAGGTCAAACGAAGCCATGAGGGCCCCACAAGGCATCAGGGCGCCCCCCAGTGGAATTAGGTCAAACGAAGCCACGAGGGCCCCACAAGGCATCAGGGCGCGCCCCCCTGGGGCCCCTGTTGTCTTGTGGAGGCTTCATGAACCTTCTGGCATCCTCTCCAAGTCTCCAGGGTCTCTTTTGTCCAGAAAAAAATCTCCAAAAAGTTTCGTGGCATTTGGACTTCGTTTGGTACTGATTTCCTGAAAAACCAAAAACAAGCAGAAAACAGCAACTGGCACTGGGCACTAGGTTAATAGGTTAGTCCCAAAAAATGATATATAATTGCATATAAAAACATCCAAGATTGATACTATAATAGCATGGAACAATCAAAAATTATAGATACGTTGGAGACGTATCACTTCCTTAAGATTAAAATTGATAATTTTTGACTACCCAATAAGCTTTTGTTCTAATTCCAAGGGTAAATGACATGCCTTACCATAAACCATCTTGTATGGTGACATGCCCATGGGGTTCTTGTAAGCAGTGTGGTAGGCCCACAATGTTTTGTTTAGCTTTTCTGCTCAGTCTGTTCTGGATTTTTGCACCGTCTTCTGTAATATTATCTTTATCTCATGGTTCAAAAGTTCCACTTGATCACTGGTTTGAGGATGATACACGGTGAAGCTATTCGATGGGTTACTCCGTACTTACGAAGTACTCTCCCTAAGATTCCCTGTATAAAATGAGATCCACCGTCAGTAATAAGGACTTTAGGGACTCCGAACTTGGGAAGGATGATGTCCTCTATCATCTTTAGCGAGGTAGCCGCGTCTGCATGATGAGTTTGGATGGCTTCAACCCACTTGGTAACATAATCTACAGCCACAAGAATATGAGTATGCCCGTCTGAAACAGGGAAAGGTCCCAAATAGTTCAATCCCCAAACATCAAAAGGTTCACAAACCAGACTATAATTCATAGGCATTTCTTGTCTCCTACATGTATTACCTGTGCGTTGACAAGCATCGCAATTTTTAACAAACCTGTGTGCATCTCTAAAGAGTGTAGGCCAGTAGAATCCTGATTGAAGCACCTTGGCAGCGGTTCGATCACCTGCATGATGTCCCGCATAAGGGTTGCTATGACAATTTTCAAGTATAGCACTCATCTCATGCGCCGGGACACAACGCCTAATCATGTCATCTGGTCCATGTCGATAAAGAAAAGGGTCATCCCAGAAATAATACTTCAGATCACTGAAGAACTTTTTCCTCTAATGATAATTCATATCAGGCGGCATGTACTTTCCTACAAGAAAGTTAGAGTAATCTGCAAACCAAGGCTCTATCTTTTTAATCATAGCCAAACTCTTACCTGGAAAGGATTCATTTATTGGAACTGGGTTGTACAGTATTCTTTCCATGCGTGATAGGTGGTCTGCTACTGGATTGTCCTCTCCTTTGTGGTCTACTATCTGCAAGTCAAACTCTTGAAGTAGTAATATCCATCGAATCAATCGAGACTTAGCATCCTTCTTAGCAAGAAGATAACGTAAGGCACGATGATCCGTATGAATTATTACTTTTGAATTAATAATATAGGGCCTAAATTTATCGCAAGCAAAAACAATAGCAATTAATTCTTTTTCTGTGGTAGCTAAATGCTTTTGATCTTCATCCAAACTCCTGCTAGCATAAAAGACAACATTAAGTTTTTTATCATCCCACTGCCCCAAGACAGGTCCAAAGCATAGTTGCTAACATCGCACATGATCATGAAGGGCTCATCCCACTTTGGAGGCTGGATGATCGGAGCTGTGATCAAAGCATCTCTTAGTTTTTCGTAGGCCTGCACACAACTCTTGTCAAAAAGAATAAGTCACATCTTTTTGCAAAAGGTCAGTTAAAGGTTTCGATAATTTAGAGAAGTCCTTAATGAACCTTCTATAGAAACTAGCATGACCCATGAAAGTTTGCATACCTTTTACGTCTTGAGGGTAAGGTAAGTTTTCTATTACCTCTATTCTTTCTTGATCTATCTCAATGCTCTTTCCTGAAACTCTATATCCCAACACTACTCCTTCGGTGACCATGAAGTGGCTCTTTTCCCAATTCAGCACGAAACCCATTTCTTCATATCTCTTCAAAACCTTTGTGAGATTATAGAGACAGTTGTCAAAGGAAGTGCCTTGGACGGAAAAACTATCCATAAATACTTCGACAATTTTCTCCACAAAGTTAGGGAAATTTTTAGAAATGCACTTCTGAAAAGAGGGTGACCCATTACATAAGCCAAAGGGCATTTTACGATATGCATATGTACCGTAAGGACAAGTGAAGGTGGTTTTCTCTTGGTCTTTAGGTCGGATAGGTATCTGCGAGAATCCGGAATATCCATCGAGATAGCAAAAATAGGAGTTGTTAGCCAACCTTTCCAATATCTCATTTATAAATGGTAGTGGGTAGTGATCCTTCCGAGTCCAATTATTTAATTTCTTGAAATCAACACACATTCCATATCCAACAATAGCCCTAGTAGGGACTAGGTCATTATTCTCGTTAGTTACTAAGGAGACTCCTCCTTTCTTAGGAATGCAATGGACTGGGCTTACCCACTTACTGTCAGAGATAGGCTAAATTACCCCGGTGTCGAGAAGACGTATTACCTCTTTTCTTACCACATTGTTGGAAGCAGGATGCAGTCTTCGTTGACTTTCAATTACTGGTTTAGCTCCCTCTTCAATGGGAATAGCATGAGAATAAATAGATGGATCTATCCCCTTTACGTCTTTCATTGAATAACCCAAAGCCTTGCGGTGTTTAGTTAACACCGCCAATAGTTTATCTTTTTGTTTTCCTGAAAGGTCAGCATTAACAATAATAGGAAATATTTCAGTATTATCCATGAACTCATACCTTAGTCCTTTAGGTAATGGCTTCAGAATAGGAGGAGGCAATTCTTCATCTCCCTTTCTTTCAAGTACCTCGTACACTTTATTCAGAGGTGGGCTGACTATTGGGGTAATATCCATTATCATTTCAATTTCTTCCTTTTCTTCTTCAAATAAAGATTCGTGCCTTATCAGGACCCTTTCAACTTCGTCTTCTGGAGTTTGGAGATGAATCTCAGCTAGTTGATTCAATTTTTGCTCATCCTCATCTTGAGCCTCTTCTTGATACGGTTTTCTTAAAACGGAAGAAAATGGACATTTAATCATCTCATCCCCCATTTCATAGAGATAGTTTTCTTTTGATATATGCTCCTGCAACATTCAGAAAAGAAGTTCCAAAAACAATAGGACAATCTTTATCCTCTGAAGTCATTAGCACATAAATATCAATTGGATAAATGAGTGAGCCTATTATAATATTGACATCTTTAAGGATGCCACAAGGTATTCTATCAGTCTTATCTGCAAGCTTAATAACAACGTCAGTTGGCTCAAGGGTACGTGGAGAAATCTCAACATAATTTTTTGCATAGAGAGTGTAAGGAATAATATTGACTGGGGATCCAGGGTCACACAATCCAAAGTAAGACTTGTTGCTGAAGGAACATGATAAAATTTGTTTACTTGTATCCTTACCTTTGGTACACCCTTTGAGGTAAGAGGTGGTATCTCGGTCTAAATAAACTTCTTTATTAACCACTGCTATAGGTGTAGCAAGTTATTTCACGATATCAACATACAGTGGAGTCCCATATTGTTCCATCTTAATGCTCTTCTTATGCTTAGCTGAAAGTGATTCTCCCTTCTCTCTATTCTTCTGCTTAAAATAAGTTTCTCTTTGGTCTTGGGGTGGAGTAGTTTTCTTCATGATTGCCTCTACCATGCGAATTGCTTTAGATTCCCTGGTATGCTTTACAAACCTTTTATCTGGTAAATGTAAAAACTCAGAAAAAACTTTCAAAAATACGCAAAGCGGGGTTAGTGCCAATATTAAGCTCATGACGAAGATTTTTCATCTCCTTTGTTCTAAGGAAAGACTTAATACTATCATAAACAGGATCAATCTTCGTCTTTTCCTTTGAACACAGGTTCCAACTCTCAGCATTATGCCGAATTCTATCAAGTAAATTCCAGGCTTGTGAAATCTCGGTCCCCATAAAAGAACCTTTAGAAGCGATATCTAATGCCTGTTTACTCCGTGAGTCAAGTCCACCATAAAAGAAGTTCACAATTAACTAATCAGGATAATGATGTTTAGGACATTCGGAGAGTATACCTCGATACCTTATATAAGCATCTACCAGTTTCTCGCCTGGTCGCTGTCCAAAGCTGCTGATTTTCCTTCTTATCTTATATAATTTTCCTTGAGGGTAATAATGAGCATAGAATGCAGCTGATAACTCTGTCCAATTACTCAAGGTACTCACGGGCTGATGTAATAGCCATTCAGCAGCTTCCTTTTCAAGTGAATAAGGAAATATTTTAGCTTTTGTCTCCTCATTAGTTAAGTCCTGCAAATGAAAAGTACCACATGTAATGTTAAATCCTTTAATATGTTTATAAGGACTTTCAGTTCCATCACCTCGGAATGTATTCTTCTTCGACATGTCAAGTAACCGAGGGTTTATCTCAAATACTTTACCAGATAGGTCAGGACCAATGGATATGAAGTTCTCTCCTTGAGCCGGTCCTGCTACTAGTTGCACACCTACCTGATAAATTTGTTCTTGAAGGACCATGGTTGCTCGCAATCTACAAAAACCATTAGAATACAAAATAATTCAAAACTCAAGACAAAGCCCAAAAGCGCTCAGCTCCCCGGCAACGGCGCCAAAAAAAGCTTGATCGCCTGCAAGTGCACATGGTTTAGTTGTAGCCTTTTTGAAGTAAGAGTATCGATCCCACAGGGAGCACAGGAATCAAACTTTTGGCTCTTGTAGTGAATTATGTATCTTTATGCCTGCAGATAGTTGTAGACTTAAAGCAAAGTGGGGGCGGAAATATATTGTGATTGAGTAGTGGAACAAACTTTGAAATAAATAACATAAAAGTAAATAGAAAGCAATAACTAAAGTGACGGATGGAACGGCAAAGGAGTAAGGCGTTCTCAGGGAGTCTGGAATCCCCATTGGTATGTTTCTAGCGCACCTATGCTTGGGCATAGTGTGGTATGGATACTTGAGCCACTGTTGATGATTATGCTGCGCGGAGCTGGGTATAGAACACGTTCTACTCGAGGTAGACTTCGTGCCACGCACGCCACCATCATAGTCTCCCCCATAGGGTTACAACTCATGATAATTAAGGTTTACCCCATGGACGCGGCCTCTCTAAGGGTTCTCTGTAATTGCCCTATCAATTGCAAAGGTTAGGAGCAAAAGGCTTTTACTGTCACCTAGAATTACCATGAACAATGCTGCTGGTACTGAACCTCCACATTCATTTGCTCTGGATGCTGCCTCCCCTTCTGTTGTGCTGGTAACTACAGACGCAGCTCTCCCCTCACTGACTGAAGTTGGTCAGTCTGCTCAACATCCTGCTGTCACCTAGGCTGCTCAGACTGAAGATTCAATCCTCAGACAGCCTTCTGATGGGCTAGGCCTTGCCTCTGTGGGACTAAACCTTGCTCCTTCTGGGCCACTGGTGACTCGTGGCCATCGTCCCAAAGCCCCAGCACCCATCTCAACTACTGAAGTCCGTCGCAGCACCAGAATCAACAAGTACAACGGCTTCCGTGTGCCACAGCTCTCTGACGCCCGTGTGGAGAACTCCAAAGTCAAGCCAAGGATGACTCCTTCCGTTGGCTCTTCTTCCTCCACTGGTGGCAGAATGGTGGATGAAATCCCCCTCCAACTCCTATCCAGGTCATTCAAGAGATTGGTATTAATCGTTGTGCCGTCCCTAAAGCTGAACTGATGACTGAAGCTCTCCTGGTGGCGCCTTCCACTGACGGCGCGTCGTCCACAGGTACTTCTCTGGCAGGGGATCAGGAAGCAGTCGCCTCCCTCAACTCTGCCTAATTCTGTTGTGTCTCATGCCGCTTTTCCTTAGCTGTAACGTACTTTCGTGGAACATTAGGGGGTTAAATTCCGAGGACAAACAATTAGCTATCCATAATGTGATCTTATCTTCTGGCTGCTCTATTGTATGCCTGCAAGAGACCAAGAAGGCTTCGTTTGACCTTGCTTTTATTAAGACTTGTTGTCCTCGTCAATTTGATCAGTTTGCTTATGTCCCGTCGCGGGGTGCTTCTGGAGGTCTTATCACTATATCGAAAAGTTTGATGTTTACGGGCTCCACAGTATTCTCTGATTCATTTGCTTTGGTTGTTCATTTCGTCAGTACGCAATGCCCCCAAACATGGACTCTAGCCAACATTTACGGCCCCTGCACTGGAGATGAACGCATCACCTATACTAATTGGTTATATGATCTTGATATCCCCGATATGCATGATTGGCTATTACTAGGTGATTTCAACTACATCTGGGCGCCTGACAATCGTAACAAACCTGGTGGCAACATAAGAAACATGTTCACGTTCAATGATATTATCCGTAAACAAAACCTAATCGAGCTTCCCGTTAAAGGTCGTACGTATACGTGGAGTAACATGCAACAAGACCCGCTACTAGAACAATTGGACTGGTTCCTTACATCTCTCCACTGGACCAATGTTTACCCCAAGACCATGGTTAAACCCCTAGGTAAACCTGTCTCCGACCACATCCCGTGCGTTGTCTCCATTGAAACAAAGATACCACGAAGCAAATTATTCCGTTTTGAGCCTTACTGGATTCTTCATCCTGGGTTCATGGATCTGGTGCAAGATACTTGGGCCAAGCCGGTACATTCTCCCAATGCCGCCACCGTTCTCTGCCGCGAGTTTAAAGCTCTCAAACACGCGTTGAAGATTTGGAGCAAACACATTTCTAGACTGTCGATTGCCATTGACAATAGCAACAAAACCCTGGCTGACATTGATGAACTTGAGAACAAACGCAATCTAACAATCCCAGAAGCTAACTTCAGGTTAATTCTTAAGAAACATTTGATAAGACTTCTGCAATATCAAAAGAAGTATTGGAAAAAGCGCTGCACTATCCGTTGGATTAAATTCGGGGATGAAAATGCAAAATTCTTTCAGGCTGTCACCACCGATCGATACCGCAAAAACAATATTGCTTGCTTCCGTGATGAAGATGGACACCAGATTGAGGACCACCCTGGCAAAGAAGCGTTGCTCTTTCAGACCTATAAACAACGCCTTGGCACTGTCTCCCCGTCGGAGATGAAATTTGACCTTCCCTCTATCATCAAACGCGCATCGAACCTGGACCATCTCACAGAACTATTTACTCACACCGAGATTGATGCCATAGTAAAAGAGATGCCAGTTGATCGTGCTCCCGGACCTGATGGTTTCAGTGGATCATTTCTTAAGGCTTGCTGGCCAATTATCAAACAGGACATCTATGCTCTCTGTTCTCAATTCCATGAAGGCACCCTTGATCTTACAAGTATCAACGATGGGATGATTACACTCATTCCCAAGGTTAACTCCCCTGAAACAGTCAACGACTACCGCCCGATCACTCTCCTTAACTGTTGCCTTAAGCTAATCACCAAGCTGCTAGCCAACCGCCTTCAACATGTCATCTTGCGGCTGATCCACCGTAATCAGTACGGTTTTATCCGAGGCAGAACCATACAAGATTGCCTGGCATGGGCCTTCCAGTACATCCACCAATGCAAGACGTCGGGGAGGGGAATCGTTCTGCTTAAATTGGATTTTGCCAAGGCCTTTGACACAATAGGTCACGCTCCTATGATTTGCATCATGAAACACTTGGGATTCAATGACAAGTGGATTGCTTGGATTAAAAGTATCTTCTCCTCTGGGCGCTCTTCTGTTCTTCTCAATGGCGTCCCCGGGAGACAATTTCATTGCCGCAGCGGCGTCCGGTAGGGCGACCCCCTTTCACCTCTTATCTTTGTTCTGGCGGCGGATCTTCTGCAGGCTGCTATCAACGACGCCTTCAGACGTGGACTGATTGACTTGCCCTTCCCTTGCACGGGCCAAACTGATTACCCCGTGATCCAATATGCTGACGACACGATTATTGTCCTCCCTGCCTGTCCGAGGCAAGCCACAATCATCAAAGGGATTCTATGTGACTACGCGTCTTCGATCGGCCTCAAAATCAACTTTCACAAATCAACATTGATCCCTATCAACCTTGAGGAAACCAACACTGCCACCCTAGCTAACATTTTTGGTTGTTCGGTGGGTCAAATGCCGTTCACGTATCTTGGTTTGCCACTGGGTACCTCGAAACCTGCAGTCTAAGACCTCATGCCACTGGTTTGTAGCGCCGAGAGACGCCTCACTTCTACCATCGCCATGATGTCATATGGGGGCAAGCTCTCCTGGCTAAACGCAACTGTCACATCCCTTCTTATATATGCCATGTGCACTTTGAAGATCCATCCAAAGATTATTGAAATGCTCAACAAGATCAGACGTAGATGCCTATGGACAAAGAAAACTGATCAAGGAGATAAAAATAACTCTTTAGCGGCATGGGATATGGTCTGCAAACCCAAGAAACACGGGGGGCTTGGCGTGATCAACCTGAAAATTCAGAATGAAGCGTTGCTTCTGAATTTTTTGCACAAGTTCTACAATAAGAGGGATATCCCCTGGGTTACTCTGATTTGGAATGCTTACTACACTGACAAGATCCCGCATGCTGCAGACCCGATGGGATCATTTTGGTGGCAAGATATTCTCAAGCTCACCCCAACATACCGCGGGGTTACGAGAGTGCAAGTGGTCGATGGCACGTCTGTTCTATTCTGGAAGGATCTCTGGCTCGATAACATCCTAGAAGACAGCCACCCACGTGCTTTCTCCTTTGCCATGCATGAAGACGCCTCTGTAAAAAAATTCTTGGAGATCACGCCGCTGCATGAATCCTTTCACCTCCCTCTTTCCCCTCAGGCCCTGGAGGAAGTACGAGACCTGCAAACTCTCACCATGAGATTGAACCCGACCTCGACAAATACTGATATCTGGTACTGCGTTTGGGGGAAGACGGAATTCAAGGCAGCTGACTACTACAAATTTTGTTTCAAAGATGCTCAGGCCCATTCTGCTTTCAAATGGCTATGGCGTTCGAAGTGTACCATGAAGATCAAAGTTTTTGGCCGGCTGCTCTTCCATGACAGGCTTAACACACGTAACATGCTAAAGCGGCGTCATTACAACATAGGGGAGGACCTCGACTGCCTCCTATGTGGACAACACATTGAAGAAACGGTGGACCACATGATTTTCACCTGTCCCTTCAGCCAAAACTGATGGAGGAAGCTTGATATCACCTGGCCCATGTTCACCTCTCGCCTTGATGCCATCCAAATAGGCCGAGACTCTTGGCCCAACTCGTTCTTCATTGAAATTTTCCTGACTGCCGCTTGGAGCCTGTGGAAGGAAAGAAATAATAAGCAGTTTAGATGGGTGGACCCGAGTCTGGGCTCCTGGCTCAACAGATTCAAGGAAGATTTTGGACTACTGGAACATAGGGCTAGGGAGGCTGATAGAGCCTCGGTGATCTCCTTTTGTACTACTCTTACTTGACCCGCACCCCCCTCCCTCTCCTCTCACATGTACTTGTGTGAGGCTGAGCTTGTACACAAAATGTAACTTGTAACTCCCCCATACATATATATATATATGTGTGTGAGTAAACAGTAGGAGCCTCTCCTACTGTCCACCCCTTCAAAAAAAAAAGAATTACCCCCACATCCTCGCCCTTTACAACGACAGTGATATACTTCGTGGCCATAAGGCACAAATGTTGAGTGGGGCCCCTTCACAACATTCACGAAGTTATTAAACTAAGCATTCAATAGGGAATCTCATATCCAAAATAACGTTTCAGATCCTACACATACCAAGGTTCATCCATATCCCCAAGAACTAGGAGTCTATTCACACAGGGAGACAACAAACATCATGAAAAGGATAATGGCATACATGGATGGATGATTCGAATAACACACAAGATGATCCACTAGGGTTCCTGATGTTACAATGGTAAGGATGTGGATGATGATGACGATGACAGTGGTGATGATGTTGAAGCCCCCTTGTGCGTGGTGAGGAAGATGTTGGAAATATGCCCTAGAGGCAATAATAAATTAGTTATTATCATATTTCCTTGTTCATGATAATCGTTTATTATCCATGCTATAATTGTATTGATTGGAAACTCAAATACATGTGTGGGTACATAGACAACACTGTGTCCCTAGTATGCCTCTAGTTAACTAGCTCGTTGATCAAAAGATGGTGAAGGTTTCCTAGCCATGGACATGAGATGTCATTTGATAACGGGATCACATCATTAGGAGAATGATGTGATGGACAAGACCCAAACTGTAAACGTAGCATATGATCATGTCAGTTTATTGCTATTGTTTTCTGCATGTCAAGTATCTGTTCCTTTGACCATGAGATCATGCAACTCACTGACACCGGAGGAATACCTTGTGTGTATCAAACGTCGCAACGTAACTGGGTGACTATAAAGGTGCTCTACAGGTATCTCCGAGGGTGTCTGTTGAATTGGCATGGATGAAGACTGGGATTTGTTACTCCATGTGACGGAGAGGTATCTCAGGGCCCACTCGGTAATACAACATCACTATAAGCCTTGCAAGCAATGTGACTAAAGTGTTAGCCACGGGATCTTGTATTACGGAACGAGTAAAGAGACTTGCCGGTAACGAGATTGAACTAGGTATAGAGATACCGACGATCGAATCTCGGGCAAGTAACATACCGAAGAACAAAGGGAACAGCATACGGGATTAACTGAATCCTTGACATAGAGGTTCGACCGATAAAGATCTTCGTAGAATATGTAGGAGCCAATATGGGCATCCAAGTCCCGCTATTGGTTATTGACCGTAGAGGTGTCTCGGTCATGTCTACATAGTTCTCGAACCCGCAGGGTCTACACACTTAACGTTTGGTGACGATTAGTATAGTTGAGTTATTTTGTTGGTGACCGAAGGTTGTTCGGAGTCCCGGATAAGATCCCGTACATGACGAGGATCTCTGGAATAGTCCGGAGGTAAAGATTGATATATGGGATAATAGTGTTTGGTCTCCGGAAGGGTTCCGGAATTCACCGGAAGGGGTTCCGGATGTTTCCCGAAATGTTCGGGTACGAGAACACTTTATTTGGGCCAAGGGGTAAAGCCCACGAGGCTTTAGGAAGGTGCAAAAGGAAGTTTTGCGGAGGCCAGGGGCCAGACGCCAGGGACCCTGGCGTCTGGGGCCAGACGCCGAGGACCCTGGCGTCTGGTCCTGGAGTCCGAACAGGACTCTTGCCTTGCGGGCCAAACCGACTTTGAGGAGGCTCTTTCTCCAAGTTTCGACCCCAGGGCTCAACATATAAATAGAGGGGCAGGGCTAGCACCCGGAATACATCAAGATTTCCCCAAGCCGTGTGCGGCAACCCTAACCCTCTAGTTCCTCCGTCATAATCTCCGTAGCGCTTGGCGAAGCCCTGCAGAGATTGTTCCTCACCACCATCACCACGCCGTCGTGCTGCCGGAACTCATCTACTACTTCACCATCGCTCGCTGGATCGAGGAGGTGAAGGCGTCATCAAGCCATACGTGTGTTGAACTCGGAGGTGCCGTCCGTTCGGCACTAGTTCGTGATCGGTTCGAGGGACGACTTGCGATTTGGATCGCGGAGACGTTCGACTACATCAACCGCGTTTCTTAACGCTTCCGCTTAGCGATCTACAAGGGTATGTAGATTCACTCTCCCTCTCGTAGATGCTCATCACCATGGATAGATCTTGTGTGTGCGTAGGAAATTTTTTGTTTCCCATGCAACGTTCCCCAACAGTGGCATCCGAGCTAGGTCTATGCGTAGATGAGATCTCGAGTAGAACACAAACGAGTTGTGGGCGTGGGTGTATACATATTGCTTGCCGTTACTAGTTGATACTTGATTCGGCGGTATTGTGAGATGAAGCGGCCCGGACCGACATTACGCGTACGCTTACGCGAGACAGGTTCCTTCAACTGACATGTAACTTCGTTGCATAAAGATGGCTAGCGGGTGTCTGTCTCTCTCACTTTAGTTGAATCAATTTCAATGAAGAGGGTTCTTTTAGAAGATCAAAAAGCAATCACTACACCACGTTGTGGTTTTGCGTAGGTAAGAACGGTTCTTGCAAACCCGTAGCAGCCACGTAAAATTTGCAACAACAATTAGAGGACGTCTAACTTGTTTTTGCAGGGTATGTTGTGATGTGATATGGCCAATTACATGATGAGATATATGTGATGTATGAGATGATCATGTGTTGTATAGAATATCACGACTTGCATGTCGATGAGTACGGCAACTGGCAGGAGCCATAGAGTTGTCTTTAATTATTGTATGACCTACGTGTCAATCATTAAGCGCTATGTAATGCTTTACTTTATCGCTAAACGTTAGCAATAGTCGTGGAAGCAACAGTCGGTGCGACAACCTCATGGCGACACGTTGATGGAGATCAAGATGATGGAGATCATGGTGTCATGCCGGTGACGATGGAGATCATGCCGGTGCTTTGGAGATGGAGATCAAAAGCACGAGTTCATGGCCATATCATGTCACTTATGATTTGCATGTGATGTTAATCCTTTTATGCATCTTATTTTGCTTAGGACGACGGTAGCATTATAAGGTGATCCCTCACTTAAATTTCAAGATAAATTGTGTTCTCCCCGAGTGTGCACCGTTGCAAAAGTTCGTCGTTTCGAGACACGCCGTGATGATCGGGTGTGATAGACTCTACGTTCACATACAACGGGTGTAAGCCATGTTGCATGTGCGGAACACTCGGGTTAAACTTGACGAGCCTAGCATGTACAGACATGGCCTCGGAACACAAGAGACCGAAAGGTCGAACATGAGTCATATAGTAGATATGATCAACATGAAGATGTTCACCATTGAAACCACCTCAACTCACATGATGATCGGACTTGAGTTGGTGGATTTGGATCATGTGACACTCGAATGACCGGAGGGATGTCAATTTGAGTGGGAGTTTTTAAGTAATATGATTAACTAAACTCATTATCATGAACATAGTCAAAATGTCTTTGCAAATTATGTTGTAGATTACTAGCTCGCGCTGTAGCTCCCTTGAATTTTTATATGTTCCTAGAGAAATAGATTTGAAAGATGATGGTAGCAATAATGCGGACTGGGTCTGTGATCTGAGGATTGTCCTCAATGCTGCACAGAAGGCTTATGTCCTTAATGCACCGCTCGGTGCGCCACCCCCTCAAGCGTCGTCTGTAGATGTTGTGAACATCTGACAGGCACGTTCTGATAACTACTTGATAGTTCAGTGCGTCATGCATTACGGCTTAGAATTGAGGCTCCAAAACGTTTTGAACGTCACGGAACATACGAAATGTTCTAAGAGCTGAAATTGGGATCTCAGGCTCGTGCCCGTGTTGAGAGGTATGAGACCTCCAACAAGATTCTTTGCCTGCAAGATGATGGAGAATAGCTCAATCGTTGAGCATGTGCTCAGATTGTCTGGGTACTACAATTGCTTGAATCGAGTGGAAGTTGATCTTCCAGATAAGATAGTGATTGGTATAGTTCTCCAAGTCACTGTCACTAAGCTACTAGAGCTTCGTGATGAACTATAAAAGGCCAGAGATGGAAATAATGATCCCTGAGCTATTCGCGATGTTTGACCCCGCGAAGGTAGAAATCAAGAAGGAGCATCAAGTGTTGATGGTTAGTAAAACCACTAGTTTCAAGAAGGGCAAGGGCAAGGAGGGATACTTCATGGATGGCAAGCCAGTTGCTGCTCCAGTAAAGAAACCCAAGGTTGAACCCAAACCCGAGACTGAGTGCTTCTATTATGAGGAGAACGGTTGCTGAAGTGGAACAACCCTAGATGCTTGGTAGATAAGAAGGTTGGCAACGTCGACAGAAGTATATTTGATATACGTGTTATTGATGTGTACCTTACTAGTACTCCTAGTAGCACCTGGGTATTAGATACCGGTTCGGTTGCTAAGTGTTGGTAACTCGAAATAAAAGCTACGGAATAAACGGAGGCTAAGGGTGAGGTGACGATGAGTGTTGGAAGTGTTTCCAAGGTTGATGTGATCACCATCGCGCGCTCTCTCTACCTTTGGGATTAGTGATGAACCTAAATAAATGTTATTTGGTGTTTGCGTTAAGCATGAACGTGATTAGATCAAGTTTATTGCAATACGGTTATTCATTGCAGTTAGAGAATAATGGTTATTCTGTTTACATGAATAATACCTTCAATGGTCATGCACCCAATAAGAGTGGTTTATTGAATCTTGATCGTAGTGATACACATGTTCATAATATTGATGCCAAAAGATACAAAGTTAATAATGATAGTACCACATACTTGTGGCACTGCCGCTAAATGTCATATTGGTGTAAAACGCATGAAGAAACTCCATGCTGATGGATCTTTGGACTCATTCGATTTCGAATCGGTTGAGACATGCGGACCATGCCTCATGGGCAAGATGGCTAAAACCCCGTTTTCCGGTATGATGGAGCGGGCAATTGACTTATTGGAAATGATACATATTGATGTATGCGGTCCAGTGAGTATTGTAGTGTGCGGTGGATATCGTTATTTTCTTACCTTCACTGATGATTTTAGTAGATATATGGTATATTTACTTAATGAAACATAAGTCTGAATCGTTTGAAAAGTTCAAGCAAATTCAGAGTGAAGTTTGAGATCATCGTGACAAGAAGATAAAATGTCTACGATATGATCGTAGAGGTAAATATCTGAGTTACGAGTTTGGTATATAACTTAAGACAATGTGGAAGTTGTTTCACAACTCACGCCACCTGGAACACCATAGTGTGATGGTGTGTCCGAACGTCGTAGTTGTGCTCTATTAGATATGGTGCGAACTATGATGTCTCTTATCGATTTACCACTATCGTTTTAGGGTTATGCATTAGAGACAACCACATTCACTTTAAAAGGGGCACCATAAGTCCGTTGAGATGACACCATATGAATTTTGGTTTGGCGGAAACCTAAGCTGTCATTTTTTTTTAATGTTTGGGGCTGCGACGCTTATGTGAAAAAGGGTTTTCACCTAATGAGCTCGAACCCAAAGCGGACAAATGCATCTTCATAGAATACCCTAACGTAACAGTTGGGTGAACCTTCTATCTCAGATCCAAGCACAAAGTGTTTGTTGCTAAAACGGGTCCTTTCTCGAGAAAAAGTTTCTTTCGAAAGATTGAGTGGGAGGAAGATAGAACTTGATGAGGTTGTTGAACCTTTGTTTCAACCAAAGAGTAGCGCAGCGCAGAAAGTTATTTCTGTGGAGCCTACATTAGTTGAAGAGGAAGTTAATGATGATGATCATGAAACTTCGGATCAAGTTACTATCGAACCTCGTGGGTCGACAAGGACGCGTACTGCTCCTGAGTGGTACGGCAACCCTGTCTTAGAGGTCATGATGTTGAACAACGATGAACCTACGAACTATGGAGAAGCGATGATGGGCCCGGATTCCGAGAAATGGTTAGAGGCCATGAAATCCGAGATGGGATCCATGTAAGAAAACAAAGTATGGGCTTTGGAAGTATTACCTGAAGGGCGTAAGGCCATTCAGAACAAATGGATTTTTTAAAAGGAAGACGGACGTGGACGGTAATGTCACCGTCTATAAAGCTCGACCTGTGGCAAAGGGTTTTTCACAAGTTCAAGGAGTTGACTACGATGAGACTTTCTCACCCGTAGCGATGCTAAAGTCTGTTGGAATCATGTTAGCAGTTGCTGCATTTTTCAATTATGAAATCTGGCAGATGGATGTCAAAAACATCGTTTCCTTGACGGTATCCGTAAGGAAGGTTGTATGTGATACAACCGGAAGGTTTTGTCAGTCCTAAGGATGCTAAAATGTATGCAAACTCCAGCGATCCTTCTATGGACTGGAGCAAGCATCTCGGAGTTGGAATATACACTTTGATGAGGTGATCAAAGTTTTTATGTCCATACAAAGTTTATGAGAAACTTGTATTTACAATAGAGTGAGTGGGAGCACTATAGAATTTCTGATAAGTATATGTGGTTGACATATTGTTGATCGAAAATGATGTAGAATTTCTGGAAAGCATAAAGGGTCGTTTGAAAGGAGTTTTTCAAAGGAAGACCTGGAATGAAGCTACTTAAATATTGGGCATCAAGATCTATAGAGATAGATCAAGACGTCTGATAAGACTTTCAATGAGTACATACCTTGACAAGATTTTGAAAGAGTTCAAAATGGATCAGTCAAAGAAAGAGTTCTTGCCTGATTTGTAAGGTGTGGAGTTGAGTGAGACTCAAAGCTCGACCACGGCAGAAGAAAGAGAAAGGACGAAGGTCATCCCCTATGCCTTATCCATAGGCTCTGTATAGTATGCCATGCTGTGTACCGCACCTGATGTGTGCCTTGCCATGATTCTGTCAAGGGGTACAAGAGTGATCCAGGAGTGGATCACTGGACAGCGGTCAAGATTATCCTTAGTAACTAGAGGACTAAGGAAATATTTCTCAATTATGGAGGTGATGAAGAGTTCGTCGTAAAGGGTTACGTCGATGCAAGCTTTGACACCTATCCGGACGACTCTGAGTAGCAGTCAGGATACATATAGTGGAGCAGCCATTTGGAATAGCTCCAAGTGGAGTGTGGTAGCAGTGTCTACAGTATGACATAGAGATTTGTAAAGTACACACGGATCTGAATGTCGCAGACCCATTGACTAAAGACCTCTCTCACATGCAAAGCATGATCGAACCCCGAAACTCATTGGGTGTTAGAACAATGTAAATCACATAGTGATGTGAACTAGATTATTGACTCTAGTGCAAGTGGGAGACTGTTGGAAATATGCCCTAGAGGCAATAATAAATTAGTTATTATCATATTTCCTTGTTCATGATAATCGTTTATTATCCATGCTATAATTGTATTGATTGGAAACTCAAATACATGTGTGGGTACATAGACAACACTGTGTCCCTAGTATGCCTCTAGTTAACTAGCTCGTTGATCAAAAGATGGTGAAGGTTTCCTAGCCATGGACATGAGATGTCATTTGATAACGGGATCACATCATTAGGAGAATGATGTGATGGACAAGACCCAAACTGTAAACGTAGCATATGATCGTGTCAGTTTATTGCTATTGTTTTCTGCATGTCAAGTATCTGTTCCTTTGACCATGAGATCATGCAACTCACTGACACCGGAGGAATACCTTGTGTGTATCAAACGTCGCAACGTAACTGGGTGACTATAAAGGTGCTCTACAGGTATCTCCGAGGGTGTCTGTTGAATTGGCATGGATCAAGACTGGGATTTGTTACTCCGTGTGACGGAGAGGTATCTCAGGGCCCACTCGGTAATACAACATCACTATAAGCCTTGCAAGCAATGTGACTAAAGTGTTAGCCACGGGATCTTGTATTACGGAACGAGTAAAGAGACTTGCCGGTAACGAGATTGAACTAGGTATAGAGATACCGACGATCGAATCTCGGGCAAGTAACATACCGAAGAACAAAGGGAACAGCATACGGGATTAACTGAATCCTTGACATAGAGGTTCGACCGATAAAGATCTTCGTAGAATATGTAGGAGCCAATATGGGCATCCATGTCCCGCTATTGGTTATTGACCGTAGAGGTGTCTCGGTCATGTCTACATAGTTCTCGAACCCGCAGGGTCTACACACTTAACGTTTGGTGACGATTAGTATAGTTGAGTTATTTTGTTGGTGACCGAAGGTTGTTCGGAGTCCCGGATAAGATCCCGGACATGACGAGGATCTCTGGAATAGTCCGGAGGTAAAGATTGATATATGGGATAATAGTGTTTGGTCTCCGGAAGGGTTCCGGAATTCACCGGAAGGGGTTCCGGATGTTTCCCGAAATGTTCGGGTACGAGAACACTTTATTTGGGCCAAGGGGTAAAGCCCACGAGGCTTTAGGAAGGTGCAAAAGGAAGTTTTGCGGAGGCCAGGGGCCAGACGCCAGGGACCCTGGCGTCTGGGGCCAGACGCCGAGGACCCTGGCGTCTGGTCCTGGAGTCCGAACAGGACTCTTGCCTTGCGGGCCAAACCGACTTTGAGGAGGCTCTTTCTCCAAGTTTCGACCCCAGGGCTCAACATATAAATAGAGGGGCAGGGCTAGCACCCGGAATACATCAAGATTTCCCCAAGCCGTGTGCGGCAACCCTAACCCTCTAGTTCCTCCGTCATAATCTCCGTAGCGCTTGGCGAAGCCCTGCAGAGATTGTTCCTCACCACCATCACCACGCCGTCGTGCTGCCGGAACTCATCTACTACTTCACCATCGCTCGCTGGATCGAGGAGGTGAAGGCGTCATCAAGCCGTACGTGTGTTGAACGCGGAGGTGCCGTCCGTTCGGCACTAGTTCGTGATCGGTTCGAGGGACGACTTGCGATTTGGATCACGGAGACGTTCGACTACATCAACCGCGTTTCTTAACGCTTCCGCTTAGCGATCTACAAGGGTATGTAGATTCACTCTCCCTCTCGTAGATGCTCATCACCATGGATAGATCTTGTGTGTGCGTAGGAAAATTTTTGTTTCCCATGCAACGTTCCCCAACAGAAGATGGCCCTCTTCTCCTTGTCAATCCCTCCTCCGGATGAACTCCGGAGGCTAGGGTTTTGCCTTCTGGACGAGTTTCTGGTCTCTCTGGGCGTCTGATTCCCGATCCGATTTCACGGGGTGGAAGTAGTCGATCTGGCGGCGACGATGGCACTCCATACGAACGCCCATACGAGCGGGCGCAGTCGTATGGAACACGTCTTTTGCTCTGGAAGCGCGGCGACGATTTCTTCTTTGCCCTTCTTGCTTGATTCTTTTATGGTATGTGATTATCACTTTAAATATGTGATTTCACTACCATTTCTGGGGATCTTCTCCATATTATGCTAAATGGTCCAAAAAGCGTTACCTGAGGGATTATCAACAAAAGAGGCACGCGAACGCGGTAAAATTCCACAAAGCCTACCATGTATGCACAAAGTACCTAGTAAAATTATCACATAAATTGGACTCATCACCTCCCGCCGCTCCCGCCAGAGCCAAACGAGCTCGAAAGCCGATGACGGCGGCGGCGGCCCTCGCTGAGGCGGCCGAGAAGAAGAAGATGAAGAAGGCCACAGCGGCACCTCGTTCAAGGCCGGCGCCTCGTGCAGCTACTCCGGCGGCCCCTACAGCCACTGCTCCGGCGCGGGCGGCGGCCGCAGCCGGCAACAAGGGTCGTGACCGCCAAGTGCTCAATGAAAAGCCTACAAGGTAAAAACAAAATCTTCAACATTTCGGCCGCCTCAGTGATTGTTGGTAGCCGATGGTGATGTAGTTTCTTTGTTTCATTGTCGTAGTGCGGAGATGAACACAACCGAGTTCTTAGCGTCTTTGGAGTCCTCGGCCGCGATTGGACTTGATGAGCTCAACTAAAACTCCATTTGGCATCATTCGGAGGCGGAGGCGGGCCAAGACATGGAGCAAGAGGATATGACCGAAGAGGAGGAGGTGGCCGAGGAAGAGGAGGAGGCCGAGGAGGTGGTGGCTGATGAGGAGGTGGGCGATGAAGAGGATGTTGTGGAGGTGACCGAAGCAAGCACGCGGCCGTCAAGGTCACGCACCACCAACTACAATCAAAAAGAAGATGCTGCTCTTTGCGATGCTTGGATGAACATCTCCATGGATGCAATGATTGGAACGGATCAAACCAAGACTATGTTTTGGGAGAGAATTACGGACCACTACAACAACTCCGTGGACGTGCAATCAAGCCGTACGCAAGGTTCTCTTGGGCATCGTTGGAGCACCATTCATGACCAATGAAACCGATGGTCCGGTTGCATCAACCAAGTGAATCACGCACCACCGAGCGGTGTGCAAGTGGCGGAGTATGGCCCCTAAGTCCAAGAACTTTTCAAGCATAGAAACACCAAGTTCGGCCACAAGCCCTTCACATTGCATCATTGCTACAAAGTGCTATGCAAGAACGAGAAGTGGATCCAAAGAATCGCGGAGACCACTCCAAAGAGATCAAGGTTGAGCATATCCGTTGAGGAGGACGACGAGGTTGACGAAGATGCCAACAATAGATCGGAAGGTAACAAGATTGCAAAAGAAAGAAAGAAGAGAAATGCATTCGGTGCCACTTACAAAGAAGAACTTGTGGCCATGATCGAGACCAAGAAGGTGTTGGCGGCCGAACGCAAAGAAGAGAAGATGGGGAGGTGGAATGAGCTCAAGGTGTTGGAGGATGAGAAATGGAAGGCCAAGTTGGCGGCCAGAGAGAGGAAGTTGAAGGCGGAGGAACGTAGGCTTGCACTTGAGGAGAGGATTCGTGATGCCAAGAAGGCCGAAGAATGTGCTATCATGTTCATGAATCCAAACACAATGGATGAAACCGCAAAAAAGTATTGGGAGCTCACTCGTGGAGAGATCTTGGAAGCCTCTCTTCAGAATGTTGGTGGTGGCCGAGGGGGTGGTGGTGATGGTGGTGGCCGAGGGGGTGGTGGTGGTGATGGTGGTGGCCGAGGGGGTGATGGTGGTGGCCGAGGGGGTGGTGGTGGTGATGTTTTCTTCGCCGAGCACCTCGTTTGAGTTTGTGCATGCCATTTGTTGGCTCGATCCACAACATATACATGCTATGTTTGTGATGATTTTGGATCAAACATTGTGTTTGAAGTGATGTCTTTTGGGTGAACTTTGCATGTTTTAATTTGAAACCGCGATGATGAAACTATATGTTGTGACGGTTATGTTATGTATGTTTTAATTTGAATGTTTTAAACTATATGTAGTGTTTGAAATTTATGCGGCTAGGACACAAAATCTACACAATTTTGTTTTTACTCCACTAAGTATAGGGGGATCGGCAGGGCCGTCTCCAAGAATTTGGGGGCCCGGGACAAAATACAAACTGGGGTCCTAAAATTTTAAAATTTTGTATACTAAAGAACTATCCAAAAAATAGCTATGCAAGAAACACCTCATGCGATAGCATAGAAAAATTTGCTTGAATGCACAATATATATAGAACCTAAACTCAATGCTTAGCGATCGAACAAACTAGATAAAACATGACAAAAAATACAAATAATAAGGGATACAAAAAAAAATACCGAATCAACAGTTTGCTCATCCATTCCTCCCATATGTGTACACTCCTATTGTTGCGGGGTGACAGCAAAAATATATCTGCATCTTTTTTCTGTCACATGTATAAAATGGATCAATTTGGGTTTGATCCGTACATACACAAATTGTTTTTTCAATTCAATTGGTTCAATGTTTAAATGCCTCAATTTGGAAATCGACACATACAGGATGTCAGTTCAAATGCATCTTGTAGTGTTGTTTGCTTGTCTCGGTCCAATAATTTACACATTGATCAGTGGCCGAGACGGTGAGCAGTGTCATTGTTTCTCAGCTTTGGAGGCGCAGCCATTCTTGGCGTAGCGGAGGCAGGGCCAGCGCCCAGTAGCAGAAGCAGCATGATGGCTGGGTCGACCGGACGGAGGTAGGGCCAGCGCCCGGCAGCAGCAGCACGGCGGTGTGCTGGGTAGGCCGGGCGGAGGACGGGGAGCACTGCCAGGAACGATTCAGTGGCGCTAGCACGGAGCAGCTAGCAGACGGGGCTAGACCGCGGGAGAGCTGGAGAGCGGACGCCGGCGGCAGTATGCAGCAACCAGCAGTTGTAGAATTCGTCGCACGGGAGCGTGGGAGATGGCATGAGGCGGCGCAGATGTGCGTGGGCAGGCGTGTTATGTACGGGTTTTTCTCCAATCAGGGCCCCATGATTTTGGGGGACCTTGCGGTCGGCAACTTTGGCCCCCTCATCGACAGGCCTGGGGATCGGCTAGGTGCGGCCATCATTAGTGGAGTAAATTTTTTTCTCCAGTAACTTTACTCCGTGGGATCGTCCCTTAACTTTTAGGGGATCGGTTAGAAATGCCTTAAGGATAAGAGGGGAAGTGCAACTTAAACCCCCCCTTAGTAACAGTAATTTAAGTACACTGAAGTCCAGTAATTTTACTTCTCATTTGCCCGAATAAAGCTTCGTCTTTTTAAGGAAGAAGAACATGGACCCGAGCCCAAGAGCTCAACAAACTTACTGCTTTACCGCTACTAGGCAACGTGAAGATGTCCTCACCGGCCTTGTTCAGTTGTTCTGTGTCATCCTCCATCTTATATCCCAGGTATTACAGCACGTCGTACAACATCCAGTGTGTGGTTGCAGTCTTCACACCATTACTAACCAACGACTAGCAATTGCACATCTACCGGTCTGTTCCGGATTTCCTCCAGTCTCCCAACCCATTCCAAACATCGAACAAACGCTTCCACCGGAGCTCCTGCCCCGCGTGGCGTCTCGCTTCGGCCTGCGCTGCCGTTTCAGCCTCCATATCTTCACCCCCTGCAAACATTGTAAAAAATCATGCATGAACATTCAGTCTCTGAACTTCACATGGCTCTCAGTTCGTAGGAATGAACAGCTGAATTACTACCGTTGGTGCCCCTGGAACGTTCCTGCTGCTCTTGCCTCTCGAGTTTCCTGGCGAAGTTCCTGGCCGCCGCGAACACGTCCTTGGGCCTCTCCCACCCGCCACCGAACACGCCGTGCCCTTCCTTGGGCTGTGGACGCGCCATGAACTCCAGCACCGGGAGCTCTTCGCTCCCGACCCAGTGGATGCAGTTCACAGGGCAGGACTCCACAGCCACCTGCCATTGCACGTCAAATGAATAAATCAGCAAGATATTCAGCAGATTAAGATCCCTGGATATGTTTCAAGCAGCTGCACTGCTGCCGATGCTCGGTGAGAAACTGAGACCATCTGGACTACCTGGATCTGCTGCTCCACGTCGCCAAACTGGACTTCAACGTGCGCGCTTCCAAGAACATCGTCCATGGCAAACGTCTCGCCGGCATGGTGAACACACTCCCTACATCCTGCACACGGCAACCTGTACCTCTGAAGCACTGATGTTCTTTGATCAGAAATATCAATACTACGTACCTATGCATTTGTTCTCATCCACAAAGAGAGCCTGGCTTCTCATAGGCCCATTCCAAGAACTATATCCGTCCCCGGTGTAACCGCTCCCAAAGCCGCCTCTGCTCTTGCCACATCCATTAGCTTTCCTGGAAGAACTCATCAACACTTCATACGCCTCATTCAGCAACAGCGCGTGGTCATGGCCCTGAACAGAAAAATACCAATTCACAGTTTAGATTCCACGATGCAAGGGAAAGAACCGATCTGATATCTAACACGATAAAACAGTTGCTCCTTGTCGAGTTTTTTTAACTTTTTACCTGAATTTCTAAGAAACCAAAAACCAAACCCAAAAAGAAGAGTAAATCGAAGAACAGGCAGATGGATGCGCACCTTGTCGCCAGCAATATCAGGATGGTGTTGCTTCTGGAGTTTCCTGTAAGCTTCCTTGATCTCCTGAGGTGTGGAATGAGTTGCTACTCCAAGAACCTGGTAGTAGTCCCTTCTTGTCTTCCCCTTTGCTGTGCTGCAGCACCTGATCATGGTCCTTCTGTACTTGTTTGGTCTAATCAGCTCATGGTGAGCTGATCCAGATCTGAGCTGCAAACAATAGTGATCAGAAGCAGCACAGGTGCTGAAGAACCCTGCCATTTCTCACTTCAGGTGACTCTTCCTGTGCCTGTGAGGCTGTGACTCCTGGGCAACTGGAGATAAACTCTCTTCGGATATTTGCTGCTGATAAGTACAAGAAGCTGTCATTTTCAGAGAACAGATATTTACAGGATTTTTTCATACTTTCTACCTGTTGGATATAAAGGAGAGGACCAAAAAGCAAGCAGACTACTGATATTTACATTATAACTGCACGTGTAAATATAGATTGCTCAAAACGTTTCCCCCCGATGGTTTTAATAAGGTCATATTCCTGATCGTACATACACTTTCTGGTACTCTAGGAAATACAGTATGTGATCAAAGCTTATTCTGAGCGTATATGCAAATAAATAACAACGTAGATGTGTTGTGCATCTATGAGTACAACTATACATGCCAGCAAAGACCATATATCCTACTACTCTACAACTTGAGCCGCCTATACATACATATTACATCTGTGGTCTTGTCTGGACTACGTAGATCTTCCCATCCTTCACTACTCCCTCAACATCCTGCGGTGACCCATAGAGCTCCTCGATGGCGTGGCCAGCCCGTGCAATGCTTGAGAGGATTGAGTTCCGGAATCCAGAGTCAGTGATGAGAGGGTCGGTCGTGTAGTCGAGTACAACTTCATCTTCCACATCCATAGGGACACTGAAACAGGCACACTCCTTAGCTGTAATGCTAAATGAATTTTTAAGCATTTGGGTAAACCACATCTCATGAAGGATTTTCACTAACCTATCATACAGCCCTGCTCCAGCGTAACCTTCCAGATCCTCACCATTAGAGTCTGAACGGAAGATGATCGACCGCTTTATGAAGAGACCAATTGGCTTGCTAGGGTAACCCAATACCTATTAATGCGCTACATTCAGCTCAGCAAGAATTTAACATGTGAAAAAACTAAGATACTCAAGATATTCTCACATTGGGAGAGTCGAGGTCATCTTTCTTACACACGAAGCTCATGGCACGGCCAGGATAAGCTCCCACAAGTGTCTCTCCAAGTCCTTTCACCACTTCAGCATATATCTCAGAAGAATCTCCAGAAGACGGGTTCGTAGTATGAATGACAAAGGCATAGTCTGCGTTGACAATTTCTTGTACAAGAACAGCCATGGAAAGGTACTCATGATCGAGCTTCACCTTGCGTGTGCTAAAATATGCTCTTTCATTCCATTTTGATGCCCAAACCTAAAATAGAAATTATGTGAGATGTCGAAATCCCCCACTCAGAATGAATTCACTCACCCACTAATTTATAATAATCAAATGCTCTGATCTCTATAATAGATCTATCTAAGCTTTGGGGACAAATGATCCAAGAAGGTCCAATTTATGTAGGTAAGTCCATGGCGTTTCTAATGACATCAAAACCCAGAGAGATGTGCAGTCTGGATCCTTCACTGGCATGAGTGTCAGGAGAGCAGACCTTTTTAATTGCCATCCATGCTTGCTCCCAACAGTGGTCACTTTCATCTCCAGGCCAGGGCATCCCGGAGCTTAGCATCTTCTCCTTCAGCTCCTTAACCTGTAAAGGAAAGTAGAGAAAAAGTGAGATAAACAAGGTTTTAAATTGCAATGAATGCAAATAGAATTTATATTTATTTTTTGTTTAAGAAAACTGTGGGGAAAACCCCGACAATATAAATAGGAACCTAAATTCATGTCGTGAGGAGTGAGGACTTGAGCCCAGGTGGTGGCACTGTATCCACTCTCTCACTTCTTACTACCGCTGACAAAAAAATACTTTAAAAGACAGACCCAGTGCTAGAAGCTCCCACACCGGGTGGGGTCTGGGGAAGGATTATACGAGCCTTACCCCTGCACAGTGCAATGCAGAGAGGCCGCGTCAAACTCAGGACCTCTTGGCACAAGTGGGGAGTACTTCACCACTGCGTCAGGACTGTCCTTCAAAAAAAACTTTATCGGCTTTAAATCTTTAACTTAACTCTTCTAAAGATCTGGGTTCGTGGCAGCCCGTTCACCTCTTAAGTTTCTTTATACTCTTTTAAAGATCTGAGTTGGTGGTGGCCCGTTCACCTCTTACGTTATTAAAAATCGTCACATTTGTCATCCATTTTATGAGGGATGTACATATGGTTGGATTCAACTGATGTATATTCTGAGATTTTTTTTCCTATTTTGTACAAACTTATGGACTATGTGGCGCAAGCGTTTAAACAACTGATAATATATAACAAAATTAAATTACATAGCCAAAGCACAAGCATTTAGCTAGTTGCAATGTAATATCTTACCAGTTGAGTTGGAGCAGTTAGATTAAGAACAGTTTTCCGCATTTCTCCTAGAGCACTAAAATCTTCTTGAGCAAGTCTGCCCTTCAGCATCTGTATGTTTTGTGCTACTTCCTGCCATTAAAGGACAGAACAATCAGTTGGCTCATTGCCTGGAAGATCATTACTTATTTCAAGTGTACTGTTGTGATAACATCATACCAATGAATGAGAATAATAAATTGAAAAATCATTATTATGCTAGCAACTTTTTGTGTTGGACAGGCAGACGAAACAGATTTCTCTAACCACTGTATAAACCGAGTGAAACGGTGCTACCATTCACTTATTTAATTTCAAACAAGAACCACCAACCTTATTGGTCTCATCAGACAAGATCTTCTCAAAGGTCCCAAATGGTATCGCAACTGATGTTGGGATACCAACCCATGAAGGTACTTTTCCTTTCAGGTATGCTATGTTGCGGGACTTTGCTCCAACCTGACAACAGAACGTGAGTACCCGAAAGCGCAAGGCAAGAAGAGAAGGAATCCAACAGAGCAACAATTTGTTTCCTGATTAATTATGAAAGTAACATTTCCTAGTGCATAGAATTCTATTATTACCATTTCATCAGAGAACTCTTCCGCTGATATTGCATATTTCCCAAGGAACTTTTTCTTGACTAATGATAAAGATGGTATTGCTTCACCACCTTGTGCATCTGAAGAACTTGACTGCATAAGTTCACTCTCCGATACCTCCCTACAAAGTGGTAGACACAAGATGTAATTGATTGACATATAATCAAGGATGGAAGGAGGATTATCAAGACAAGTAAACTAGAAAATACTAAGGCAAGGGATTCCAGGTTGGCTGTGATACTACTGGTGATAGTTGAAAACTGAATAATAAGAAACGCGAAGTATGATCGCATGGCGATAGTTCAACTGGTGTTTAGCTACTTGTCACAAATATAGCAGAAGATTTTAGCCCTATAAACTAATCAATCTTACTGACTATTGCTAACATAACTGATGTTAGCCTTCGGAAAAAAACAATTAGTAGCTCCCTGTACCAAGTTATTCTCCATGGATGTGAATTATTAAATAAAGGGCTACTCTGACAGAAGAAACTATTCATCAGATGTATGCAATTCATAAACTAATAGTAAGAACTACCTGTAGGTGACATCTGCAGAAGTAGTTTTGAAGGAAAACACCTTCCCTTCATGTCCTTGAAGTTCAGACAGGGTGTTCGGGTCAAAGCATGTCGCAAACAACACCTAAGATAGAGAGAAGTGAGGCCGTGTTAGATCAACAGAGGAAACATATCTTATCAAAACTAGCAATGTATTTGTGAAGACAAAAAAACCTTGCAATTCCTTGCTCGAACTGACACATGAGACAGAACATCTGGCATATCAGGTGTTATCACGCCAACAACACCATCCGGTATTTCTTCCTCTCCCTTGACACTCTTTGCCACAAGGATTGTTGGTTTATCATAAGTTTTGTTTTGAACAGAAAGCAACTTATCAACCACTACAATATAACCTGTTACTTCAACTGGGCTAATAACCTGCCAACTATTAAAAGGAGATGGATGTCAAGCACAGAGTAAAGGAATATAATACAATAAGATGTCTAAACTGAATTGCTAAGTGACACCATTTCAAAATGACAGGTAATGCACAAGGAATCGTGGTGTAAAAAATATAATAGCAACCATGGAATTCACAATTTTACCTTCCAAGGTGTGCGACATTTCTGAGAACAGGGTCAAATCGGTTCAGAAGAGCAGATAAAGTGGCAGCTGATCCACCACGAATTACTTCTTCTGTGAAGATGTCAACCTGCCAAAATGATATTTATGACTAGTTCCTAGAGGCCAAAATATGAAAATAGATAAATAAAGCTGAAGTTCATAAAATACGTACTGCCCATCCCTCAACGTTGAGTAATGAGCCAAGATATTCAGCCGAGGGCTGCATCATATTGTAGTATTGTTCGCCCTTGCTCGCAAGGGCAAGTCTGGTTCTGTCAAGAAATGCTTTAGCGTAGAGAGCCCATTGGTCATCCTTTTGCTTAACCATGTCCATGGCTCTATTCCATCCCTTCAGGAAACACAATGGAACAAAGTCACCATCCTTGATAATCATAACATGAAGTTCACACATAACTGTTAACAAAAGAATAGCACATAACTGATAATTCTAGATAATACTCCCTCTAGTAATTTTGCATTCATGACGTTCACATAGTTTGAACTTGAACTTGATACTTTTAGATGGTGTTAAAAACTTGACATTGCTGAAGAGAAAGAACACATTACAAGCAATGGAGATACCCATAGGTACAAGACAAAGAATACCTAATAAACTGAAACAGAAAACAAGAAAAGGAAAATTGTGAGCAGCCACCCGACATACAAAAATAACTATATTATGGTTATGCATATCAAATTAGATGCAGATGAAAAATATTTTGTCTCTAGAAAACTTGAAACAGATGATCAATTTACCTTTAAGCAATATAAGATGTCTTCGTTGTCGTCAGTGGACAAGGCAAGATTTTCAAGAACAAGACTGATGAAGTACATAATTTTCTGGACAAGGGGAAAACATGTTTGAATGAGAAACAACAAGATATAGTGAGTGAACAAGCACATATAGTGACATGACTAAAGCGATAATTTTGTAACCAACCTCCGGTGCTGCATCATTCAGCTCCTCATACGACCTTTCAACTGCTGTCCTGAAAGTAGAATCAAGAGCAATGTCCAAAAAGATAAGATCCTTCAAGCGTTCAGATGAGCCAATAAGCAAAGGGCGTAGTTCAACGCGAGCCTCCAATAACCCCTGCAAGGTAGCAATTAACATTGGCAACTCGTGATTCACATGGCAATCCAGCAGAATTGGTGAAATAGACAAATCAATTAGTTCCAAGGAACATAATAATTTGATAGAGAAATAATCCTCACCTCAAGAAGTGGCTCTGCTGATTTATCCTCAACATGGTCAAGCACAAATTGAAGCAAATCCTAGTCACGCAATGAATGCCATAAAATAAATTTACACCATAAAAAATGTAAACATGTTGAGAAAAAGGGTAAGGATTTTACAGGAAAACCAGATGATAAACCATTCACCGGGTTGATTTGAACACCAACCATGAAACCTTCACCCTGTACCCAACCAATTAATTCCATTAGATACGAGCACAGGTATCTAGTTTTACCAGAATGATCACTGATGAGAATATTACCTCTGATTTGTATCCCATACATGTCGCAATAGCAGACTCAAGATCAGCACCAGAGTGCACAGCCTAAAGAAATAAAAGTAGAATAACATTTGATCACTGCTAAACAAATGGCACGTGATATTTTACTTATTTATTCTTGGACGGGGATAAGAATGCCACTCAAAATGATTTATTTATTTTTGAAAATTGCCATCGGCTATGCAGCTGACAAATTGAAACCTTCCTCTAGGAGACGTGGAATTATCATGATCAGCGGGGCAACATCATATATTTTCCATAATAGCACAACTAGGTTCTAAAAATAGATACTCCCTCCGATCCAAAATAAGTGTCGCAGTTTTGAACTAAGGTTAGTTAAACCAAAACTGCGACACTTATTTTGGATCGGAGGGAGTAATAGATAGTGATCAGGCTTTAATTTTAACTTGCCCCAGTTCATACATAATCAATAAGCTCGGTATAATCGTCAAAAAAAATTGGCATGGCTCCAACTAGTGAAAGTGTGTCACCAGTCTAGGTCAACAATGAAAGCGTACTACTGTCTAAGATTTGTGGCCATAGCCAGTTTCTATGAGAAATGGTTTGCCCATGTCAAGCCGGCTTCCTCACCACGAGGTGGGATAGCCTTTAGGCAAATTAGATATATATAGGTTGAATTTTGCAATGCTCTCTTTAATCCCCAAGGAAGCTGATGCTACTACAATGAAAAAGTTTAGGCCCATAAGTCTTCTCAACTGTAGTTTTTAAGATCTTCACAAAAGTACTGACAAAAAGAATTAATGTCCTTCTACAAAGGCTGATTGCCTGCAACCAATCTGCCTTCTTAAAAGGCAGATATATCTTAGACAGTATAGTGACAGCTCATGAGGTGCTACACTCTGTTCATGCTGGTAATGATCAAGGCCTGGTACTTAAGTTGGACTATGAAAAGGCCTTTGATTTTGTTAATTTGGATTTCCTGCTAGAACTTCTCTCTCTTAGAGGTTTTGTGGGAAAATGGATCTCATGGATCCATGCTGTTACCAGAGGGGGGTCTGTAGGAGTTAAAGTAAATGGTTGTGAAAGTGATTTCTTCATTACTAGTAAGGGTCTGAGGCAGAAGGATCCTCTTTCCCCCCTCCTCTTTAACCTAGTGGTAGATGTTCTCTCTAAAATGCTTGCCAAGGCAGCTACTGGGGGGTTGATCAGTGGGCTCTGCCCTGCAGTTTGCCCTGGGGGGATTATGTGTCTTCAGTATGCTGATGACACAATCGTCTTCCTAGAAAACAATATAGAGAAAGCTTCTAACCTTAAGATGGTCCTAACTTGCTTTGAGCAAGTATCTGGGATGAAGATCAACTATAATAAGAGTGAGCTGGTTCCCATTAATATGGATGCAGGGGAAACCCAGGCCTTCATAGAAGTGCTAGATTGTAAGAAAGGTAATTTCCCCATCAAATATCTAGGGATCCCTCTTCACTATGACAAGTTGAGAAGGGAAGATATCCAGCGATTGATTGATAAGATTCTGAAGAGAATTGCTGGTTGGAGGGGTAAATTACTCTCCTACAAAGGCAGACTAGTGCTGATGCACACCTGCCTAGCCAGTATCCCTGTCTATTTACTGTATTTCTTTAAATTCCCAAAATGGGCCATAGAGTTAATTAACACTCAGATGGCTAATTGTTTGTGGAATGATTTTGAAGGACATAGGAAAATACATTTAGCTAACTGGAGACTTGTCTGTATGAAAAAAGAATTTGGAGGTTTAGGTATTCCTAACCTCCAAGAGATTAACATTTGTCTTCTGGGGTCTTGGATCAAAAGACTCGGAGGGGGAAGGGAAGCTATGGAAGAGAGTGGTTGACCATAAATACAATACTGGCAATCCCAATATCTTCAATAGTTCTGTTGCCAATTCCTCTAGATTCTGGAAAGGAATTATGGGGGTGGCCAGGGCTGTGAAATTTGGGTTTAGATGGCATGTAGGTGAGGGTCATAAAGTGAGATTTTGGGAGGATACTTGGTTTGGTACTTCTCCTCTTGCTGTCCAGTTCTGGCAGCTTTATACTATTTGTAACCAACCATCTAAAACTATTAGTGAGGTCTGGGATGGTACTCAGGTTAAACTCACTTTTAGGAGGAATTTCACTGAGAACATGATGGAACAGTGGTATCAGCTAGTGGAGATTGTCCAGGACATTAAACTCACTGGTGAAACAGATGCTTTGGTTTGGCAGTATGATAATAAGGGGCAATACTCTAGTAGTTCCCTCTACCATGTGATCAACTTCAGAGGAGTGAAGCCTGTCTACATTCCTGCTGTCTGGAAATTGCATGTACCACCTAAGATTCATGTGTTCCTTTGGTTAGTTTCTCATAATAAAATAATGACTAGGATAATCTTAGGAAAAGACATATAATCAAACCTCTAGATTGTGTTTTCTGTTCTGAAAATGAATCAGTCCATCACTTATTCTTTGGCTGTGTAGTGGCTAAATATGTTTGGACAGTAATTGGGGAACATTTTAACATAAGCTTAGGAGATGATTATTTGTCTATTGCTAGATTTTGGCTGTCCAATATGAAGAATTCTGCCCTAAATGTTGCCTGTGCAGCTGCTATGTGGTGCTTGTGGAAAATTAGGAATTCCATGATCTTTAACAATACCATGTGGTCTTCTGTACATCAGGTGATTGGGAGAATTCACAGGATGGTCAAAATGTGGGCAATTCTATCGACAGAGCAAGCGAGAGAGAGGCTGGAGAGCTTTTCAACTTTCCTTGTGAAGAAACTGAAAACCCCACTGGCGATCGGAAGTGGCTGAGCTGGGATAAGCTGAAGATCTCGGGCCCTGTTCCCCAGATGCATGGATCACCTCCTGCGCATGGCAAACAATCTGGAGAGATGAATGTTGCCAGCCCTGCCTCAGTGCTGGAACCAGGGTGGTCTCCACAGCCAACGACAGCTCCGCCGATGAAGACCAGGAGGGCGATGTATGCTCACAGTGTGTTTGCAATCTGAGAGGGGTGTTCTTCTCTCTCTGCTTTTTCCTGTTTAACAATGTCTAGCTGAAAACCTAAGCCTTGCCCCAGCTGATGCTGGTGTTAGATGGCTAGCCTGGTGCTGTAATTTTCTTTTTCTTTTGCATTCTCTACACCCCCCTCCTGAGGGGGTGAGACCTGATGTTTTGGTGAATCTTGGATTCATTATGCAATGGAGTCGGGGACATGGTCCCTTTTCATCTAAAATAAATAAATAACGGGTGAGCAGAGAAAGAAGACGTGATAATACATTGCATTCAAGCCGGATTGAATCAATGTGTGTGGCAGTCCTTACATAACAATCCAAATGAAGGATAATTTGACGATCTTATCTTCCTATTCGGCCGGAGAGGCTGCAGCTAGGGTTGAATATGGAGAGCCATGTTGAGTGGAAACACTCTCTCAAATCTCAATGAAAGACTATCCTTCTGATCATCTCTTTGGCTCCAGAGGATAGCCCATTATCGGAAGAGATGTGTTGGCTCTGTCTGACTACAGAAGTAATGATTGCTAGATTATTTGAGATGACTAGAACCGGGAGGATAGCCAGAGCAGCATGACCTAAGGGATCAAGGTACAGACTAAGGATGAAAGGACAACGTGGGAAGGACTTCTCCAATTAAAACACAATCATATGAGGAAGGTAATCCTAACTAAAATAAATAAATAGTTAAAAAGGATGGTCACAGCTCATAGTAGTCAATTGATGTTTGATATCAACGTTTACTGGGTAGGCGATAATTGACTACTATGATCTTACACTAGAAAAATAAGCAGGCGATAATTTATTCTTTTCCTACGGTAAGGCATTTGCAAAAGCCAAATTTCACAGAAAAAAGTCCATTTTACTACCTTGAAGAAAGTTGGTGGTTCACATAACCCCCTCATCTTTATTTCTGCTCCTTTCACCCCTTAAACAATCCCATACCAGCCAAAACCAGTGCCTGGGTGGTTTGCCTCGATGGGGTGCTGATGTGGCAATGGTCAACGGTGGTTTTGACCTGCGGGTGTGTCTCCCTCGTCACGCTCGGCTAAGATAGAGCTCCCCGGCAGGGCGAGGCGACGGACGCGCGCACGGCTGCAGGCCACTATGCTCCTCGACAGGGCCATGGCCCGCACCCGGAGCGCCCAGTTCGTATCCGAGCATGTTGAGGCCTGCCGGCCACGACCACGGCTGCGCTGGCTCGGGAGCGAGTGCGGGCAAGCAGGGGAGGACCTGCACGCGCGGAGGCAGTAGCCTGTTGCGAGTTGCGACACGGCCGGAGCTTCCTGGAGTAGCTGGACGTGTGGCTAGGGGCGTCGGCTCGAGGTTGCTGCTAGGGTTGACCGCGGCGAGCGCACTCACCGGTGGCAAAACTCCATGCTGCGGACGCGCTCCTCGACGTTTGCTCGGAAAGCTCACCCTGCCTTTACCAAGCACAACGCACGCACACACCAGCACTGAACAAAACGCATGCACACACTCGCTTAGGGAATATGGCGAGTGAGGATAATGCAACATGGCCGTCAATGGAGAAGATTGATGCCCCGGTCCAATTCTTTTGGACATGACCACACAGGGCTCATCCGGAGTTCCACAGCGCCACATGCTGCAGGGCACGGTCTGCAGGGGCACAGCTACGACGGCCAAACCTTGCGCGCGGACGAGACAGAGGGTAGGGGAAGCAGAGCAACGCGCCGCACCAGCGATGGGAGGCTCCTCCTACGGCAGAGAACACGCCCGGCTGCACCCGCACCCCTGCCACACCACGCGCACGAGCGCTTGTTCGGCAAGGGACAGCAGCAGCGACGCGCCTTTCATGGACGGAGGACGGCCGTGGGCGCGCGAGGTCGATGCCAGACTCCACAACTCGCAAAGCTTTGCTTCGAGGACACGCTCGCGTTCCTCTCATGTCACTCGCTCTACTGGCCAAATCAATTGGAGCAATCCACACAAGATAGCTCGGAATCGACCGAGGATCACCGGACACTTCCGCCGCCGGGAGCGACAATTCTGATGGCCTCCGAGTGATTCAATGATGGGTAGCTGCGCTAGGGGATCAGTGGAAGAGAATGACGCGTTCAGGACGACTTAGGGTGGTGTCGGGGATATAACCCCTGGATATAACCCGCCCGTTTAGGGCCGGGTCACTATACGGCGACTTAGAAGAAGGCTTCTACAGGTGGGCCGCGGCGATCCAGAAGACCGGAGTCCAGAGGATAAGCCGCCCAGGGGAGGCCGGCTCACGGCCCAGAGCCTTTCCATCTAAGGCGTCTAAAGAGTTTTCTTACTTGTGAAACAAGATGAGTAGGAATTAGAGTATGACACGGGTCGTCTCTTCGACTCGGACTCTGTTGTAAACCCAGGGCCTCAACCTATATATAAAGGGGAGCCCCTGGGGCTAAAGGACCAAGGAACAAGCTCTCGAGTACTAGGTTAGCCAAGTCGCACCCTTGTAATCGAGATCAACATCAATACAACCAAAGCAGGACGTAGGCTATTACCTCCTTCGAGAGGGGCCGAACCTAGGTAAACCCTTGTCTTTTGATTCCGATCAACCCCGTTCGAGTTACCACCTAGCTGCGATGGCCTCACGACTAAGTCCTTTCACAAGGACATCTGCCGTGACAAAACCACGACAGGTGGTGTCTAGCAAGGATAAGGTCGAGGGGGCTTGGGCGTCCTTTGCCGGAGACGAAGAAGAAGGCAGCAGGGGAGAAATTTAAGCCCGCATGGCATTACACTGCGGCGCGCAGCAGCAAAGCATCCCGAGCGACACGACGGGAATAGTGGGTGATGCCCGCAGCGGCGGCGGCGGTGGGTCACGGAAGCGGTGGTGGCGGCGGCAGGGGATCAAGACCCCATTTTCCAATTTCTTCTCAGCAGCGGCACCGTACAAATACCCACCTGACAATATGGCCCCACGGTTAAATACTGCTTTGACCTCATCCTCATCAGCAAACCACCTAATCGAACCCACCTAAGACCATTACTGAACTGTATTGGATAGATCGGGGGGTTAAAAAAGCAGAAAAATTGATCAGGGGGTTATGTGAACCATCCACTTTGTTCAGGGTAATAAAATGGACTTTTTTCAATTTCACATATACAAGCTACATAGGTTCTCTTTCCTTTTTTTTTCACGACCGCTATTTTACATACCTTCAGGCTTCTCATATAGTTGCCCAAATCACGGAGTAAACCTTCTTTCTGGTCACTCCTGAATTTTGGTTCTGAATGAATTGCACGATCATAGCTCAACAGTCGTTCTTTGGTTATGCCATTTTTGTTCAAGGTGTCCCAGTAAACGTTGATATCAAAATCGCTCTTGATATAATCAATTATCGCCTGCCCAGAGACATAACGATCAAATCCTCAAAGCCAAAATCTTTAATATGCTATGATGAACTCCAAACATCAATTACCTGGCATATGACTACATCATCTGGGCTTGTATTGTTGTGCAGTTTCTGGTGCCATTCTTCCATAATTCCACCTTTGCAGTCATTATTTCTCTACAAACCAACAAGCAAATTTTATTGACAACCCAAAAGTTTCATGAAGCAACAAATAAAAGGTAGTGGTGGATAATAGTTTTTTAGGAGCATTAGCTTTTACCTGGATTACTAATATCTCATCACGGATACGCTGACCAACATCACCTTCACCTCCACGACCAACAGCAGACAATATCATTCTTAAGATCTCTCTGTACTGTGGGTAACTTTTGTACATATTCTCAAGGTCATCTGTAAACCTGTCTTGTGCTTTGCTTATCTCACTGCATGGTTATAGATCGTTATGAGATGCCATAGCAGATGCAACTGAGCCGTGGTTTCGTCCGATGTAATATTCAATAGTTCCCAGTCTACTAGATTGTGGTCTGTTTCTGTGTTTTCTTGAGTGAAAATCAATGAAGAGGAAAGAAGTATGAGGTATGAAGTATGTACCGTGGTTTCACATTGTAGTTCTTGTTCCATATTAGTTGCCTCGTAGACATGAATCTAATCCAAACAAAAAGTCCAACGATACCCAATAGTCCAGCATCTCTGGCTTGGTCAACTAGATCCGCTGCAATATTAAATCTGCCGAGGAACATAGCTTGATTTCATGGATTTTTCAGGAAAGAATAAGTCATTCTTTAGTACAAATATTTGAGTGTCCAACCTGTGCATAAAAGATCGCTGGGCATCTTCCTCCAAATCTGCTATTCTTTCCAGGAAATCCTTTGCGGTGCCTTTACCGGCATCACCCGTATCCTTTAGTTAAGAATAGATATAAGAGTTGTACCAGAATTGAACAAAGAAATGTTACGAGTTGCAAAGACAGATGTAGAAGAACAATTGCCTTTGATTTCTTGGTAACTTTGGTGTTGAAATCCAAATAGAAGTCAGAGTCGTTGTTCTTTATCCATGTTTCACCACGCCGGAGAACAAAGGGCATCCCCTTGTATCTGCCGTCATCAAGCTCTATCTCAACAACCTGGATATGATGAAGTCCTCGGTGTTTATATGAAATCTGGAAGAGAACAAAAACAAAAATAGGACCCTCAAATAATATGTACCTGGTATTGCAAACCATCCAATTCAGACTCACCGAATGAAGTTTCACATGCCTTGTTGAGAACTGTTGAGCCAGAAGGCACTATGCTAGAAGGAGGTGCCTGCACAATTAAAAAAGACCTCGTTACTACGGACTATGTGTTTCTTTCAGATCTGAGCTTGCAGCTTAAATGCAATTTATTATTATTATTACTGTTGCACCTCCCATTCTCCGGGCTTTTTTGCCAGTGCCCAGTGAAGAATAAGTGGCTCCATACGGTTTGTTGCCAAGTGAACTCTGGTTTTACCTAGAGCATTTGTGGCAATTGCCTTCAGAACAGAGAAGTCCAATTAGTCTGGTCAAACCAAAGCTTAGAAATATGAAAGATTGGTCAGGCATGCTAACCATTATCTCCTCATCACCGATCTTGAAAAGCTTCCTGCTTAGGACGTCACAGTTATCCCCCTCCTGCAAGGACTTTGTGAAGAGATCCAAAACAGTTGGTTGTTTGGGTGCAGCTTTTACTTGCTCTTCTGTAACCACAGGCTTATGTTTATTAAGAAGTTGCGTGATATCTCTGTTTCTGCGCTGAATCCTTTCTACTGAGAAGTACTTCTTCTTCTCCAGTTGCTTGGAAACTTTCTTTTCAAGGTTTCCTTTCAAAATTTTCTTCCTTAATTGATCAACTGAGGCTCCATTATCCAACTCAGCCTGCAGTTCCTTCCTTGCTTCCTCAAACTCAACCTAGCAAATGCAAAATAAGAACTTATGTAAAGTGTTAAACTAAAAATGGTCGGCTGAACTGATAGTTAAGGATAGTTCGATGTGTTACCAGTTGCTTCTCTGGGGAATAATTTGGCTTGCCAGCTTTCTCCCATCTTAGGTAAGCCTGAACTTGTACAAGTTCCTCTGGGACACTGGTTATGGTAGTTTGAGATGCAGGAGCATCACTTCCACTCGACTCGGGTGTTTTTGTTAATCTAGCTCGCAGCTTCTCCAGTGGAACACCTCTGTTTAATTCCTCTATTAACTCTGCCCGTGCTGCTTCATACTCCACCTAGTGAAAGATGACAAAAAAAAAGAATCAGTTTGTGAAGTTCCTTTTAAGGTAAGATGCAAATTAATCATTGAACTTGCCTTCTCTTGGTCAGCTGTATAAGACTGCTTTCCGTTCCTTTCCCAACGAAGGTACGATTGGATCTGCACAAGATCCTCTGGCACCACAATAGCAGAAGCAGTAGCACCAGGTGCATCTTGCCCCTCATTACGGCTTGTCTGGAGTTGGATTAGGAAATTCTGGCCGTTGTTTTTAAACCTGTCCAAAGTAGGGTGCTGCGTTGCTGATATCGTGTGCATTCGAACAAACAAGCAGGGCTACATGGTAATCCGACAGCAAAACTCACCATTTATTCCGTGCCTCGTCGAACACAAGGAACTCGATGGCTTGAACCGCGGGATCATCTATCTCAATTCTCAGCGTGGAATTGTCACCTGACTGCACAGTTACGGACAGAATAAATACCAACCAAAAATACTCTGTTGTAACATGTAAGACATGATGCATCTGTGCAAGACTGAAATACCTTCACAAAAGGTGACCTGAGGGCATTGTTCTTGTACACTGTCGTTCCGTCAGGTCTTCGGGACGGGAGGAGCCATTCTCTGCAACCAAGCAGCTGAATTAGCAAGTCTTCAAATAAAACGGAATGCGCAGCATGTGAGACAAGAAAGCGGCCAGATTCACCTCCTGTCCGGGCGAAGGGCACCCCAATGCAGAACCAGGGCGCCGCTGGTGTTGGTCGCCTCGAGATTGATCTCGGCGACCGCACCCTGCAGCGCTGGGTTCAGAGTCACCTGCCACACAGAATGCATTATGACCCATAGACAGAAACGAACAAATTTGCAGCAAATAACTGATCCCTGCTACACTGCATGCATGTACTCCTATACATATGGTTATATCAGCACCTGGAGCTCGGAGTTGGACTCCAGCTTGAACCTTCCGACAACCTGCAGCAACAACAGCGGGAGCGAGGTGAGCAAACCGTCGAACGGATGGCGGGCACTAAACCGGGCAGAGGATGGGTGAGCTCGCGCTCGCGCGCGCGCGCACGTACTTCCGGGGAGGCGCGGTCGGTGGGCGCGGCGACGGCGCGGGGCACGAGGAGGCTGCGGCGGGAGACGGCGAGGGAGGAGGCGCCGGTGCGGCGGCTTCCCCGGCGGACGGGCAGCAACTGCTGCTGCTGCGACCGCGGGCGCGGCGCCGGCGAGGGCGGGGACGCGTGGATCCCGACCGCGCACCGCTCCGCCGCTGTAGCCGCGGAGAATCCGCCCATAGCCCGAATCTCAACACCTCGCACTCACGCACGCACGCCTGATCCCCGCGCCGCTGTCCGTAAGCTTTTCCTTCTCTGTTCCTGCGGAGGCAGATGGAGCAAAAATCGGCAAGCTGGTAGTATCGATTGCAGGGGCAGGGGAGGCGTGTGATTGAGTTGAATGCAGCGCTCGAGCTGGAGAGCGAGCTGCGTGTGGAGTGGACGGTGGTGGTGGAAATGGGCGCCGCGCGGGTGTCAGTGCCCGCGTCGTCTTCGCTCTCTCTCTCTCTCTCTCTCTTCGCCTTCACTCCCGCGCCGGGGAGTGTGAGGGTGCGTGTGGACGTGTGAATCTCATCGAGTGGCGGGGATGACGGGAGTTTTTTAATATCTTCTCGCTTGAGGCGAGAGCAAAACCGCCACACCTTTTTTCTTAAAAAAAAAAAGAAACGGTACCCTTTGCATCCATCTCCTTGCCCTTTTCAGCATTTCCAAAAGGGGAACTGCGCGGGGCTGCCGACATGTCAACCCCATCGAATCAAAATCTTGATAATAATATAAAATCTTGGGTTTTTTTTTTAATAAAAGAGAGGTCACGGTTTGTTCGTCGTGAGCTCGTGCTTCTTTTTTGTGGGGATCGTGAGCTTGTGCTCATGGCAAGGAGACAAGGTGATAGATAGGTCACCTTGTTCACCTTGTTCACGGTTTGTTCGTCGTGAGCTCGTGCTTCTTTTTTGTGGGGATCGTGAGCTTGTGCTCATGGCAAGGAGACAAGGTGATAGATAGGTCAACACAACGCATCCTTCAAACCATACCAATGAGCAAATATCTCGTGAAAATTGTCTTTTCCAAAATCCCAACATGTTGCTGGAACATATAGCATAAATTGTCTTTTCCATTCCGAGTTCTCAACTTCAAAATCAGCTTACATTAGATCAGACAACTGCATACAAACAAAAAAAATCAACATCTACAACACTACAACGATTACAAAGATATATCATCAAAAATGTTTTACAGTGAATATTCTATTTTATTTTAAGCAACATATTTTTTATCGACATGGAAGATCAATCAAATTGACACTTAGAAGAACGTGTCAATTATACGACACGGGCTACATTTCACTCCAAAGTGGCTCTCTTTCTCATGTGAACATTTGGAATGGAGGTACACGGTAAGTTAGAGCATTCACACTTGTTGAATCTATGATCTTATTTCTTTCAATCGCATAATTTGAAACGCGAGACTTGAAAACAAAATACAAGGATAAAATGTCATGTACCATGAATCTCCTACATGTGAAAAAACACAATAAGTCTTGGAGCGATGTCTTTGGATGGTTAACATTAACTATACTCTTGATTGTTGGAGCAATGAGAACAAAGATTGAAATATCTGCATTGGACTTTCCAAAAGAAAAGGAAAAACATCTGGGGGGGGGGGGGGGGGCGATTGAGTCCATATTAGATTTCATGTAGAATTTGTGGTAGGTGGAATTAGCAAGATAACTCTTATAAGAAATTTTCTCAAAGATAGGAATCCTTGTAGTAATTCCGTAATTTTCTTTAAGGGAGGTCACAGTGCGGAATGGCTATTTTGTATATTTCATCTTCCAACATCGGTAAATTTAAATAGATACAGCTATTCCAAACTATCGTTTCTTGCCATTTACTTGTCCCTAGTCCTGCCCACCACCGACAACTTCTCCTGCATCTGGCATCATCCGCCATGGCAAAAAGAAGAAAAAACTAGGAAGGTAAGAATTGGGATTCTCCTATCCCAGGTTGTGCGCCACTCCCCGTGCATCCCATCAAGGGCATCGTCGTCAACGTAGGCAACGTTCGGCAGATGCACTGGTAACTGACAGGTGCGGGAGTTCCATGGATAAAGTGGTGAAGAAACTTGTGCTTGGCTGCATGTAGTCACTCGCTCGCCTAGTTTTTCAGCATCACTGCCCAACATGTGGGATGTTTCTGAAGTTTTATTGAAAAGTCCGATGTGAAAAAAAATAGTAAACAAAAAAGCCCTAAAAAGGATTCAGAATCAGATTATGATCATGATTCATGAGAGTAAACTATGATTTGTGAGAGTAAACAAAGAAATGTGTGTAAAAAGGCACATGTAGGAAGGGGGTGCTGCTTAGAGCATGATGCCGGTAATAGACCTTAGAGCACCTCTAACAAGTCTTAACACCCAAAAGACCCTTACTGGGATCCTACCAAAATTTCTTTTGGGGTATTGGAAGGCTATCAACTAACTAATTCTCTAAATTGATCTCCTAATATATTTTTCTTTGCCATTTCTCGCATCCTTTTACATACATAAAACCACATTTCAACTGTAATCGCATTTCACTAGTTTTTCCAATTCAAGATCATCATGTGCCTTGTGCTCAAGGGCCGGATTTGGACAACGGATAGGTTGGCTAGCCGCAATCTTCCTCACCATGCGTGCTGCAAGCTGTGTGACCAATCCTATGAGGATCTTCGGCAGCCTCCATCAAGGGAAAACCTTTCATATCTGCACACGAAAGGCTTCCGGTTGTTTGATCAAGAGAGCATATGATGCTCGGCTGCTCCTTCGCTAGACAAGTGTGGTATCAATTTCTTCTGCCCCACTTCCTACACCGATTCACCCGATGCACCGTGTTGACATCATTGACTTGTGGCCGCTAGTGGTGGTAGTGGCGCCGCGCCCGTGGCGCCGCGCCCGTGGCGCCGCGCCCGTGGCGCTCGGAAATCGCCTCGCTGGTGGTCGTGGGTCTGCGTTTCATTTGGCTTGGGAGAAATAACCATGTCTTTGACAAGATTTCGTCCTCCCCTGAGAGTGTAGCTAGTATGGCTAGAGTGGAGCTCCTGCTATGGCATCAGTGCACCAAGGCGGGCACGTAGGTGAGTAGTCCTGAGGCCCTTTGGCGGGAGGAGCGGATGTATATGTGTTGTCTGGCGTAGCTTGACCTTGTAAAATAAGTCATATCTCTTCCGGTCCTAATACAAAGATGGGCAAGTCTCATGCGTGTTCTGAAAAAGTTCACTCTTTTAAAATTTTATTTCAAATTCGAACCACATTTGCACCAAACCCCGTCCCAAAATACACCTTATATGATCATATCATCCCACGTATGTGCCGGTGGCGCAGTCACTAGACATCAACGGCGGGGGGTTTGCGGTTGAGGAAAGAAAAATTCCGGGACCGAGAGGTGATAGACTGCCAAAACCATCCCCAAATTGCAGGTTTTCTGGGGAGTACTCCGTCATTTCTCTTCGTACAAGCTCCGCATCGGAGAGGCAAAGCAAACGAAACTGCTCTGCGTACAATTCATTTTCGTCGTACACCGATACGACCAGACTGCAAATGCTATGGCCCACAAACTGAATCATCTACGATTTGTCCCTAATCGTAAGTGTTGGACGAGAAATTCATCGTACGTATAGCAAAGTTATGTTGAATACCAAACAGATTTCGCACCCGGCATTGTGGTTCATCGTAAAGCAAAAGCGTCACGAGATCCAACCGCCGGCAGAGCCGGGGCCAAGCTGGGATCTCGAGCGCCAACACGAGACCACCACGTGTGCTGCCACCAAGTGCCTGACATGTGGACCGGACGTACGGTTTGCTTGCGTGGCATGCATGGGGGACGCGTGCAGGCTTCTCGGTGCGGGCTGCGAGTTGAAAATCTGTGACGAAGGAGAAAGATATGCAGTGAGCTCGCAGGATCACGTGCGACTTCTTTTATTCTTTTCTGCAGAGGCTGAGGCCTGAAAGGGTTAAAGTTTATATTTTAAAATAAAAAAAATGGAGCATTCGCAACCACCCATATCGTACTGTGGAAGAACAAAGAGACAAACATATCGCTGCGATTGTGATTCGTTTCGTTCAGATATTTTTCTTTTCTTTCTTTTCTTCTCCAGGACCAGGAGAGTTTGAGTCGCTATACCGCACGTGTAATTTTGGGACAACGGTGCTTTCTTTCTGCCAACAATGATACGAGAAAAACACAAATGCTATACACGATCTACGTACGTAGCAACCCCTTTAACATGGCAAATCTGACCTCTCAAAAAAAAATGGAAAATCTGAATTTTATTAGCCAGGAAACGATGAAACCTGTTGGAAATTATAGCAAAATGGTGACAGCGGACTCAAAGCTTCAGACTGCATCTGCTAGTTCAGATGGATTTGTTAGGAATCCGGTGGAAACACACCGGTTTATTGCGCACGCGTGCACACACATACGGGAAAAACAAGCACTGGAAATGCAAAAGTTTCAAACATTAACAACAACTAGCACAACTATACTTGTGTTTATTTTTATCCCTCTGCTATCTTGGCGTTAAACTGCTATGCGTCGAAAAAAATATGATGGTGCTCTTCATATAACTCAAGGAGATCTGAATAACACATTTACCATGGAGAGAATTCCTTATTTGACCCTTTCTTAGAGCATCTCCAACAGACGCGTTACGGCGCGGCGCACTAAATTTGTTTTACAGCGCCGAAATAGCCCCTTTGCGCGCCGGACTTGGTAGTTGCTTCACCAGGCGCTGAAATTTTTTAACGTGCCGCTGTAGCGCTTCAGCAGGCGCGGTAAAATAGAGCGCGCGCGCCCAGCCGGCGCTTGCCAAAGAACACATACAACTTTGACAATATGAACAAGATGATCTCAAACATAAAAAATATGCAAAGTTCACACAAACAAGATGATCTCAAACATCAATGAGAAACATAGCATAGTTCAAATTCGTAGCATAGTTCAAAATCACCAAACCACAAGCAAGTTCATGACAAACAAGTTCACACAAACGAATTAAACATCAACAATCATGCCCCATCTTCTTCCTCCTCTTTTTCCTCCTCCTCTTCATCCGTTTCTTCATCCGTTTCTTCCTCCTCTTCTTTGTCCTCTCCGTCATTGGAAACTCGGACGATGTTCGCACTATCACCAAAGGCATCCATGCGAAGGCATCATGCGAAGGCATGTGAGGCACACCGAAAGCTCCCAAGCCACTCATGCCCCCCGTAGGTGCTCCCATGCCTCCCATGAGAGACGCAAAACTCATGCCTCCCATGGTAGCTCCCAAGCCCCATGCCTTCCGTAGGTGCTCCCATGCCTCCCATGCCGCACATGGCCCCCATGGCTCCAATGCCTCCTTCCTCTCCTCGGCCGCCGACTCTTGGCTCTTTGTCACCCTCCTCTCCTCGTTTGCTTCCTTTCTTGCCTTCACAATAGCCTCCGTAGCACTTTTTATCTCATCATCTCCCCCTTCTTCTTCTTCTTCTTTTCTTTTGCTAGTTTATCTCCTTGTGGTCTTTTTGGCTTGGAGTAGGCAACCGAGTTTGGTGTAGGGCTCCTCTTGCCGCCATCACTTGATGCCTCATCATCATCATCATCCAAATCAATAGTTGCATTGTGTTTCTTTGCCGCCTCTAGGGGTTCATGTTTTTTTCCATTTCTCTTCATCCTTCAACACCTCGTAGCAATGGAGCAACACAAATGATATCCCTTTCTTGACCTTGCCTTTCTTGGTCTTCTTCTCTTCTCCTCGAAACAATTTTGTGCAATATTGAGCTACAAACAAAAGAACAAGTTACCACTAGAAACACAAAAGATGAAGCATGAACATAGAACATAAAGAAATGACACTTACCCTATCTCTATCATTAATGCCATTTGGGTTTATCTTGTCAATCGCTGTCATTGCCGCCGCCCACTTTTGACAATCTTTGTTGATCGTCGACCACCGGGAGCGAAGAGATCTTTCGGTGCGCTCAATTCCACTCTTGTTGTGTGTGTCAAAAAACTCCTTCATCCGAAGCCAATATGTATCTCTAGTTTGGTCCGTTCCAACGATGGCATCCATAGACACATTCAACCATGTGTTGCAAAGCAAGACGTCTTCCTCGACGGTGTAGTTGCAAGCCCTTCCTTTCGGTGCATCGACCATACCCTCACCCTCCTCATCCACTTCATATTCATGATCATCTTCATCAACTTCATTGGTTTGAGACCAATTGTTGGAGCCAACACCCATAGTCGACATATATGCCTCATCATTGAAACTACAAAGTATGACAAAAGAAAACTAATCAAGCTATCATATGTATACATTTATCAACAACAACAAAACAAAAACAAAAATTATACCTTGTGGGCATTTCATCAAACACCATGTGCGCATCGGCGGCCGGCGCAACAATTTGCGAGTTTTCCGGCGCTTCAGACGGCGGAGGCGTGGCCGGACTCGTTGCTGCCTTCTTCTTCCCGCGCCTAGAAACGGTGTCCCCTTTCCTCTTCTTTTGGGCCGCCGTCGCCGTCGCCGCGGCCGCCATCGGTCGTTTGGAGGCGGAGCTCCGTGGCTTCGCGGCGGGCAGCGGCGCAACGCCACCCTGCGAGTTCGTCCGGGGCGGCACGAAGAGGCCACGCGCGAGACCGGTGTTTGGAGCCGGTGCGGCGCCGGCGCCGAAGCCGGAGGTCAAGCCCGCGCTAGGGTTTGCGGCGGCGGCGCGGGGCGGGGCGAAGGCGGGCACGGGGGGAGAGTTCAGCGGCGGTTGCTCGCTCGCGCGCGTTTTGTGTTCCGTCCAGCGTGCGGTAGCCAGCGCTCGAAATTAACAGCGCGCGATGCAGATTTGTTTGGCGCGCTGAGCCGTTTTTAGCGCGCGCGTGATTTTTGCGCGTCTGTTGGAACTGCAGATTCGGTCACGCGCGCGCTAAAAAGCAGTTTTTTCAGGCGCGCCGCTTATTTACCGCCTCTGTTGGAGATGCTCTTAAAATTTGCTTTCTTTTTTGGCCCAAAAAACATTTTTCTTTTCTTTTTGACACTCAAACTTCATTTTGTGCCCTATGTGACACTTCCATCCATTTTTCCATCCAAGTGTGTTAACTGGCATGTGTAATTACAATTTTACCCCCGGTGATGGTATGTCACAAGGGAAGAGAAGGGGCCTGAACAAACAAACAAAAAAGGAGGGGGGATCTGGGGCCATCCGAAGTGTTTCCTGTGATGTTGCTAACAGTAACACCGCCCCTGTGTCGTTGGAGCTGGCCATGGGCTTGTGTGCATCTGGTCGCCGGCGCCACTCTAGGAAGTTCGACGACGTCAGCCACACCCACTAGATCTTCCACATGCACGTGCTCGTCGCCGCGCTCACGCAATACACTGCAATGGGCAGAGTCGCCACGGGCGGCGCAGCGTCGGGGTTGTCGTGATGTCGTGATGATGATTTAATCAAGTACACATGTAATCGTGCACGCACTCCTAGTGACTCATTGATTCGTGTACGTAGTTTACATATTTATTTGAGATGGAGATGTCGGCCCATTCCCCAGACGTCGAGTACTTTCTGATGATGGCGAGGGGCGACGATGAACGAACGACGATAACGATGAACCAAGCTCTGGACGATGCACCGTAGTACAAAGCTGGCTTCCTGAATCCCTAATCGATCCCTAATCCACCGGGTCCTGCATTCATGGCGGATCCTCATCTGTCGGATCTTCAGTTATTGCGGCGGGGTGGTTGTTCGTCTCGGCCTCGCGGTGCCTGCGCACGACCGGGTTTGTTTACTTTCTGGTTTTTTCTGTTTTTTCGTTTGTTCAACGTGGAGTTATTGCATATTTTAAGTGTTTCGTTGGTTTGTTCCTGGACGTCCAGCGTCGAGGGGCGGCGGACCGAGTTTTTGTCTAAAAAGACCACCTGCCGAGTCGAATTGTCAAAAGAGACCACCTGTGAACGGAATTGCCGGATCAGACCCCCTTGCCGCCACCAGCGTAGGCGGCTGGGACCTGCCGCCACCAGCGCTGGCGGCCGGCCGGGCTGGTGGGACCTGCCGCCACCAGCGCTGGCGGCCGGCCGGGCTGGTGGGACCAGCCGCCACCGCTCCTGGCGGCCGGCAGCGATCCCGTTTCGGCCACTGTTCGCGACGGAACGGAGCTGCAGTGGCGGGACCGGCCGCCACTGTGCAGATGGTCTATTCGTTTTTGTTTTTGTTTCAGCTCACGGCCCGTTGCTCTGCCCAACTCGGCCTTCGTATGCATGCATGCAAGCATGCCGCACGTGTTTATCGGAACCATTGTGCGGTCACCAGTTACGTGCCACTGAGCATGCATGCACATGCGATTTCCCAGTTCTTTCGAATAAATAGCTGCAGTGGCGTTCCCCGCGATGCATGCACAGTGGCGGCCGCCTCGGCTACTGGCGGCCGGTCCCGCCACTGCAGCTCCGTTCCGTCGCGTACAGTGGCCAAAACGGGAACAGTGCCGGCCGCCAGGAGCGGTGGCGGCTGGTCCCACCAGCCCGGCCGGCCGCCAGGGGCGGTGGCGGCAGGTCCCACCAGCCCGGCCGGCCGCCAGCGCTGGTGGCGGCAGGTCCCAGCCGCCTGCGCTGGTGGCGGCAGGGGGGTCTGATCCGGCAATTCCGTTCACATGTGGTCTCTTTTGACAATTCGACTCGCCAGGTGGTCTTTTTGGACAAAAATTCCGGCGGACCAGCAGCTCCCCGAGCAGAGCCTATGCAGGCCGACGAGAGACGCTTCTGTACGGCCAGCGCCGAGGGGCGGCGAACAGCGTGATGAGCGCGAGCAGCAGCTCGAGTTAATTGCATAAAACCACCACATTTGCGGCTAGGTTTGCAGAAAACCACTAAGCCAGTAATCCGTTGCAAAATACACCGCGTTCCCACTAATCTTGTTGCAAAAAGCACTGATCGAGTAATTTGGCTCGTTTAATCACTTGCTGTCAAAGTGGGGCCAGATTGTAAGGGGCTAACTTAGCAAAAAAAAATACATACACACCCCTCAATTCTAAAACAAAACGCAATCCAATCCCTTCCTGGGGACAATTGTCAGCGAGGCGCAACCACGGCGCCCTGGCCCTGCCGTCCGGTAGGCACGGCGGCGCCCTGGCCCTGCCATCCGCCTGGATGCCTCTTCCACCAGCGCGTCCTCGGTGCTCACCTACAAACCACGTTCTGGCAAGGACCGCACCGGCGCCAGCGGCTGTGCTACTTCAACACAGCACGGCATCGACGAGCTCCTCGCCCTCGATCTCTTCCGCCGGTGAGCCCCGGCCTTCCTGTGCAGAGATCCTAGAGGATGGATGCGGACCACTCGGGCGGCCCACCTTCTCCGCTTCCGCGTCTAATGCGTCACGCTCCTCCTCTCCCCCCATGGACGCCCGTGTTATGGGGCGGCAGCACGCGTCGGGAAGGAAAAGGAAGGGTTGCAGGGGCGGGCACTCGGCGGCGGCACGGGCTCGCTACGGCGGCCGCCATTCCTACTGGTGCTCGTCGGAGAGACCATGCCGGTGGACCTCCAAGATCCATCCATGGCGGACGCCGTGACGCTCCACATCGCCGACCCGGCCGCCACCATCGAGGTGCTCTCCGCGGGCAGCCTCCTCCGCTCTGTAGCCGTCCGCGCCGGCGAGGTCCGCCTCGCCGCGCGACGCCTCTTCACCGAAGCCGCCGGAGCGTCGGAGGCGAGCTCCAGCCCCGCGGGCTGGACATGCGATCCGTCGCCGACGCAAAAGTAGCTGGCCCCGATGGGGAGGGACTGGATTGCGTTTTTAAAAGATCTACAGGGGTGTGTGTTATTTTTTTTGCTAAGTTAGCTCCTTACAATCTGGCCCCACTTGACAGCAAGTGATTAAACGAGCCAAATCACCCGATCAGTGCCTTTTGCAACAAGATTAGTGGGAACATTGTGTTTTTTGCAACGGATTACCGACTTGGTGGTTTTCTGCAAATCTAGCCGCAAATGTGGTGGTTTTGTGCAATTAACTCCAGCATCTCTTGTTGAGCAGAGCCTATGCGCGGCCAGGGGAACCCTCCGCGTGCGAAGTCATCGAGGCCATCCCGTAGGGAGGAGTACAGGCGTCTACGGGCTGAGGACGAACTACAGGGGAGGACTCGCATGTGAGCTTGGAAGCCATCAGCAATGTCCAAAATTGAGGAAAGTAAGAGAGAGAGAGAGAGAACGTCACGGAAGAAAGCGAATCGGTATCTATCCAAACAAGGAAACACACAAGCCAGTTTTACCCTTTTCAAACCCAAACGTGTTATTTTGTAAATCAGTAATCCAAAAATTAATTAGCAAAACCGATTTTGCTAAAATCCTGCTACAAACACATTTTCCATATACCGGCTGCTATACAAAAAACCAGTTAGGGTCTCTTCTTTTGGCGCCTGGTTTCCATGGTGACAGTTCTTCTACGCAGCGCAAGGAAGAGATTCGGTTGGGAAAGCACCCTGTCGATTCCACTGTTGGTTAGTATAATTTGTTTTCTGTTTATTTGTTGATTAATGTTGGGTTTTATATTGATGAATGCGGTGTCCTTCCTCTTTGCAGGTGTTCCTTTTTGTCAGCAAAACCGATATGTAGATTGTGTTGTCCCTTGCGATCGTTTGTCCGTGCCCCATTCTGGTATTTTTCTGGTTCTTTGTGTTGGTTTTGATTCTTTTTTTTGAGTACATTTGAGTAATGGTTTGTTGATACGTGGTACCAATTGGGGGCGGGCTAGCGCTGTAGATGGCTTACGCAAATTATGGTTATAAAATAGGAAAAGGCTCCTGCTCAGCCGGCCGACTGCAAGTGGGACCACTGAATACGTGTCGAACGCTCAGGCGGGCGGATAAAACGTTTGCATCGGCCGGCTGAGCAGGAGCCTTTTCCTATTTTATAACCATAATTTGCGTAAGCCATCTACAGCGCTAGCCCGCCCCCAATTGGTACCACGTATCAACAAACCATTACTCAAATGTACTAAAAAAAAAGAATCAAAACCAACACAAAGAACCAGAAAAATACCAGAATGGGGCACGGACAAACGATCGCAAGGGACAACACAATCTACATATCGGTTTTGCTGACAAAAAGGAACACCTGCAAAGAGGAAGGACACCGCATTCATCAATATAAAACCCAACAGTAACCAACAAATAAACAGAAAACAAATTATACTAACCAACAAGAGATGCTGGAGTTAATTGCACAAAACCACCACATTTGCGGCTAGATTTGCAGAAAACCACCAAGTCGGTAATCCGTTGCAAAAAACACAATGTTCCCACTAATCTTGTTGCAAAAGGCACTGATCGGGTGATTTGGCTCGTTTAATCACTTGCTGTCAAGTGGGGCCAGATTGTAAGGAGCTAACTTAGCAAAAAAAATAACACACACCCCTGTAGATCTTTTAAAAACGCAATCCAGTCCCTCCCCATCGGGGCCAGCTACTTTTGCGTCGGCGACGGATCGCATGTCCAGCCCGCGGGGCTGGAGCTCGCCTCCGACGCTCCGGCGGCTTCGGTGAAGAGGCGTCGCGCGGCGAGGCGGACCTCGCCGGCGCGGACGGCTACAGAGCGGAGGAGGCTGCCCGCGGAGAGCACCTCGATGGTGGCGGCCGGGTCGGCGATGTGGAGCGTCACGGCGTCCGCCATGGATGGATCTTGGAGGTCCACCGGCATGGTCTCTCCGACGAGCACCAGTAGGAATGGCGGCCGCCGCAGCGAGCCCGTGCCGCCGCCGAGAGCCCGCCCCTGCAACCCTTCCTTTTCCTTCCCGACGCGTGCTGCCGCCCCATAACACGGGCGTCCATGGGGGGAGAGGAGGAGCGTGACGCATTAGACGCGGAAGCGGAGAAGGTGGGCCGCCCGAGTGGTCCGCATCCATCCTCTAGGATCTCTGCACAGGAAGGCCGGGGCTCACCGGCGGAAGAGATCGAGGGCGAGGAGCTCGTCGATGCCGTGCTGTGTTGAAGTAGCACAGCCGCTGGCGCCGGTGCGGTCCTTGCCAGAACGTGGTTTGTAGGTGAGCACCGAGGACGCGCTGGTGGAAGAGGCATCCAGGCGGATGGCAGGGCCAGGGCGCCGCCGTGCCTACCGGACGGCAGGGCCAGGGCGCCGTGGTTGCGCCTCGCTGACAATTGTCCCCAGGAAGGGATTGGATTGCGTTTTGTTTTAGAATTGAGGGGTGTGTATGTATTTTTTTTTGCTAAGTTAGCCCCTTACAATCTGGCCCCACTTTGACAGCAAGTGATTAAACGAGCCAAATTACTCGATCAGTGCTTTTTGCAACAAGATTAGTGGGAACGCGGTGTATTTTGCAACGGATTACTGGCTTAGTGGTTTTCTGCAAACCTAGCCGCAAATGTGGTGGTTTTATGCAATTAACTCGAGCTGCTGCTCGCGCTCATCACGCTGTTCGCCGCCCCTCGGCGCTGGCCGTACAGAAGCGTCTCTCGTCGGCCTGCATAGGCTCTGCTCGGGGAGCTGCTGGTCCGCCGGAATTTTTGTCCAAAAAGACCACCTGGCGAGTCGAATTGTCAAAAGAGACCACATGTGAACGGAATTGCCGGATCAGACCCCCCTGCCGCCACCAGCGCAGGCGGCTGGGACCTGCCGCCACCAGCGCTGGCGGCCGGCCGGGCTGGTGGGACCTGCCGCCACCGCCCCTGGCGGCCGGCCGGGCTGGTGGGACCAGCCGCCACCGCTCCTGGCGGCCGGCACTGTTCCCGTTTCGGCCACTGTACGCGACGGAACGGAGCTGCAGTGGCGGGACCGGCCGCCAGTAGCCGAGGCGGCCGCCACTGTGCATGCATCGCGGGAAACTCCACTGCAGCTATTTATTCGAAAGAACTGGGAAATCGCATGTGCATGCATGCTCAGTGGCACGTAACTGGTGACCGCACAATGGTTCCGATAAACACGTACGGCATGCTTGCATGCATGCATACGAAGGCCGAGTTGGGCAGAGCAACGGGCCATGAGCTGAAACAAAAACAAAAACGAATAGACCATCTGCACAGTGGCGGCCGCCTCGGCTGCTGGCGGCCGGTCCCGCCATTGCAGCTCCATTCCGTCGCGAACAGTGGCCGAAACGGGATCGCTGCCGGCTGCCAGGAGCGGTGGCGGCTGGTCCCACCAGCCCGGCCGGCCGCCAGCGCTGGTGGTGGCAGGTCCCACCAGCCCGGCCGGCCGCCAGCGCTGGTGGCGGCAGGTCCCAGCCGCCTACGCTGGTGGCGGCAGGGGGGGTCTGATCCGGCAATTCCGTTCACAGGTGGTCTCTTTTGACAATTCGACTCGCCAGGTGGTCTTTTTGGACAAAAACTCATCGTTTGTCTACACATCACCGCACATTCCCCCTTAAGTTGCTCGACTCTACAAAGCTACCATCGAGTGCCGAGGGTGATACCTCTTATCTCACTTCCGGTGATGCCTCTGTAGAATAGCTATCCGTTTGTGGGAAACCGAGGGTGATTCCTCTTTCATCACCTCCGATAAACTCATGTCGTGCAACTCCTCGAGTGGGAATCCTTCGAGGGTGATTCCTCAGATCCCTTCTCGATACTTGGACACACGGTTACTTTGACCTTTGTCGTAGGCGGGTCGACCCCGAGGGGTACCCGCAGGGATTTATGAAGTCGGGCTTGCCAGGAGGGCACCCGCGAGAGATTAATGTGGCGAAACGACAGGGCAGGCGGAGACCTCCCTGATCGATATCCGTGTGTTACCAAGTCGGAGCGACAGGTAGTCTGATCGCCTCTGCGAGTTACTAAATACGCCTAACGGATTTGGGTATTTGATCTGAGTGGGTCGTTGGCCCTATACGCACTACCACCACGTGGGATAATGGTTTATGGGACCCTCTGCGTCGTTGTTTCTCCCGAAAGCTCTTCAGATGTCACAGTTCAGAGATGCGGGCTGATTGCTGGGGTGGGCTGGATACGTCACTGTGTATACAGTGTCGCGCCTGGGCCCCGGCCAGTCACGCAACGTGCAGGAGTGCAAAGGGCGATGGGCCCAAGACCCCTTCGCACTTAGGATTTAGACCGGTGTGTTGACCTCTCTGCTGAGCCTAGGTAGGACTGCGTCGTGTCGATTACCCGAGGCCGGGCATTACCCAGCAAGTGTGTCCGGCCAGATGTAATCGAACGTGCTGGGTAACAGTAGTGCACCCCTGCAGGGAAGTTATCTATTCGAATAGCCGTGTCCACGGTAACAGGACGCTCAGTGTTGTATCCCGATCTACTACTACTTGAACTGGATACCTGTTAAATAATTATAAGCTCCGGGATCGCTTTCTCGCAGGGAGTCGAGGAAGGATCTCTGGGCTTTGCTTCAACATGCTTGTTAATCTATTATATGCTAATCTACACTCTTCTAATGCTGCAAGATTGCTTCAAGATGCTAGTCTTCGATAGGCTAGACCTTCCTCTCTATTCTGGCATTTCTGCAGTTCAGTCCAAAGATATAGCCCCATTCCTTTGATACCAATGCATAATTAGTATAGATCTGATGTCAGTCTTGTGAGTACTTTGGATGAGTACTCACGGTTGCTTTGCTATATTTTTCCCCCATACCCGCTTGATGAAATCAGACGATGGAGTCCAGGAGCCAGACGCCACCGCAGGAGACTACTACCAGGAGAGCCCCGGAGGCACGTACTACTGGGTTGAGCCAGCCGACCAGGAGTAGTTTCGGAGGCCCCCAGGCAGGAGGCCTGCGCCTTTTCGATCAGTGTCGTTGTTTGTGCTAGCCTTCTTAAGGAAAACTTGACTAACTATGTCTGTACCCAGATATCAATTGTGTGTATGACTTATGTATTCGGGTCCTCGTGACCCCTGGTTTGTAATATGATGATTTATGTTTAAGTTTGAGTTTAGAGTTGTGTTGTGATATCTTCCCGTGAGTCCCTGATCTTGATCGTACACATTTGCGTGTATGATTAGTGTACGGTCGAGTCGGGGGCGTCACAGGCCTGCCCTCCCCAATTCGAACCAGCAGTTATCTCTTCCCTCTCCCCTTACAGAGAGCAGCGGCGGCCCTCTCCTCTCCCCCTACGCCCCCTCTCCAAAATCCAACAAATCTGAAGTTTTTGGCCTTGGGTTTCTTCCATAATCCCTCCTACAAGGTAAACTCCTCCGATCCCTTTCTTTTCCTCCGTAAATTCGTTCACATTATTCACATTTATCCAAGTTATGGTGGAACCCTTGATTTGCTTGGATTCGAATTTGATATGAAAAATTGAAATAGTGAGGTGTGATTTAGGATTTGTAGTCATTATGGAACCCTAGATTGTTCAAGTTTTGGTGGAACCCTTGTTTTGGTTGGATTAGAAATTTGTATGTAATATTGATATAGATTTGTGTGATTAGGATTAGTAGATGATTTGTAATCATTGTGGGACCATAGTATTTATGATGGGTATTGACAATATATGGTTTCATAGTGAAACCCTAGATTGTTGAGATGAAACCCTATATGATGGGTATTGACAATACATGTTGAGATGCTTGTGTAGAAGATTTTTGAGTTGAGTATTGTCAATGCTTTCGTTGCGGAACCCTAGCTTATTGAGTGAGTATTGTAAATAATGTTTGCATTGTGGAACCCTATATTGTGAATACATAAGATTTTTGTGATGATTGTTGATGTGCTTTCATTGTATATCTTAGATTAGTATTCAAATTTCCTTTTAGTGTTTACCGCTTGTTGAGATGAATACATATGAAATAATGCTCGCATATTAAATAATGCATAGGGAGTATGGTAGTTAGCTAATGTATGTTTATTGTTTGACATATGTAGGATGGTTTGGCTTCTCTATGATTTCTATGACACACAACACCGGGCCTACATGATGAGGGAGAAGGAGATGGTAATTATCAATAATCATAGTAGTTGGTATTTTCTAATTTGCCTTTAGTTGAAATTGACATGTCGTAAGATTTGACATGACTTGGTTGTTTGCAGAACCTTGAACCTCTGAAGATTCGGTCTCACGGGGTATCGGGTGGTGCCATGCCCTACGATGAGCGGTACACACCGTACATCAAGGCGACATGACTCCTCCCGTGGATTCAGTTGGTCAGCCGGTCCACGCCGAACCTCAATGCTCCAATAGTCACCTCGCTTGCTGATCGATGGAGGCCGGAGATGCACAGTTTCCATCTTCGGACCGGGGAGATGACCGTGACGCTCTAGGATGTCTCCTTGATCACCGGTTTTCCTATCGAGGGGAAGCCTCTCTGTATGAGCATCGACTCTGATGGGTGGCGCCAGCAGATGGAGGCCCTTATTGGTATGGCTCCTCCAGAGGCTTCGGTACAAGAGGGAGAGAAGAGGAAGGAAAGAGTCGCAGCCGGAGCTCCTTTCACGTGGATTGCAGCGAACTTTGCGCATTGCCCTGAGGATGCTACTGATGATGTGATCCAGACATATGCTCGTGTCTACATGTGGTACGTTATCTCGATGACTTTGTTTGCTGACGCCACAGGCAAGAACGCTCCATGGATGTGGCTTAAGGCGTTGACCGTCTTCGACAACCAATGGAGTTGGGGTTCAGCGGCACTGGCCTACTTGTACCGACAGGTAGTTGGTTGGTTTGTTTTCACTTCATTTCTACATTACCAATGCAACCTTGTTGTTAAGTGAACCATGTTTTCTTTTATGTGCAGCTGGACGATGCTTGTTGCAGGATCTCAAGGGACGGATGTATTGGTGGTAATATGCTCCTACTTTCGGTATGGAGCTGGGAGCGCCTGCCGGTTGGACGCCCAAAGGATGTCAAGTATAATGCATGGGACGACAAAGAGGATGAACTACGGCTCCCCACTTGGGCTTACAAGTGGGATGTGGTATCCGAGATGACGAACGATGTCAATCTCATGTACCGGCAGTACACCACCGAGTTGGACACGATTACGACTGAGCAGGTAAACGCGGACATTACATCACTAATTCACATGCTTTTATGAAAACTGGACATCAATGTTGCGTTGTTGTGCTATGTTCCAGGTGGAATGGGAGCCATATGGCGCCAAGGATACACTCGGTAATGCACAAGAATTCGTCCTGAATTCGATGTGCTTGAGGGATAGGCATCTTTGGCTTATGCGGTGCCCACTAATATGCAACTGGGCGGTTGAGTTTCACTTGCCACATCGTGTGCATCGACAAGTTGGTTTGTTCCAGCCTCACCCGCCGGAATGGGTGGACACCGACAAAGCACTTCACAGGTAAGAGAGAATGAACCGTGTGCACTTAGCATCGTCAGGTCCTTTCTGATAGTGCTAATGTTTGGTTTTTTACAATGCAGGTTGGATAGGAGAAGGCAGGGAAAGATCAAGGACTGGGACAAACATCATTCGAAGTATGTGACCATGTTTCATCTTAGTGTGGAGCAAGCTCAGACTTCTGCTGCAGCCAAGCTTCGTGAGTTCTGCCCACTGGCATTCAACAACTACCTTAAATGGTTTCTTCAAAGTACTCGAGTTGAGATATGCAAGGCGGCATACGATGATGATATTTTGGAAGATCCCGCCGCCTTTGATGAGCTATCCAAGAACGAGTACAGCAAACTTGTCAGGGAAGGGCACCGAGTCCCTAATGCTCCAGTGATGAACTATTTGGTAAGTCTTCCCCTCTGCACTTTCCCGTTGGCCCTATTACACATCTTTGATTGCCTAACGTGTTTATGTCGTTCTCATCCACAGCGCAAACAGATCAAAGAAGTAGCTGATGAAAGTCAGACTATTCTTGAGACAACCCCGATTGGAAAAGGCAAGGAGGAAGGTGCACTTCGAGCATTCATTAAGGTACATATCTCAATTCAGTGTCCATGTTACATATGTTGCTAAGTTTGATATCTCATACACTTGTCCATGTTACAGCGTCAGGGCCTGAGGTTAAGGCGGTTATCGAACCTTATCGGTTGCCGTGACCCAGAATATGCAGAACCATCTTTGTCTAGGTCCGGTACACCATCTAATCCCTCAACTGACCATGGGGCTCATCTGGAGGACGAGACTACCTCGACAGCTCATCTGGAGGATGAGGGTGTGCTCACCCAAGCGGTATGACAATAGCACATATTCATCTTTTTGATGTATTTCTCACTTTATTATGACGCACGGTCTTTACCATATCGTTTGTTTATATGATAGCTTGATGTTGATGATGACATGACATTGGAGGATTATCAAGTTCGGTCCGCATACATGTTGAAGCCTAGGAGGAACTTCAAACGGTTCACGCCCGATGACTTCACCACCAAAGGCAAGAGGGTGGTTGAAGGGAGCTCGCGGATGGCAAGCTTGGATGATGAGGCGGAGGAGGAGGAAGAGGAGGCACCGCATCCGGTTCATCCTTCCATGAGGAAGAAGATAGCCACCAAGAGGGGAAGAGGCGCCAAGAACACGGGCGGAAGGAACTAGTCGTCGTTGTTTGCTTAAGAAACTGAACTTGTCGTCGTTTTATTTGATTGATGAACTTGTGAGGTTATGTAAGATGTTGAGAGGATGTTGATGAACTCTTAGTAATGTGCTACTTGTGTTTGAAGTGATGTTGAAATTGTCAATGTATGACCAAATTGCTTTATGTTAGATCCATGTTATATATTATCAATACAAATATTGGATGAAAAAGAAATGAACAGCAAATCTGCTGTTTCTGCAGTGAACAGAAGCGTGACGCCTTTGCCTCAGGCGCTGCACTACACAGTGTGACGCCTAGGAGTCAGGCGTCACACTGTGTAGTGCAGCGCCTGAGGCAAAGGCGTTGCACACCTGGATATCAACAATAGATAGGTTCCAGTAGGTTTTCCTCCAAATATTTGTCTAAGTGTGTGTGCAACGCCTTTGCCTCAGGCGCTGCACTACACAGTGTGACGCCTAGGCAGACGTCACACTGTGTAGTGCAGCGCCTAGCCCTCAGGTGCTGCACGGTTGGCTTTTTTAGAAAACTGAAAAAAAACATTTTGAGGTTCAAATCCTATATCAAGAAGCACATAGCACAAATACACATAGATTAGTCCACAACACATAGCACAAATACACATAGAGTAGTCCATACCACATATTAGTAGACATAGAGGAGTCATAGCACATCGTAGTAGACTTACAAGAGTCATAGCACATGGAGGAGTCCATAGGACATACTAGAACACATAGAGGAGGTTGGCGGATATGGAAGTACACATAGAAGAGTGATAGCACATAATACTACAAACTTTGGTCGACAACCACATCGAAGATCATAGCGTAGTAGACAACAAGGTCACATTGCTCTATTGTGTCGAGCAAGGTCCCTTTCCCTTCTTCTTCTTCCTCCTCCCTTTTCCTTATGAGATGAGACTCATGAACCACCTTCTCTATGAATAGCTTATGCTCCCTCTCTTTCTTTTCCTTCTCAAAAGCCCAAAGTTTCTTGCATTTTTCTTCAAAATCCTTTTGCCGTTGCGCAGCTGCCTTCTCACATGCAATCCTCAACTTGTCCCTCCTCGTGATCTCCTCAAATATCCCTCTCTCCTTTTCCTTCATCTTCTCTTCGAACTCATGTTGCTTCTTCTTCTCTAGTGCGGCTGCATCCTCCTCTCTCAGCTTCCTCGCAGCCTTCTCCCACCACCCCGCCATCTCACCTTCCCCATCCTTCTCCTCCACCCCCTTCATTGTTGGTTTGTTGGGTTGAGAAGCCGCCATACCTATAAAAATTAGAACATAATAGTTAGTAAGGACAAGAAGAACATATTAAAAAACATGTAAATTGCAAAATAATAGTTAGTAAGGACAAGAACAAAGTATGAAAAACATGTATACTGCAACAAAATAGGTAGTAAGCCACGTACGAAAAAGGTCCATCTAGGTATCCAAACATTCCTCTACCACCACCTTGGCTGAGACCACCACCAAGGCCAAGTCCACCACCACGACCTCTACCACCGCCAAGTCCAAGACCACCACCACGACCTCTACCACCACCACGGCCTCTTGTAAGACCTAGTTGCCTCCCTCTTTGTTGCCTAGTTCCTCGTTGGCTTGCCCCTTGTTGGATACTACTTGGTTGGTTTGGCACTTGTTGACTAGCACTTGGTTGGCTACCACTTGCTTGGCTTGGCCCTTGTGGCGTATGACCATGTTCACTACTATTTGCTTGGCTTGGCCCTCGTTGGCTTGTGCTTGCATCATTTTTCTTTGATCTCTTTCTTGGTTTGGTACAAGTTCTTGTGTTGTGTCCCCCACCTTTGCAGTCACCACAACTGGATCTCTCACGAGGCTCTTGGAATTGGCCGTTGCCCGATTCTCGACAGCCACCATGGCCCCATCCGTCCATGTCACCTCTAAAACGCTTTGTTTTACGTCTTCCCCGTTTAACGACCTTCAATTCCGGATCGGGCCATAGTTGAACTCCATGGTACTCCGGCCATTGTGATTGGTCGAAGTATGGGTGAAATCGGGGAGCCCATGTATTCTTAACCGTCATGATTCAGAACTCGGACTCCCTCACGGTGAGCGGGTGATTGACGTCCACATTCCTAATGCGAGATGCGGTATACAAGTGCGAGCATGGGAGATGAAGCAACAATGGCCTCTGGCAAGAGCAATCACACCGTGTTAGGGAGACCTTGAAAGCCCGTCCTCCGTGTTGGCGGCCATCGTTTGTGGTTCCTCCTGGCTCTTTCACTTTGAACAACCAATCGTCGTTGTTATATAATATAGCTTCTTGGGAGTCCGCCTTCCGTGATTGAAATTCCAACCATTCATCAACCTTTGGTGGGAACTTGTACTTGTACTTCTTCTTGTTCTCACCCGCAATCTGCTTATCCGTCTCCATTGAGTGCTTTAGAAAGTACGCATTCATCTTGTCGAATGTGTATTGAACTATTGCCGTCACGGGTAATGCATGTACACCCTTGAGCACCCTATTGAAGCATTCGACCATATTGCTTGTCATTTGACCATACCTCCGGCCATCTTCATCAAAAGCACGTGCCCACTTGTTCCTTTCTTGAATGTTCCTATTGAGAAAGTCAAGACCCCCGGGATCAAGTTTTTTGTGTGTGAGCAATTTGTTGTACAAGTTGGCGAACCGCTTGTCGGAGAAAGCGAGACAACAATCTTGAAGATCATCGGCCAACTCCTTAAGGCCACATGCCCTATAGAAGTTTGAACAAAAGTGCCTCATGCAATATCGATGGTGCAATGGAGCATGCCCGAGAATGTCAATGTCCACCGCGTTAATAATTCCTTGATGGCGATCCGATATGACACAAATTTCCCTTTGAGCCGGTAATACCTTGGTTCTCAACAGACGCAAGAACCACTCCCAGTTATCATTGTTCTCCACCTCAACCAAAGCAAAAGCCAAAGGCAACACCCGGTTATTGGCATCACTTGCTATTGCAACCAACAAGGTGCCCTTGTATTGTCCGGTCAAGAACGTGCCATCAACGGCGATGACCGGCCGACAGTGTTCGAAAGCCCTCACGCATTGCTCGAACGCCCAAAATGCACGGCCAAATACTCGCACGGTCCTTCCGTCGTGAATCGTTGTTTTTTGCCCATGAGGCTCGACCACATGAACCATGCCCGGGTTAGTGGCGGCCATAGCTAACAACAACCTAGGGATTCGGTTATATGCTACCTCCCAATTACCATACAACATCTTGAATGCGGCTTGCTTCGCCTTCCATGCCTTGCCGTATTTCACCTTGTAATGAAAGATGGCTTTCACAAGGTCCATGACGCTCTGAATGCTCATGATTGGAAGTGTGGATATTGTGTTGGAAAGCCTGTAAGCGACGAACTCGGACGTGAGTTGTCTATGGTCTTGGGACACAATCTTGCCATCCACCTTCTTGCCTCGGCACATGTGACTTGGTACACAACTAACTATGTGTAGGAGATATGCCCTAGAGGCAGTAATATCAGTTACTTTTGTATCTCCAAGTTTGTAATGAATGTTTATGATCCATGCTATAACTGCAATGATTCTCGAGTCTGCAAATAAAACGAGGCTTGGAGGGAAACTCATGTGCACGTGTGGTTTAATAAACGGTAAATTGTATTCCTAGTCTTGCCTCTAAGACTGGCTCAAGTATTGCATGATGATCCTGTTTTCCTGATCATGGGCATGGCTATGCCGGCAATTTTGAGGGCACGATGTTGGTAGAACACTTGTGTTGAATCGACCCAAATTGATGTTATACTATGAGATATATTCGTCACTAGTTAATGGTTAAATAACACAGAGATGGTTAATGTTTGCATGATTCCTTAGACCATGAGAGTATCGAGTTTCTTCATGCTTGCTTCATGAACTTTGGGGTTTGTTAAACGTCATCCGTAAAAGGGTGGCTATTACGGCTGCTTACGGGTTCATGGAAAAGTATGTCAAGTAACTTGATAGCTCAAGATTGGGATTTGCTCCTCCGACGTTGGAGAGATATCTCTGGGCCCTCTCGGTGTTGCGGTATCCATCATCGTCTGGCCAGACACCTTGTGATTTGATCACGGGGATGCCGGAACACGGGAACGAGAAAAGAGAACAATACCGGCAACGAGGTAACTGGCATAGTGGACAAGTTGTTGATCCACGGGGATGCCAACATGTCTCACCTCGGGTAATTGTAACATATCGCGAAGCAACAGGAATAGCATACGGCAACTGGAGGTTCACTCGAATATTTATTCGTGTGGGTATAGGGATCGATATGGGTGTCCACGGCTCCGATGTTGATCATTGATCGGAAGGGGTTCCGGGTCATGTCTATGCTTCACCGAACCTATAGGGTCACACGCTTAAGGGTCATCTATCTGTTGAATACTAGACAGGGAGTCTGAGAGAAAAACACCGGAAAAGTTTCGGACAGCGGAAAAGTTCCGCAGAGAGAGGTCACCGGATGAATTTCGGTGAAACTAGAAAAGTTGTTTCAGGGGATTCCATAAAGTCAAATTGGTCTTGGCACATGCCTGATAATTCTTAGAGGGTGCCAGAATCGTTCTGGAAACTTTTTGGAATTTTCTGGAATGAAAACCGGAAATGTTCCGGAGCTGCCGAAACCGCTTCAGATGCTTTTCGCAGATGAAATCACTAAACCGGAATTGTTCCGGCTCGCGTTGAAAATTATCTTGGTGGGTACTAGAATTGTTCTAAGCCCACATGAATATTTTCAGTTCGATCAGACGCTGAAAAATGTCGTCGTGAATAGTGAAAGTGCTTTTTGGATATTTGTGGAAAAACACCTTTTTGGATATTTCCAAAAAGGTTTCTAGAAGGCCTTGGGGGCCAAGGCAGCCCCTCATGGGGGTCCCCCAAGGGTGTGGCCGGCCAAGATGGGTGGGGCACCATGGTGCTCCACATGGCACTCCCATATGGCATATTCCTTTTAGGAAAGGGATATTCCATGGGCATTTTGGGGTTTTTGTATGACAACTTTACCCCTTGGCTAGCCTATAAATAGAGGTGAGTGGGCAGCCCACTTCCTTATCCTTGTGCTCTCATACACATGCTATGCTTTGCTAGCTCTCTCTTCTCCCTCACACGAAAAGAGTATTTCGTAGAGCCGAAAGGCTGTCTGGGTTCCGGCAGGAACTAGTTCTGGACGGCGAAGCCCTGCCGGATAGATGACACCGTATGTGTGCAACCCCGTAGAGAGGTCGTAGTTTCGATCTTTTGCCCGAGGGGCTGTTCGAGGGTCCTCCCGTAGGGCTGTCCGAGTTTCCGTTCGAGTTTCGAGGGTCCTCCCGAAGGGCTGTCCGTGACATCATCCGGGGGACTGTCCGACCGCCTCCCGAAGGGCTGTCCGACGAGGGAGTACATTCTCGCGGTTGGGAGGTTGTAAAATCCTAGCTGCGGGAATCTGCACCAACGATCTCCACCGACTCTTCTTCCGCTGCGCTACGAGTCGGTACGGATCAGATCAAACCTTGTATGACATCTCCATAGTGATCCTGGGCGTGCTCGCTATACCGAAATTTTTTGTTTTCTGTCGCGTTACCCAACAGTGGCATCAAGAGCCAGGCTATGAGTAGATGCATGTTATGATCTAGAATACATAGAGATGTATGGGTGTTGCACAATATAATTAGGTAGTAGATGAGATCTATTGCTGAAAATTATTTGTGCGGGTAGCAGATGAAATCTGTTACTCGATGTTCTTGTTGCTTCCCTTGAATTTGCGTAGTCCTGATCTTGACAGCATTGTGGAATCTGACAAAGTTCTGGCAATCCGCGATCCTTTCATGCTGCTCCTGAGTATGCTGATTGACAGATCAACGAAGCTAACAGTTCTTTGGGTTCCACTTTAGTCATAGAAAGATGGATGTTTCGCAGACGAAGGGCAATACAGATATGATCTGCACGGGGGTCACGCGTATGACGAAGTTTAGTATGGGGCTCGAGATTTTACAGTCTCGTGTTTCATACACCCTGGAAAGTTAATCTAGCAACTTGAAGTATCATACTTGATGATAAACGTTGGTAGCTGCGGTTTAAGTAAAAACCTTAGAAGCCACGTAAAATAAAATTTTGCATAAACCGATTAGAGGCGTCTAACTTGGTTTTGCAGGATGGTTATGCATGTGATGTGGTATAGCAATGCTCATATTAAATTTGATTATGTATGAGATGACTATATGATGTAATTAACATGACCTGCGTGTCATGATTCGGCATGATGGCTGGAGCCATATGATTGCACTTTAATGACCTGCGTGTCAACCTTATGTAATGCACTTATTTTATTAGCTATAGAGATAGCAATATTATTTGGTGCATCGACAAGGTGGTGGCAATCTTCGCAAAGGTGAACTCCGACGCGAATGCCGAAGACGAAGAATACTTGACTTCTCCGTCAGAAGGGGCTATACCATATCATGCTATTATGAATTGCCTGAGATGTTTATCCCTCTTGATGCACCCTTCTTGATTGCGCGGTAGTCGCTTTTTATTAGGGTGATCTCTCACTAAAAATATCAAAATAGTTAGTGTTCACCCAAGTGTAGCACCGTCTGAAATTCGTATCTTTTCGGGGTGCGCCATGTACACATGAGCACGAACGAATTGAGAGGAATGAGGCGGGTGAGGTCAGACCTCGCAGCAAGATCACTTGGTTGTCTTTGACGTTCAGGCATGATAGTCATGAGCTCGGAACACACACATCGAAAGATGGACAAGAATCGCATAGAGATGTGATTGGCAAGTTGGCCTACCGATTGAAATTCGCGTCATCAGTGATGAATCCGTCAATGGCGTCGAATTGAAATGCGGATCTTGAATCACTCACAATCAATTATGAGAGATACTGATTTGAGTGGGAGCGCACTTTAGAATAAAACTGTTTATTCACTAGTGCCAAAATCATTATGAACAATGTCTAAAATGAACTTGTGTTTTCCGTTGTAGATCAAATGGCTCGCAACACCATGTTCAACTTAGGCCCTATGTTAGAGAAAGAGAAGTTAGCTGCGAATGGAAACAACTATGCGGACTGGGTCCGTGCCCTGAGGATTGTCCTCAGGAGCGCTAAGAAAGTGTACGTGCTTGACGAACCTCTTCCACCTAAGCCGGCGGCAACAGCCGCGGCAGACATACAAAATGTCTGGGCCACTAAGGATGATGATTTCAACTTAGTGCAGTGCCTCATGCTGTCTTGCATGAGTTCAGAGCTTCAAAAACGTTTTGAATTCCATAACTCCTTTGATATGATCAAAGATCTGGATGCTCTGTACAAGTTTAATGCACGGTCTGAACGTTTTGATATCATGAAAATGATGTCGGAGACCAAGATGGCTGAGGGCAGTTCAGTTGGCGAGCACGTAGTCAATATGATTGGCTACGCTGAAAGGCTTAAAACCCTGGAATTTCCACTTCCAGAAGAGCATGTAATAGACATGTTGCTCCGTTCACTCCCCCCTTCTTACGGAGGTTTTGTCATGAACTACCACATGAATGGGATGGACAAATCACCTAATGAGGTGCTTGCCATGCTGAAATCTGTTGAAGGAGGACTGCAGAAAAATCGCAAGCAAGTGTTGCTTGTGAATAAAACTGCCAGTTTCAAAAAGAAAGGCAAGCCAAAGAAAGGCAAGGGTGCCGGTAAGACCGGCTTCCAACGCAAGTCTAAGGGCGGAGCCAAGAATGAAACTGAGTGCTTCTACTGCAAGGGCACAGGACACTGGAAGAGAAACTGCAAGAAGTATTTGGAAGATAAGAAGTCTGGGAAAACCGGAAAAGGTATAATTGTTATACAAGTTAATGTCATTGACGTTTTGCTTGCTAGCGAAAATTCTAAGTCTTGGGTATTTGATACCGGATCGGTTGCTCACATTAGCAACTCGATACAGGGGCTTCAGAAGGTGCGCAGGCTGGCAAAGAATGAAGTCGTGATGCGTGTCGGGAACGGCGCTGGGATCGCCGCTCAAGCCGTCGGCATTATGCCTCTACGTCTCCCTTCAGGATTTATTTTGGAACTAAGTAACTGTTATTTTGTTCCGTTGTTGTGTAAGAACATTATCTCTGGATCATGTTTAGTGCACGACGGGTACTCCTACAAGTCTGAGAACAATGGTTGTTCACTTTATTGTAAGGACATGTTTTATGGATTTGCACCCATTATTGGGGGCCTTTTCGTACTGAATCTTGAATGTGAAAATAATGTCTTTAACGTGAATGCTAAACGCCTTAAGAAGGCTGATACCACCACCACTTTCATGTGGCACTGTCGGCTTGGCCACATCGGAAAGAAACGCATGCAAAGACTCCATAAAGATGGAGTTTTACCGTCTTTTGATTTTGAATCATTTGACACATGTGAAGCTTGCTTGATGGGAAAAATGACCAAGACACCGTTCACGGGTCATCCTGAACGGGCGGGTGAATTATTGGAAATAATACATAGTGATGTATGTGGTCCAATGAACACGGCCGCACGGGGTGGGTATTTTTACTTCGTGACTTTTACTGATGATTTAAGTCGGTATGGCTATATCTACTTGATGAAGCATAAGTCGGAAACCTTTGAAAAGTTCAAAGAATTTCAGAATGAGGTAGAAAATCATCGTAACAAAAAGATCAAGTTTCTGCGGTCTGATCGCGGAGGCGAATATCTTAGTCACGAGTTTGGCCAACATCTAAGTGACCGTGGAATCGTTTCACAGCTTACGCCTCCCGGAACTCCACAGCGAAATGGAGTGTCGGAACGACGTAACCGAACCCTGTTAGACATGGTAAGGTCGATGATGTCTCTTACAAACCTTCCAATATCTTTTTGGGGTCACGCACTAGAAACTGCCGCTCACACATTAAACAGAGCACCGTCTAAGTCAGTTGAGACGACACCATATGAAATATGGAACGGGAAGAAACCCGGTTTGTCGCATCTCAGGATTTGGGGTTGTGAGGTATACGTAAAACGTTTACAACCTACCAAACTTGATCCCAGATCAGACAAATGTTACTTTGTAGGTTATCCCAAGGATACAATTGGGTATTCCTTCTACCACCCGTCCGATAACAAAGTGTTTGTTGCAAGAAATGGACAATTTCTTGAGAAAGAGTTTCTCGCCAAAGAATTAAGTGGGAGGACAGTGCAACTTAATGAGATTAGTGAATCTTCGGCAACCGTTGATATGGCTAAGGAACCGGAAGAAATTCCGCTAATTATCCCTACAACCGAGCCGGAAGTTGTCGCATATGATGCGGAGACTTCAAACAATGTTGAAACTGAACCGCGCAGGTCAGGTAGGGCTATCCAGCCACCTGAGTGGTTTCATAACGAAATCTTCATTCTTGAAGACGATGAACCTGCGCACTACAAGGAAGCGATGGCGGGGCCTAGCTCAAGGGAATGGCACAAAGCCATGAGATCCGAAATGGAATCCATGTACGAAAACCAAGTTTGGAACTTGGAAGAACTTCCAGATGGCGTAAAACCCATTGGTTGTAAATGGATTTTCAAAAGAAAGACGGACGCGGATGGCAACATTACTATCCACAAAGCTAGACTTGTCGCGAAAGGGTTCACGCAAGTTCCAGGAGAGGACTACGACGAGACTTTCTCGCCCGTAGCTATGCTTAGGTCTGTTCAGATATTACTAGCAATTGCTGCTTATTTCGATTATGAAATATGGCAGATGGATGTCAAAACGGCTTTCCTAAATGGAAACCTTGATAGGGATGTATACATGATACAGCCAGAAGGTTTTGTCGATCCTAAAAATGTTGGAAAGGTATGTAAGCTTCAGAAAGCCATTTATGGTCTGAAGCAAGCATCAAGGAGCTGGAATATTCGTTTTGATGAAGTGGTCAAAGAGTTTGGCTTCATCAGGAACGATGAAGAATCTTGTGTGTACAAGAAGTTTAGTGGGAGCGCAAAAGCATTTCTAATCTTGTATGTGGATGACATATTGTTGATTGGAAATGATGTGAAATTTCTTAGCGAAATAAAAGACTCATTGAAGAAGAGTTTTTCAATGAAAGACTTAGGCGAAGCGGCATATGTATTAGGCATCAGGATCTATAGAGATAGATCAAGACGCTTAATAGCGCTAAGCCAAAGCACGTACATTGACAAGGTGTTGAAAAGGTTCAACATGGAGAACTCCAAGAAAGGCCTACTCCCCATGTCACCTGGCACAGTGCTTTGCAAGAATCACAGTCCTCGGACCCTTGATGAGCGAGTACAAATGAATGATATTCCATATGCTTCGGCAGTTGGTTCTATTATGTATGCCATGCTATGTACAAGACCGGATGTTTCCTATGCGCTAAGTGTTAGCAGCCGGTACCAAGGTGATCCAGGATTGGAACACTGGGCTGCAGTCAAGGGTATTCTTAAGTACCTCAGAAGGACCAAGGATTTACTCCTTGTGTACGGAGGTGATGAAGAGCTCATTGTAAGTTGTTACACTGATGCAGGCTTCATGTCTGACCCAGATGACTTCAAATCTCAATCTGGCTATGTTTTCATATTGAACGGCGGCGCAGTTGATTGGAAAAGTTCCAAACAAAAGACTGTGGCGGATTCTACGACGGAGGCGGAATATGTTGCTGCTTCAGAAGCCTCCAAGAAAGCTGTCGGTATCAAGCAATTTCTTGAAGACCTTGGTGTGGTCCCAAGTGCTCTGGACCCGGTGGAGATCTATTGTGATAATAGTGGCGCCTTGGCTCAGGCAAGGGAGCCATGTTCGCACCATAAGACAATGCATATTCAACGCAAATATAAACTCATTCGACATCATGTCGAAGAAGGTTTAGTGAAAGTACGCAAAGTTCACACGGATCTGAATGTATCAGACCCGATGACGAAGCCTCTACCACGAGCAAAGCATGAGCAACACCGGATTGCCATTGGTGTTAGGGAAGCCATGTAACTAGATTATGACTCTAGTGCAAGTGGGAGACTGTAGGAGATATGCCCTAGAGGCAGTAATATCAGTTACTTTTGTATCTCCAAGTTTGTAATGAATGTTTATGATCCATGCTATAACTGCAATGATTCTCGAGTCTGCAAATAAAACGAGGCTTGGAGGGAAACTCATGTGCACGTGTGGTTTAATAAACGGTAAATTGTATTCCTAGTCTTGCCTCTAAGACTGGCTCAAGTATTGCATGATGATCCTGTTTTCCTGATCATGGGCATGGCTATGCCGGCAATTTTGAGGGCACGATGTTGGTAGAACACTTGTGTTGAATCGACCCAAATTGATGTTATACTATGAGATATATTCGTCACTAGTTAATGGTTAAATAACACAGAGATGGTTAATGTTTGCATGATTCCTTAGACCATGAGAGTATCGAGTTTCTTCATGCTTGCTTCATGAACTTTGGGGTTTGTTAAACGTCATCCGTAAAAGGGTGGCTATTACGGCTGCTTACGGGTTCATGGAAAAGTATGTCAAGTAACTTGATAGCTCAAGATTGGGATTTGCTCCTCCGACGTTGGAGAGATATCTCTGGGCCCTCTCGGTGTTGCGGTATCCATCATCGTCTGGCCAGACACCTTGTGATTTGATCACGGGGATGCCGGAACACGGGAACGAGAAAAGAGAACAATACCGGCAACGAGGTAACTGGCATAGTGGACAAGTTGTTGATCCACGGGGATGCCAACATGTCTCACCTCGGGTAATTGTAACATATCGCGAAGCAACAGGAATAGCATACGGCAACTGGAGGTTCACTCGAATATTTATTCGTGTGGGTATAGGGATCGATATGGGTGTCCACGGCTCCGATGTTGATCATTGATCGGAAGGGGTTCCGGGTCATGTCTATGCTTCACCGAACCTATAGGGTCACACGCTTAAGGGTCATCTATCTGTTGAATACTAGACAGGGAGTCTGAGAGAAAAACACCGAAAAAGTTTCGGACAGCGGAAAAGTTCCGCAGAGAGAGGTCACCGGATGAATTTCGGTGAAACTAGAAAAGTTGTTTCAGGGGATTCCATAAAGTCAAATTGGTCTTGGCACATGCCTGATAATTCTTAGAGGGTGCCAGAATCGTTCTGGAAACTTTTTGGAATTTTCTGGAATGAAAACCGGAAATGTTCCGGAGCTGCCGAAACCGCTTCAGATGCTTTTCGCAGATGAAATCACTAAACCGGAATTGTTCCGGCTCGCGTTGAAAATTATCTTGGTGGGTACTAGAATTGTTCTAAGCCCACATGAATATTTTCAGTTCGATCAGACGCTGAAAAATGTCGTCGTGAATAGTGAAAGTGCTTTTTGGATATTTGTGGAAAAACACCTTTTTGGATATTTCCAAAAAGGTTTCTAGAAGGCCTTGGGGGCCAAGGCAGCCCCTCATGGGGGTCCCCCAAGGGTGTGGCCGGCCAAGATGGGTGGGGCACCATGGTGCTCCACATGGCACTCCCATATGGCATATTCCTTTTAGGAAAGGGATATTCCATGGGCATTTTGGGGTTTTTGTATGACAACTTTACCCCTTGGCTAGCCTATAAATAGAGGTGAGTGGGCAGCCCACTTCCTTATCCTTGTGCTCTCATACACATGCTATGCTTTGCTAGCTCTCTCTTCTCCCTCACACGAAAAGAGTATTTCGTAGAGCCGAAAGGCTGTCTGGGTTCCGGCAGGAACTAGTTCTGGACGGCGAAGCCCTACCGGATAGATGACACCGTATGTGTGCAACCCCGTAGAGAGGTCGTAGTTTCGATCTTTTCCCGAGGGGCTGTTCGAGGGTCCTCCCGTAGGGCTGTCCGAGTTTCCGTTCGAGTTTCGAGGGTCCTCCCGAAGGGCTGTCCGTGACATCGTCCGGGGGACTGTCCGACCGCCTCCCGAAGGGCTGTCCGACGAGGGAGTACATTCTCGCGGTTGGGAGGTTGTAAAATCCTAGCTGCGGGAATCTGCACCAACGATCTCCACCAACTCTTCTTCCGCTGCGCTACGAGTCGGTACGGATCTGATCAAACCTTGTATGCCATCTCCATAGTGATCCTGGGCGTGCTCGCTATACCGAAATTTTTTGTTTTCTGTCGCGTTACCCAACACTATGTGCCAACTGGGCCCTCCTTTCCATGGTCTTGCACGCACAATCCATGGACATCGGTCAGCCTCACATGCAACCGTGTAATGCACATTGACGTCCGAGTGAATCACCTTGTGTGGACGATAATGCGTGACCGAGTAGTTGTCGAGCCACATCTTCAATTCCAACATGGTTCCGAATTTCGACCCGGGAGAAATCCCGTTCTTGCCGTCTTCCAAATCCCGGTGAGAAGATGGCCTAACTCCAAGACATACACCTTTGCCACCGTCCACCACGGCTTCATCCGCGAGACTAACATCCTTGAACAATGGTGTCCGATGATCCCGCCCGAATACCTTCTCGAAAGCTTCGGCCTCCTTCACCATGAACCCCTCCTCATCAAGTTCTTCATCGGGACCTTCGTCATCCGACTCTGATGCATAGCCACGGGAATAAGGGATGGAATGGGCCATTGTCTCTTGCACGTGATATTTGTCGAGATCACCCACATTGTTGTCATGGAGATCAACTTCATTGTCATTGTCCTCATACTCATCATTCTCCTCTTGCAAAGCTTCATTTTGGTTGTTTGTAATCGGGCTCAATGTTGGCCTCACTTGTTGACTCAAAGGAGGCTCACTCATTTCATCTTCGTTCATGGGTGGGGGACTACTAGCAACCAACGGGGAGGCGTTCCGGTTCAAGTCCAAATGCAAACTAGACTCAACCTTCTTAGTTGCAAATAACTCAAGAGCCTTGTCTACTGATTCGGCCACCGTCTCCTTGTATGCAACCCAACGTTGCTCGGAGTTCACACACATGGTCTTCCAACGGATGTGCATTCCAAAACCCACATTATGCCTTCCCTCCAACTCAACGATATCACTTGGGTCCATCCAATTCAAATCTTTCCTCACTTTTTCCAAGACCTTGGCATAGCTAGGACTACTCTCAAACATCATGTCAAGCTCATCCGGGTCCGGTTCAATATTGCCTTTCAAAAAGGCGTCTTTGTCCACATGATGAACATAAACACATGTTCTTCCCATCCCTAGAATAATTAAAACAACACAACGTAACATAGATTCCATAAGTACTCATCCGAAGATTAACACAAAATAAAAAGCCCTAACATGTATATGAAACAATAATCCTAAACCCCACTAAACAATAACCATAAGCATAACCCTAACATACTAACAACCCTAACCCTAACCCCAACATAACAACACCCATAACCCTAACCCTAACATACTAAGAAGCCTAACCCTAGCAAATTGGCAAACAAACATCTCATATCTCCATACAAATTTCAACATCCATAAAAAACTAGGGTTTCCCCAAACTAGCAACAAATGAGCAAATGTGAGCATTTTTTGGATGAAAACGAGGGGATCGGAGGAGATTACCTTGAGGGAGGGATTGGGTTGGAAATCCACGGAGAAAATCTTCAGATTTGGAAGATTTGGAGAAGGACTTGAGAGGGAGAGAGAGGGGGGAGAGGGGGAGAGAGGTGTTGGGGGTTGGGGGTGTGTGTGGGAGGGGGGGAGGGGGGGACCAGCCTACATGTAACAGAATGTGCAGCGCCTAACGGCTAGGCGCTTGTGACGCCCCCGACTTAATCGTGCACTAATCATACACGCAAACGTGCACGATCAAGCACAGGGACTCACGGGAAGATATCACAACACAACTCTAAACTCAAATTAAACATAAATCATCATATTACAAACCAGGGGTCGCGAGGACCCGAATACATAAGTCATACACACAAATTATATCTGAGAACAGACATAGTTAGCCAAGTTTTGCCTTAAGAAGGCTAGCACAAACAACGACTCTAGATCGAAAGGCGAAGGCCTCCTGCCTAGGGCCTCCGATCCTACTCCTGGTCGGCTGGCTCAATCCAGTAGTACGTGCCATCGGGACCCTCCTGGTAGTAAGCTCCTGCAGTGGCGTATGGCTCCTGGACTCCATCGTCTAATGTATCATCAAATGGGTATAGGAAAAAGAAGAGCAGAGCAACCGTGAGTACTAATCCAAAGTACTCGCAAGACTGACATCAGAACTATGCTAGTTATGCATTGGTATCAAAGGAATGGGGCTATATCTTTGGACTGAACTGCAGAATGCCAGAATAGAGGGGGAGAAGCCTAGCCTATCGAAGACTAGCATCTTCAAGCAATCTTGCAGCATCAGAAGAGAGTAGAATATAGTAGCATATAATAGTGGTTGTATGGTAGCAACTCCCTGAGATCCTTTCTCGACTATCCCGCGAGAAAGTAATCCCGAGAGCGGTAGTAATAGTTTAATCTGTATCATCATCAATTTGTAGTTTTCATAGATCCGGATACAACTCTGAGCGTCTTGTTACCGTGGACACGGCTATTCGAATAGATAACTTCCCTGCAGGGGTGCACTACTGTTACCCAACACGCTCGATTACCTCCGGCCGGACACACTGGCTGGGTAATACCCGGCCTCGGGTGATCGACACGACGCAGTCCTACCTAGGCTCAGCAGAGAGGTCAACACGCCGGTCTAAATCCTAAGTGCGAAGGGGTCTTGGGCCCATCACCCTTTGCACTCCTGCACGTTGCGTGGCTGGACGGGGAGCAGGCGCGACACTGAATACACCAGTGACGTAACCAGCCCAACCCCGACAATCTGCCCGCATCTCTGAGCTGTGACGTCTGAAGAGCTTTCGGCTGATACATACGACGTAGAGGGTCCCATAACCATTATCCCACGTGGTGGTAGTGCGTATAGGGCACGACGACCCACTCAGATCAAAAACCCAGTTCCGTTAGGCGTATTTAGTAACTCGCAGAGATGATCAGAGTTTCTGTCGCTCCGACTTGATATCACTCGCGGGTACTCTTGGAGCCGACCCGTCTTTAATGTTATTCTCTCGCGGGCACCCTTGGGGCCAGCCCGACTTTAACAGTTTTAGCAGTGCTGTAATGTAAACATTTCTGCGATCACACCCAGAGTGATCACGGCCCGGTAACAAGCATGGCATACGGACGAGGCGAAGGGCCAAAGATGGAATAGCAGCATAGTTAGCTAGGCATCATGGGATAACAGGTAATGTATCAGTAGCAGGCGACAAAATCAGGCTATGCATCAGAATAGGATAAAGCAAGGCAGCGGCAATTTCTAATGCAAGCAGGAGGAAGAAGAATAGGATATATCGGCATGCGTCAAGGGGGGATTGCTTGCCTGGAAGCTCTCCAGAGAGGGGCTGATCGTTAGTCGGCTGCTCGTCGGGGGTGTAGTCGAACTCAGCCGCGGCGGCGTCGGTCTCGGCATCTATCGGGAGAGAAGGAGGGGGGAAGAAACAGTAAATTCACGGCAAAAATGCAATCACTATGCAGGACATGCCTAATAGATATGCAGAGGTGTTTAACTGCCTAACTAAATGATTTAGTTAATTTAGGAATTTATTTGGATTTATTTTATTAAAGTTGGGCACTATTCATTTATCGAAAACAGTCAAAAAGTTCCATGTTCAGCTAGCTAGGAGTGTTGGACAGGCATTTTGATTACATATTCAGAATCTTCATATTCTTCTGATCATTTTTCATATATAAATTATTTTCATCTGACTTACGGTTTAATTTATATGATTTTTCAAAGTTTTAAATATTTTCTGGAATTAATTTAATTAATAAATACGAATTATACAAAACAGTAGGGGATGACGTCAGCATGACGTAGTGCTGACGTCAGCGGTCAACAGAGGCTGACCAGAGTCAACCTGACCTGTGGGTCCAGTGGGTCCCACATGTCAATTTCTGGACTAATTAACTGGGTTAATTTAATTAATCTAATCCTAATTATCTGGTGGGCCCGCACTGTCAGTGGGTAATTAGCATTTTAATTAACTAATTAATTAATTAACCGAATTCTATTTATTTAAATTCGTTTAAACGGCTGGGCCCCACATGTCAGCGGGCGGGGCCGCGCTGACCGAGTCAACTGGGCCCGGTGGGTCCCAGTTGCAGCGACTGAGCGGCGGGGCCCGCGGCGCCACGTCGGCGCCAGCTGGATGCCGGCCACCGGAGTACGCCGGCGAGCTCGCGCGACGGCGACGAACTCCGGCGAGCCCGGATCTCGTCTACGGTGCTCCGTTTCGGGCGTTCTTGGGCTCTATCGAACGAGCAGAGCAGCGCGCGTCGCGTAGGGGGATCGGTTGGACGCGGGGGTGGCCGGAGAGACGCCGGTGACGACGTGAGGCGGCGGAGCTCTCGGGCGCGATCGGTAAACGCGGCTGCGGTGCGGTTTAGCGAGCGCATTTGGTCGCGCTCGAGCGAGGGGGCAGCGCCGCGTCGATCTAGCCTACAGACGCGGGCTACGGTGGTCGGGAGCGACGGCAACGGCGAGCTCGGGCGGCGGGCAGAAACATGGCGCGGCGGCGAGCTAGCTAGGGAGGAATGCAGCAGCTCGGGGGAGAAGGCAGAGGGAGGTGAGGCTCGCCGTGCGGCTAAGAAAAGCCCTTGACGGCTTTGGAGCAGCAGAGGTCGTCGGGGACGGCGGGGATCGCCGGCGACAGAGAAGGAGAGGTCGAGGTCGATCCCACGCGCGTGGGGCTCCTCGAGCTCAACGGCGAGGTGCAGACGAAGGAGTCGAGCGAGGCGGAGCCGACGGGCACGGCGGCGAGGCAATGCGGCGGCGGTGGCCGCGGGATCGAGCGGTTGGACGGCGGCGACTTTCGGGTGGCTGCGCGAGGAGGAGGACAGCGGGCGAGGGGGAGACTGGGGGCTGGCTAGGGTTGCGGGAGGCCTCGGGGTCCTTATCCTTGCCGGGGAGACGCGGGATCGCCGGCGCATGGCGATCGGTGGCTCTGTCGCGCGCGCTAGCCGACAGCGAGGCAGAGGAGGACGACGACCTGGCTTGGCTGGGCCTGGCCGCACTGTTGACCTAAAGCCCAAACGTACAGTTAGCGTTTCCGTTTTTCTTTTCTATTTTCTAATTTCTGTTTTAGTTTCTGTTTTGTAATTACTAGGCCACTAAATGAGTTTTATAAATTGTGTGACTTGGGTCAAATATTACAGTGCAATATTCTCAACCACCAGAAATTGGTTTGGGGAAAATATGATTTCATTTGTAATTCTTATTAAATAAAATGATATTAAATGTTGTTGTTAGCTACTGTTTTAGGTTGTTAGAGTAACTTAGATATTTTTAGTGATGTTGTTTTCCTGAACATATTTAGTTATGAATTATGTACTATTTAATGAAAATTTTTAGTTTCAAACTTGGACAACTTTTATTTTTCACTCTAAATTTGAATTGCAATTTGAATGGGAATTTGAAATGAGATATGATGCAATGATGATCAAGCATAGTTAATCATGCTGACATGGCATTAACAAAAGGTGATCACTGTGGTTAATTACATGGGGTGTTACAATTCTCCTCCTCTAACAAGAATTCTCGTCCTGAGAATTAAGAGGAAGACTGAAAGAAGGCGGGATATTCTTCACGAAGACGATCTTCGCGTTCCCAAGTGGCTTCTTCTTCAGAATGATTCGACCACTGAACCTTGAGGAACTTAATTGCCTTCTGACGAGTCCGACGTTCAGCTTGATCAAGAACGCGGATCGGATATTCTGGGTAAGACAGATCTTCCCGCAATTCAAGCAATTCATGATCCACAGCTCAGATGGGATCCTTGAAGCAGCGTCGGAGTTGGGATACATGAAAGACATCATGCACTTGAGAAAGGTTCAGCGACAATTCCAATTGGTATGCCACTTCTCCTCGACGGGCGAGAATGCGGAACGGGCCAATGTAGCGAGGAGCTAACTTGCCCTTGATTCCGAACCAATGAGTGCCCTTCAACGGAGTGACACGGAGGTAAGCTTGTTCGCCAGGCTGATAGACCATTACCTTGTGCTTGCGGTCATAATTACTCTTCTGACGAGACTGAGCAGCTTGCAAATGTTTTCGGACAATGCGGACTTGTTCTTCAGCTTGTTGAATAATATCCGGTCTGAATAGTGAACATTCCCCAGTTTCTGACCAATTCAGAGGGGTTCGGCACTTACGCCCGTAGAGAAGTTCAAATGGTGCCATCTTCAGACTAGCTTGGTAGCTATTGTTATATGAGAATTCGGCATACGGAAGAGATTCCTCCCATTTCTTACCGAATGAGATGACGCAAGCCCGAAGCATATCTTCAAGCACTTGGTTGACTCTTTCAACTTGACCCTGAGACTGAGGGTGATAAGCAGTGCTGAAGGACAGATGAGTTCCCATAGCTTCTTGGAAACTTTTCCAAAACCTTGAAGTAAAGAGGCTGCCACGATCTGAACTGATCTCCAGTGGAACACCGTGGAGCGATACGATTCTGGAAACATACAAGTCTGCTAACTGACTAGCAGTGATTGTCTCCTTGACTGGCAGAAAGTGAGCCACCTTGGAGAACCGGTCGATGACGACAAAGATAGCATCATGACCCTTCTGAGATCTGGGAAAACCAGTAATGAAGTCCATTTGAACCTTGTCCCATTTCCATTCAGGTATTTCAAGGGGTTGCAAAGTTCCAGCAGGCCTTTGATGTTCCGCTTTGATGCGACGACAAACGTCACACTCAGCAACATATCGAGCGATGTCTTGTTTCATACCAGGCCACCAGAATCTCTGATGAATATCTTGGTACATCTTTGTGCTTCCAGGGTGAATTGAGAGAGGCATTTCATGTGCTTCTTTCATAACGTCCTTCCTCATATCCTGGTTGTGAGTTGTAGGGACCACTAAGCGACCATTGAAGAACAAATCGTCCTGGTCATCTAGGTGGAATTCTGAATACTTTCCTTCACCAAGATATCATTTAATCTTGTGGACTTTGGAGTCATACTTCTGCATACTTCTGATCATATGCTCGAGATTTGATTCAACAACCAGGGTATTGAGATAACCCTGCGGAACAATATGGAGGTTCAACTTGCGAAGCTCTTCATAAAGCATAGGTTGCGCTTCCTGGACCATGAGGTTGTTGCAATAAGCCTTGCGACTCAAGGCATCGGCCATTACATTTGCCTTGCCAGGGGTATAAGAGATATTCATATCATAATCGGCTATTGTCTGGAGCCACCTTTGTTGACGAAGGTTCAGGTCTGGCTGAGTATACAGATACTTCAAACTCTGATGATCCGTGTATATCTCGCAACGATTACCAAGGAGGTAATGTCGCCATAGCTTCAGAGCATAAATAACCGCAGAAAGTTCGAGATCATGTACTGGATAGTTTTCCTCATGAGGACGCAATTGTCGAGAGCCATAGGCAATCACTTTGCGCTCTTGCATTAGGACACAGCCTAATCCTTGACGAGATGCATCACAGTAAATTACGAAATCCTTCTAGGGATCCGGGGGTGCTAGCACTGGGGCAGATGTCAACTTATCTTTAAGTGTCTGAAAGCTTTCCTGACATTTTTCTGTCCACTCAAATTTAACACATTTGTGGAGCAGATCAGTCAACGGCTTGGCAATCTTCGAGAAGTTCTCGACGAATCAACGGCAATAACTAGCGAGTCCGAGAAAACTCCTAACTTGCTTGACATTCTTCGGGGGAGTCCAGTCAAGAATAGCCTGAACTCGTTCGGGGTTAACGGCAATGCCATCTTTGGAAATCACATGACCAAGATAGGTCACTTTAGATAACCAGAATTCACACTTGGAGTATTTGGCATACAACTGGTGTTCTCGTAGCTTCTCCAATACAAGGCGAAGATGTTCGGCGTGTTCTTCTTCATTCTTGGAATATATAAGAATATCATCCAAATAGACCACGACGAACTTGTCGAGGTAGTCCATGAAAATATAATTCATCAAGCGAGAGAAGGTTGCTGGAGCATTAGTTAATCCGAAGGACATAACGGTGTACTCGTATGATCCATAACGAGTAACGAATGCAGTCTTCGGAATATCCTCCTTACGAACTCAGATCTGATGATAACCCAACCTCAAGTCAAGTTTAGAGAACACAGAGGATCCAACAAGCTGATCATAAAGATCGTTGATCCGGGGAATCGGATATTTGTTCTGGATTGTTGCTTGGTTAATGGGCCGATAGTCCTGGACCAATTGGTTAGTTCCATCCTTCTTCTTAACAAAGAGAGAAGGTGCTCCCGAGGCAGAGGAACTTGGACGAATGAAACCCTTTTTAAGTGACTTGTCGATTTCTTCCTTAAGCTCGAGAAGTTCATGCGGAGGCATCTTATAAGGACGCTTCGCAATAGGGGTAGTGCCAGGTTTCAAGTCGATGACGAACTCAACGGCTCTAACCGGGGGTATTCCTGGAAGTTCTTCCGGAAAGACGTCCGGAAAATCACGAACGACCGGAACGTTCTCAATCCCCTCAAGTGGTGAGGCATTCAAGGCATTCAGAGCATATATCTGAGCTTCGGCATTCCGGGTGATTCGGGCGGTGTAGTTCACTATCTCATCGGAAGGATGAAGAATTTGGACGACTTTGGTGGCACAATTGATCGAAGCAATATGAGCTTTCAACCAATCCATTCCCAGAATGAGGTCTATGGTGGAAGACTTCAGGATAATGGGTGAAACAAGGAATTCCAATCCTTCGATTTCAACAGAGACATTGTGTGCCATCACAGAGGTTTGACACAGGCCTCCAGGGGTACGGACGACCATTTGTAGGTTCATTTTATCAAATGCAATGTCATGTGATAATGCAAATGCTTCTGACATGAATGAATGCGATGCTCCTGAATCAAATAAAACTGAAGCAGGTACTGAGTTAACGAGAAGGGTACCCATCACAGTAGCAGGTTGGTCCTGAACTTCTTCAATGTCAATGTTGTAAGCATGTCCACGACCATAAGCAGCAGGCCCAGTATTATAGTTGCGGGTCTGATTGTTGCTACGACCATTGCGAGGAAATGCCAACTGATTCTGATTCTGGCGGCAGTCCTTAGCAAGGTGACCTGGTTTGCGGCACTTGAAGCACATACCATCTTCAGGACGAAGAGGAGCAGTATTGGGTGGAGCAGCTTGAGCTCTCGGCTGCCTCGGTGGTGGAGGAGGCAGATGGGGTGCAGCACAAGAGGGCCTTGGCGCAGGGGCAGCTGGACGGTAGACACTATTGGGAATCCAGATACGACGTTTCTGTGCTGAGCTCGAAGATGAGCCAATGTCACGATAGCGCTTCTGCGACTCCTTGTGCTTGATCTGAGCGGTCTCAACCAGAATAGCCTTGTTCACGAGAGTGGCAAAGTCGGTGAAGTCTTGAGCAGCAAGTGCAAGCTCGAGGTCTGGGTGGAGTCCACTACGGAACTTCTCCTGTCTATGAGCATCAGTTGGAATGTCTTCTTCAGCATAGCGGGACAAGTTAAGGAACTCCCGCTGATAGGCTTCGACAGTCTTGTTGCCCTGAACGAGGTTGCGGAACTCGGTCTTCTTCCGGTCTATGATTCCCTGAGGAATGTAGCGAGCACGAAAGGCAGTCTGAAACTCAACCCAAGTAACGATTGTCCCAGCAGGTAGGGTACGCTTGTGAGTAGACCACCATTGAGCAGCGGGCCCCTTCAGGAAGTAGGTCGCAAAGGTGACATAGTTGTCAGGGGCGACACTAGCAGATTCCATCTCAAAGGCGATGTCGCGAAGCCAGTCATCAGCATCCAGTGGCTGTTCAGAATTGCGATAAATCGTGGGGTTGAGACGCACAAACTCTGACAGTGTTATTGAAGCTGGGTTCTGGTTCTGATTGTTCTGATGCGGAAACTGAGCCATGATATTAGTCATGAACTGATGGTTCAGCTCGAATTGCTGCATCATAGCTGCCATATAGTCTGGTGGTGGTGGGTTTTCAAGGGCACGACCACGACCACGAGCACCTGGCCTAACCATCCTGCTAAAATTTCAACAGGGGGTAGTTTAGAAAAAGCACTTGCGAGTGTTTAATGATAAGCTTAATGCAACACGACAATGAATAAGCAGTGCAATAGATACATAACAGTAGTCAATTAAGACATACAGATCCATACACAGAGTCGGTTACACACGGACAGCATAACAGCGTAAAATTTAAGAAAAAGACATACTAGGCGGCGCGCAGGCACGCGGTGAGGAATACACAACGAGACATAGCAAAGGCTACATCAACGTCGGAGAAAACCACTGAAACGGGGTAACTGCAAGTGCGGACGATGAGTCTCTAAGGCAGAAAAGTCCTGCTCTCCATGTGCACTCTGATGCAGAACCCGGTCTCGAACTGGAAGAAGAGGTCCACGTGCAGGTATATGACCTCAAACAGCAGGCCAATCAATACCTGCCGGCATCTGAGTCCTGCGCGGGTAAAGGATATACTCTGGATGTATCCCTGCACGAACAGCTAGTAGCAACTGCGTCATAGCATCGTAGAGACGTGCTCGAGTGGCAAACAAGTCAACTGCAAGAGCCCGGTTAGTGCGATCCAGAGCCTGAGTGCACTGAATCAACACGTGCGGGTCGTATCGACGACGCTCGTAAGGGGCACAGATAGCTGTGTAGTATCCGGTAGCATCTCCAGTAGGGGCATACGGGATGTATCGGAACTCAGAGGCATCCAAGCTACTATGCTCTCCACGGAGTCGTGCGACAGCAGAATAGGCAGCATCATGGACTGCCATCTCAATCGTCACACCGATACCGTGAAAGATGTGCAACTTAGTGTCGGAGTTGTCCCTCTAATCATAGATACGAACATCTGCATGGTACTGCTCCTGGTTGAACTCGCGGAAATCCTCGTAAACCATATACTCGGGGTACCAGCGGTAACCCAGTCTGGTCAGGAGGGCGATCAGGACAGCTGGAAAACCAGGGGCATCACGAGCCCAAGTGCGAAGCACAAGCTGCGTCGCAGGGCGCGGCGGAAACAGGCGATCCATCTGAAACAGAGGAAATTCAGGATTGTCAAATGACAATGAGAAGTATAATATAACTTGGAGAGAAAGGTTAAACAAACCAATGGAAAGGAAATGTGATTATCAGACTAATCAGATCAATGGTAAGGAACAAGCACAGATAATCCAGCTCTCCGGATGGACGAGATTACGAGATCCTAGTGTCGACGTTAGTAAAATTCATTTAACCCGAAAGGAAGAGAATTCAGAGTCCCAGAGTATAGAAGAGGAATAAAAGATCCTAATACCACCCAGTTGGCGACGTGGGCCCATAAGCCGCATAGCCATGTTAGTAAAATAGTTTTCGGAAAGACTAGACTCAACTGCGGCCAAGGAGTTGGAGAGGGCTTCCTACAGGCAGTCGGCTCTGATACCAACTTGTGACGCCCCCGACTTAATCGTGCACTAATCATACACGCAAACGTGCACGATCAAGCACAGGGACTCACGGGAAGATATCACAACACAACTCTAAACTCAAATTAAACATAAATCATCATATTACAAACCAGGGGTCGCGAGGACCCGAATACATAAGTCATACACACAAATTATATCTGAGAACAGACATAGTTAGCCAAGTTTTGCCTTAAGAAGGCTAGCACAAACAACGACTCTAGATCAAAAGGCGAAGGCCTCCTGCCTAGGGCCTCCGATCCTACTCCTGGTCGGCTGGCTCAATCCAGTAGTACGTGCCATCGGGACCCTCCTGGTAGTAAGCTCCTGCAGTGGCGTCTGGCTCCTGGACTCCATCGTCTGATGTATCATCAAATGGGTATAGGAAAAAGAAGAGCAGAGCAACCATGAGTACTCATCCAAAGTACTCGCAAGACTGACATCAGAACTATGCTAGTTATGCATTGGTATCAAAGGAATGGGGCTATATCTTTGGACTGAACTGCAGAATGCCAGAATAGAGGGGGAGAAGCCTAGCCTATCGAAGACTAGCATCTTCAAGCAATCTTGCAGCATCAGAAGAGAGTAGAATATAGTAGCATATAATAGTGGTTGTATGGTAGCAACTCCCTGAGATCCTTTCTCGACTATCCCGCGAGAAAGTAATCCCGAGAGCGGTAGTAATAGTTTAATCTGTATCATCATCAATTTGTAGTTGTCATAGATCCGGATACAACTCTGAGCATCCTGTTACCGTGGACACGGCTATTCGAATAGATAACTTCCCTGCAGGGGTGCACTACTGTTACCCAACACGCTCGATTACCTCCGGCCGGACACACTGGCTGGGTAATACCCGGCCTTGGGTGATCGACACGACGCAGTCCTACCTAGGCTCAGCAGAGAGGTCAACACGCCGGTCTAAACCCTAAGTGAGAAGGGGTCTTGGGCCCATCACCCTTTGCACTCCTGCACGTTGCGTGGCTGGACGGGGAGCAGGCGCGACACTGAATACACCAGTGACGTAACCAGCCCAACCCCGACGATCAGCCCGCATCTCTGAGCTGTGACGTCTGAAGAGCTTTCGGCTGATACATACGACGTAGAGGGTCCCATAACCATTATCCCACGTGGTGGTAGTGCGTATAGGGCACGACGACCCACTCAGATCAAAAACCCAGTTCCGTTAGGCGTATTTAGTAACTCGCAGAGATGATCAGAGTTTCTGTCGCTCCGACTTGATATCACTCGCGGGTACTCTTGGAGCCGACCCGTCTTTAATGTTATTCTCTCGCGGGCACCCTTGGGGCCAGCCCGACTTTAACAGTTTTAGCAGTGCACTAATGTAAACATTTCCGCGATCACACCCAGAGTGATCACGGCCCGGTAACAAGCATGGCATACGGACAAGGCGAAGGGCCAAAGATGGAATAGCAGCATAGTTAACTAGGCATCATGGGATAACATGTAATGTATCAGTAGCAGGCGACAAAATCAGGCTATGCATCAGAATAGGATAAAGCAAGGCAACGGTAATTTCTAATGCAAGCAGGAGGAAGAAGAATAGGATATATCGGCATGCGTCAAGGGGGGATTGCTTGCCTGGAAGCTCTGCAGAGAGGGGCTGATCGTCAGTCGGCTACTCGTCGGGGGTGTAGTGGAACTCAGCCGCGGCGGCGTCGGTCTCGGCGTCTATCGGGAGAGAAGGGGGGGGAGAAACAGTAAATTCACGGCAAAAATGCAATCACTATGCAGGACATGCCTAATAGATATGCAGAGGTGTTTAACTGCCTAACTAAATGGTTTAGTTAATTTAGGAATTTATTTGGATTTATTTTATTAGAGTTGGGCACTATTCATTTATCGAAAACAGTTAAAAAGTTCCATGTTCAGTTAGCTAGGAGTGTTGGACAGGCATTTTGATTACATATTCAGAATCTTCATATTCTTCTGATCATTTTTCATATATAAATTATTTTCATCTGACTTACGGTTTAATTTATATGATTTTTCAAAGTTTTAAATATTTTCTGGAATTAATTTAATTAATAAAAACGAATTATACGAAATAGTAGGGGATGACGTCAGCATGACGTAGTGCTGACGTCAGCGGTCAACAGAGGCTGACCAGAGTCAACCTGACCTGTGGGTCCAGTGGGTCCCACATGTAAGTGTCTGGACTAATTAACTGGGTTAATTTAATTAATCTAATCCTAATTATCTGGTGGGCCCGCACTGTCAGTGGGTAATTAGCGTTTTAATTCACTAATTAATTAATTAACCGAATTCTATTTATTTAAATTCGTTTAAATGGCTGGGCCCCACATGTCAGCGGGCGTGGCCGCGCTGACCAAGTCAACTGGGCCCGGTGGGTCCCAGTTGCAGCGACTGAGCGGCGGGGCCCGCGGCGCTAGTTGGACGCCGGCCACCGGAGTACGCCGGCGAGCTCGCGCGATGGCGACGAACTCCGACGAGCCCGGATCTCGTCTACGGTGCTCTGTTTCGGGCGTTCTTGGGCTCTATCGAACGAGCAGAGCAGCGCGCGTCGCGTAGGGGGATCGGTTGGACGCGGGGGTGGCCGGAGAGACGCCAGCGACGACGTGAGGCGGCGGAGCTCTCGGGCGCGATCGGGAAACGCGGCTGCGGTGCGGTTTAGCGAGCGCATTTTGTCGCGCTCGAGCGAGGGGGCATCGCCGCGTCGATCTAGCCTACAGACGCAGGCTACGGTGGTCGGGAGCGACGGCAACGGCGAGCTTGGGCGGCGGGCAGAAACATGGCGCGGCAGCGAGCTAGCTAGGGAGGAATGCAGCAGCTCGGGGGAGAAGGCAGAGGGAGGTGAGGCTCACCGTGCGGCTAAGAAAAGCCCTTGACGGCTTTGGAGCAGTAGAGGTCGTCGGGGACGGCGGGGATCGCCGGCGACAGAGAAGGAGAGGTCGAGGTCGATCCCGCGCATGTGGGGCTCCTCGAGCTCAACGGCGAGGTGCAGACGAAGGAGTCGAGCGAGGCGGAGCCGACGGGCACGGCGGCGAGGCAATGCGGCGGAGGTGGCCGCGGGATCGAGCGGTTGGACGGCGGCGACTTTCGGGTGGCTGCGCGAGGAGGAGGACAGCGGGCGAGGGAGAGAGCGAGGGGGAGACTGGGGGCTGGCTAGGGTTGCGGGAGGCCTCGGGGTCCTTATCCTTGCCGGGGAGACGCAGGATCGCCGGCGCGTGGAGATCGGTGGCTCTGTCGCGCGCGCCAGCCGACAGCGAGGCAGAGGAGGACGACGACCTGGCTGGGCCGGGCCTGGCCGCACTGTTGACCTAAAGCCCAAACGTATAGTGAGCGTTTCCGTTTTTCTTTTCTATTTTCTAATTTCTGTTTTAGTTTCTGTTTTGTAATTACTAGGCCACTAAATGAGTTTTATAAATTGTGTGACTTGGGTCAAATATTACAGTGCAATATTCTCAACCACCAGAAATTGGTTTGGGGAAAATATGATTTCATTTGTAATTCTTATTAAATAAAATGATATTAAATGTTGCTGTTAGCTACTGTTTTAGGTTGTTAGAGTAACTTAGGCATTTTTAGTGATGTTGTTTTCCTGAACATATTTAGTTATGAATTATGTGCTATTTAATGAACATTTTTAGTTTCAAACTTGGACAACTTTTATTTTTCACTCTAAATTTGAATTGCAATTTGAATGGGAATTTGAAATGAGATATGATGCAATGATGATCAAGCATAGTTAATCATGCTGACATGGCATTAACAAAAGGTGATCACTGTGGTTAATTACATGGGGTGTTACAGCGCTGCACATTACAAGTGTGGCGCCTAGTTCTCAGGCGCTGCACATCTCCATGTGTGGCGCCTGTCGGCTAGGTGCTGCACAGGCTGGGTGTGGGGCAGGGCCTGGGCCAGGGGTGCCACGCTGGCCAGATGTGTAGCGCCTAAGAGCTAGGCGCGGCACAGTGTAGTGTGGCGCCTAGCTGTCGGGCGCCACACAAAAGGGTCAGCTGGGTGAAAATTTTTTCGGGACAGTTCAGTTTGTGAATTGTTTTCGCCCAGAGGTTAAATTTGTCGTTTTTGCCTGTCTTGGGCCGAAGGAATATTGTGCGTGTAATTGCTAAAGACACCCCAAGTTGAACACGGCTGTTTGCCTGCATGGGCCATGCACGTTGTGCATCTAATTGCTAAATCCACCCCAAGTTGAACACGGCTGTTTGCATGCATGGGCCATGCACGTGGTCGATGTGATCGCGTGTGTTCCTTTTTTTCTTTTCCTTCCTCCCTTCGTTTCATGGGTGTGCATGCTTTATGGAATGCGTTTCTGCTCACTATATTTACCGACTGTTTGGCTTGCCAGCTGCAATATTTGCAGGAGATTTGGCTGTTGGTGTCGGCGATGCTGTGTTACAAAGGGAGTAAATTCTAGCAGTTGCTACTTGCTGCAACTATATGCCCTTGACCATCTCTTGTAATTATGTGCAGCCATATATGTGCACCTCTACACTTACAATAGACCATCTCTTATAGGTATAGTCATGAAGCATACGACTATTGGTCTCTTGGTTGTCCTACAATACATTAGCTCGGATTTCTCATTAGTATAGTTCAGTGTTTTTTGTTTGGATAGTTCATCCTTTTCGTTTTGGTGCCAATTTCAGATTGAAGGGCTGATTCTTAATCTTCTTCAATATTGGCTGTTGTTTAGCTGTGTGGGTAATGTTAGTTCATTCATTGTATCTATTAAAAAAAACAGCTTGTTGGTAAGAACTAGGCATGCTAGATTCATATACTTTTCTTTTAAACAATATTCATATATTGTTTTGGCCATAATTGGTGAATCCAATACATGCAATCTTCAAGAACCATCTATTACCTCATCACCAAGGGAAAGGAGGGGCAGAGGAAGAGGCAACTGATGTAAGTTAGGTGGTCAATTGCATGTTCCGTAGGGTGAAGTTTGGTTGGCTATGAACATATTTGTGGCGGGTGAGTAGTTTCTAACCGATATTTGTTCCTCACTGTTCCATGGTGTCGATCCATGTGGGTAGTTACCCAGTGTGTGTCTTATTGTTTGTAGGTGGTCCTTCATATAGTCTTTCATGTAGTGTCGGTACCAAAACCGGCAGATCTCGGGTAGGTGGTCCGAACTGTGGATCTTGGAGTCAATGAGTAATAGGGAACGTAGAGACAGCGATTTACCCAAGTTCGGGCCCTCTCGAAGAGTTAAAACCCTACATCCTGCTAGATTGTATTGATGTGATTGTATGAAGGTTACAGAGTTGATCTACCTCGAGATCAGATGGACTAAACCCTAGGTGGGTATGATGATGGTTCTGCTCCTCTACGGACTAAACCCTCTGGTTTATATAGACACCAGAGGGACCTAGGGTTACATATGGTCGGTTGCCATCAGGGGATAAACATGCCGGATACACTAAATATTTCTTGGAGGAGACGCCAAGTCTTCGGAGGTTTCCTTCTGGTTCACGGGGTCGTCCGCAATCCGGCCTTCCTTTGATGAGTAAAGAGTGGTCCACTAGTTCGGCCTACGAGAGATAGGCCGGCAGCCCGAGTACCCCCTAGTCCGGGACACCCTCAGTAGCCCCCGAACTAGTCTTCGAAGCCGAGGTATATGCCGAACACCATCGGCTTTGTGGACCAGTTCCGTCCCTTCCGCGATACTTGTGTTAAGTCTGCATCCCCTCTGAATCAAGTTCTCAAGTGTTGCCTAGCCGCACATTCCCCGAACTATGCTTCGGTCGCCAAGGTGTACCGATAACTTAGCCCCAAAGGCTAGTCGTATTGGCGTAAACAGTGACCCCATCTGACAACTTTTACCGAAGGGTCACAGCCCGCCACAACCACGAGTTGGTTTACGAAAACTCGATTCACGGTTCGAGGCGGTTCCTTCATTGGCGCGTCCCATCGATATGGAGATCGTGCCCTATTTTCAAGGGATATGATCAATAATTTGCTCCATCCCACGTGCGCATAACGGCACGATTACACGGGGAAACGGCGAAGCCTGCGGCGTAGTAAAGGGACCTCAGGTTTTACAGCCCATAAAAGGGGAGCGGCCTCCATTTCTTTCGCATGCTCTCACCTCTTCCTTCGCCGTTGCCCTCCCAATCTCTTGAGCTCCAGCACCCAGATCTGCTCTCCCTTCCCAGAACCTCTCCAGCCACCCGTTCAATCCAGCAATGGCTGGTTCCGGGTCCAAGGGCAAGTGCGAGGCTTCCATCGTCACCGAGAGCGCTATCTTGGAGCTGAAGAGCGCGGGCTATCTCCCTGCCAACGTCGCTCACCGCGCTTCAGAGGCGGGCCAGGTCATCCCCACGCCGCGGCAGGGCGAGAGGGTAGTTTTCCTACCCCATTTCATCCGAGGTTTGGGTTTTCCCCTTCATCCCTTCGTCAGGGGCCTCATGTTTTTCTACGGGCTCGATTTCCACGATCTTGCCCCAAATTCCTTCCTGCACATCTCGGCCTTCGTCATCATTTGTGAGGCCTTTCTTCGGGTCCGACCACACTTCGGCCTGTGGCTGAAGATCTTCAACGTCAAGCCGAAGATTTTTGACGGCCAGCAGGCGGACTGCGGGGGAGCGATGGTCAGCAAGCTTCCCCGGGTGGAGTGGCCCGAGGGCACCTTCATCGAGACCGTCAAGATCTGGCAGAAGGAGTGGTTCTACATCACGGAGCCAAGGAGCGCGGATTGGGGGGCGATTCCGGCCTTCCGATCCGGACCCCCCAAGAGGCTGGTCTCATGGACCAAGAAAGGCCTCAACTGGGGGTCAAACAAGGAGGTGGCGCTGCTGCAGAGCCGGATAGCAAAGATGATAGAGCGGGGGGTCGAGCTGCCCAACGTGATCCCGATTATGCTCTGCCGCTGTATCCTCCCCTTCCAGGTCCGGGCTGCCCCCATGTGGGCCTACAAGCCCGAGGACCCTGCCACCGTGCTCAGCTTCTACCGCACTTCCCACGCTCAGCTGTGGAAGGTGCTGTTCAAGCCGTAGAAGGACTGGCCGGCCGAGGAGGAAGACATCGGCCTCGACGGCGCAAACCCCCCTCGGGAGGTATGACAAGTTTTGTTCTTATATCCGGATTGTTCCCTTTCGATAAGGTACTCAACTTTCTCATTTCTCATCCACAGAGCTGGCTGAAGAAGGCCGAGCGGATCGACAGCCCGACCCCGCTGCCCGAGGGCCCCAGGACACCCTTGCTGACGGCCATGTTGGCCGTGGAGCCGTACGAGGCGCCGGAGAGGAAGGAGAAGAAGAAGGAGGCCAGAGAGGGCCTCCGCTCCCGAGGGCCCCCGGACACTAGATCCGGGGACACCCATGCTCCCTCCGCACACGAGGAGGAGAAGGAGCAGGGAGAGGACGGGGAGGAAAGTGATTCCTCCCGAACAAGGAAGAGGGCAGTGTCCGAGGACGCCGAGGAGGAGCAGCCTCATCCCGCCCCCAAAAGACCGTGCAGGGCCAAGGTGGCTTTGTCCGGCAATAGCTCGGCCTCTGCCGAGGACTCCGAGGCCTTCGAAGAGGTTCCTCGGAGGACCCCTAGGGTCAAACCGCACGCCCAAAGGTACGTATCTTTAAGATTCGCCTGTGCACCTTCAGCCGAGCTAAGTCTGCTATTGACCGTGCTTCTGCTTTTAATATTGCAGCCCGCTGCGCGACCTTCCCACCGATCGAGTCTCGGAGGGGGATTCTCCACCGGCCGCGCTGGCAGAGAGCGGAACCGAGTCACGCGCCTCGCCTCCTCCGATCGTCGAGGAGGCCGAGGAGGTTCTGTCGAGGAGGACCCCTCCCTTGCCGCACACATGGGGAGGGTGCGACACTGTTATGGCCGAGGTGCATATATCTTGGCCACCGAAGACCAGGAGGGGAGGAGCCCCTTGGTAAATGAAGAGGAGGAGCCCGGGCGATCCGAGCTATCTCTGAGAATGGCTCCGGAGCCGTCAAGGTACCCGGAGTCAAGCATTCCGGACTCCTCGAGAGGAGGAGCCGAGGTGCCCCCGCCACCCCCGCCCGCCCCAGAGCGGGCTTCAACTGGGTGGCCGGACGAGATGGAGGACGCTTTAACCAGCTCCTCTATCGCTGAAGAGCACCGTGTCCTTATGGGCGCGGTGTTGTAAAGTCTTCGGTCCGTGGACAACGGACTGAAGGAGGCCTTCAGTGGCCTTCTCTCAGGCTTCAAGGTAGGCCAAGTAATGCTTTTCCCTTAGAAAATTTCTTTTATGTGAGTGCGTAACCTCATACACAGTAGCCCCCTGAAAGGATCGATACAGTTGACTAGAGGGGGGGTGAATAGGCAACTACCAATTTTTAGCTTTTCTTAACAAATTAGGGTTAGCAACAAAAATAGCTTGTCTAGATGTGCAACTAGGTGAGCAACCTATATGATGCTAACAACAACACAAGCAAGCAAGCAAAGGATACAACACAACAATAGCTTGCACAAAGTAAAGGTAAGAAGTAACCACAAGTGGAGCCGGTGAAGACGAGGATGTGTTACCGAAGTTCCTTCCCTTTAGGGGGAAGTACGTCTCCGTTGGAGCGGTGTGGAGGCACAATGCTCCCCAAGAAGCCACTAGAGCCATCGTATTCTCCTCACGCCCTCGCACAATGCAAGATGCCGTGATTCCACTAGTGGTGCACTTGAAGGCGGCAACCGAACCTTTACAAACAAGGTTGAGGCTCTCTCCACAACTGAATTGGAGGCTCCCGACACCACCACGGAGCTTCACCACAATGGAATGTGGCTCCGAGGTGACCTCTTCCGTCTAGGGTGCCCAAACACCCAAGAGTAACAAAATCCACACAAGAAAGTATGGGGGAATCAAGTTTCCTTTGGTGAAAGTGTAGATCTAGGTCTCCTCCTTCAATCCCTAGCAAATCAACAAGTTTGAGTGGCTAGAGAGAGAGATCGGGCAAGAAAGCTTGAAGGGCATCAATGGAGGAGAGAGAGAGGCAAGAGGTAAAAAGGTAGGTGGAAGACCCACCTACTTATATAGTGTCCCCCAAATCCAACCGTTACAACAGTTTTTACACTGCAGCGGTACAACCGCTTGAACCACCGGTACAACCGGTATTCACGGGTTCACACTGCAGAAATGCCCCAGCGGTACAACCGGTGGAGCCATCGGTAGTACCGGTCGGCCGGAGCCAACCAGGAACTACCGCTCCACCACCGCCCAACAACCGCCTCTCATACAGAAGGGGTTCACCCCATAGCGGTGGTTGGGGCGGTGGTTGTGCCGGTGCAACCGCCAGACCAGCGCTCCTATGGTGGCTAAGTCCGGAGCGGTACAACCGCTCCAGACACCGGTAGTACCGGTTCGCCTTAGCCGTCCGGGAACTACCGGGCCACCACCGCCCAGCCACAGCTCCAATACAGAAGGGAGTCCGGTAGTGGAGCGGTGCTGGGCCGGAACAACCGGTCAAGCGGTACAACCACTCTTTCAAGCGGTACAACCGCTTGGCACAAAACACACTGCCACAGATAGGACTTTGAGGACCTCCTCGAATGGAAGGATGTATAGTGGGTGCAATAGAATGTGTACGTGCATTGATTCACCCAGTACCTTCCGATGCGGATTCCCTCTTAATAGTACGGATTTCCTACGACCAAAGAAATAAACGCGTCGGAAACTCCGTCTTTGATCTTTTCCGTCCTGAGGGAACGCCTAACCATCTTGCGCCAAACAAGGTGTACGTGAGTAAACTTGGGCGCACGATTAGTCCAAAGGTGCATTGTCATCATCACCAAAACCCTAAGGCGGGAAATGCCCTAACACCCCCGAGACTCTGACTGGCTTGAGTAAAGCTAGTCAGAGGATCGAAAATCTATAACTCGGATCCTAATGTGCGTAGAGTGCTGTGCAGACATCATCCTCGGCGACAGCCGCCAACGCCGAGGAGTTGGCCAAGCTAAATCGGAAACTCAAGAGCTCCGAGGACGACCTCGGCCTGCTGAACAAACGGTTCGACGAAGCGCAAGGCAAGTTCGAACTATAATGTTTACTACAGCAAAAATTCGATATGGCTCATACTACTATATACTACTATTATCTGAACCGTTGGTCCATCTCTAGATCGCTGCGCGCAGCGGTATTCGGCGTTCTATTGAATCAGTGAATTATTTATCGAAGAGTGCCACTGTTGCTTGTTCGCTCTCCATTAATGTGTGGGCCTACTTTCGTCCACTACGGTCTCCGTCATGATCCCTTTTCCTGGACCGGAGTCCTGTAGCACCTGGTCTGCCCGCGTTCTGTGTTCCACAAGCATTGCTTTCACAGATTGTGGGCCCTCCAACCAGACACTCGAAACTGCATTCAATTGCTTCCTTTTAGTTCTTCCCCTATTACTTCAGGGATATACGTACTAATTAATCGATGACAAGCTACTTTATTTATATTTAACTAACAGAACAACACGATCAGCGATGAACTGATTACGCGGTAGTACCTTGCATTTTACATCAACCGACCAAATGAACTGGAGAAGATCCCATTCCCCTAATATTTTTTGACCATGCAGCACACACTGACACACACCAGCACACACCTCGCAGACAAATGCACTCTCTACTGAACTCGCTGCCGCTTCGGTTCACGGTTCACGGCGTCGTCTTCTTCCTCGATTTGGTCGACATGCCCGCCGCACACTTCGGATTCTTCGCCTTCCTCGAGGACCTCTGGGCCGGTGGCGTCGGCTCCGTCCGCCGGCACCTCTGGGTTGTGATCACAGCCACCCTCCTCGAGGCCTTCCTCGTCGACTCCGTCATGTTATTACACACAGTCACAGATCGAAACACTGCAAGGATCTTACCCAAAATAACATTTTTACGTCCATTACCGAGGTACTTTGCATGACCCACCTCGCCAGTCGCCACCCTCGGGTCCAACTTCGCTAGCTGCTTCATCATCCACTGCAATCTGCCCCTCTACGGAGACCTGATTCCAAAAATTCACAAGCCACCGTCAACGCATATGCATCTATTTCTCTTTGCGTCCACAATTCCTCAAACTCGTCCACTGTCAGCATGTGGTTAACCACTTTATGAAACTCTTGCCTAAAGTCATTTCTCTTCCCATACAGAGGCCCCAAACTTTCTTTAGCCTCCTTAAAGACTCTGGAAGTGTGTTTTTATTGCTACCGCCATAGCTCTGCACTAATCTGCAGTTTTTTCAGATAACAAGAAAAGATCAGATTCTGTTAAAAAAAAGATCAGATCATTACTAGCCCGAAGTTAGAACAGAAATGGAAACATTGGCCACCAAGCGCCCACACCACATACCTCTCAATATGGTCTTCGGTGCCAGTGCACCACACCCCCATCATCCTAACAAAATCCATGAAAACCCATTCGAAGCTTTGTTGTATAAATTCGTCCGGTAAGTCGTGCCAAATGTTATAACGTCGCCGAAGAATTTGTACTTCATCCTGCTATCACCGTCCACATCTGATTTTTTTTATCCTACTATCACCGTCGGCCTGCACTCAAAATAAAAATTCAGGGTCCTTTGCACCTATCTCATTAAACACCTCTACTATTGTTTTTCTGACGTCGTCGTCCGCTTTTTCACGACCAATTTGACCACACAAATTCCTAAGCGCCTGGTTTGTGAATAGTACATTCTCTACAGTTCCAAAGACCGCCCCCCCCCCAAAATTATGCTGTACACTTTGGTAATGTTAATATTGTTCTTCTCAGGTTCCCAACCAGGTCCCTTGTGTACACATCAATGTGTTTGTGCAACGGCCAGTGTAATATCTCTCCGCAGTTCGGTGTCATCACATGGTTATGCTTAACCCGGTGTTCCGTGATGTACCACACATTGTCAGAGGTCGTCAGCAGCCTTATCAGTGCAGGGCACTCACAGCGGCACGATCTTGTATTCTCCCTTAGAGGTTTACCCTATTTCAAACAATTAGCCCGTTAGTCAGACCAGTAACACAAAACGACCTGCTCGAAGAAAAAACAGATAATGCATACTGAATTAACAGTTCCACATTCTCACCGAGCAACCACAGACAATCTCCTGCATTGTCTTCCGCTTATCTGGATTCAGACGGCTCTTGCCATACCTAATACCGAACCCATCCTCCCACGAGTATAGATTGTATTAGTCGCATCTATCAGCGAGTCAAATGTGGTGCCTACCTCTGGCTGAACAACCTCATGCCCATCTTGCTCCGCGAGCCCGTTATTGTTTTTTCGAGGACTCCCTTCCTACCCGGGCAGGGCTTTCTTTCCGTAGGATTAGCACCAACACGAACTCCGCGTGAAAGATAAGACACCCACAGATTCAGTCACAAATTTGGACCCAAACAGTTTTGACTGTTCTACATATTTTTTCCGCAAACAAATTTTTTGATCCAGTGATCTCATCCAGTAAATGCAAAACCAAAACAATTCAACGGTCAGAATAACCGAGATACGATGACCCTACGTGCCAGGGGCCAGCCAAAACCACCGGCAACCCCTAATGCACGCCACCCACCCAGCCGGGCATGGAAAACAATACAGTTCCCCTCACTGCAATCTTTTTACCTGCGTGGTAGTCAAAGAGAAGACAAACTCCGTTTCGAAAAAAAGAGAGAAGACAAACGCAGCAGTCTCGTTCTGTCTAATATAGAAGCAATCAACATTCACACGTTTCATGGGCCTAATTAATCAAACTTTTTTCTATACGCAGCGATAAATTTTTACTCCTCTGGTAATACACACACAGAGGACCCCTAATTTTAGGCATACTACTCTACACACATGGTGACTATCTGAAACAGGACAGCAGGTAAAAGGATCTGCTAGGGGTAAAAATTCAGAGCTTGCTCGATGTACCTCTTAATCTAGAGGGGCGATCGCGGATCCGGCTTGACGGCCGACTCCCCAGACTCCGCGAGACCATTTTCCATACTCCTGTCGTCGCCGGGCTCGGCGCCGTTGTCGTACGCAGCCACGGATGAATTCCGTAGCACATCCCCACCTCTGCTCTCAACCTCGCTCCCCTCATCTCGACACGGATAAGGGGGCCACGGCGCCTCCTGAAAGATTGGCAACCTGCAGACAAGGAGAAAAAACACGGCACCGCCGGTAAGGAGCACGGCGATGCGCTGCGGCCCGACAGGAACACAGGGGTATCCAGCACAACCAGTGGGTGGTGGGAGCGGGGGCTAACCTACTCACCGGATCCACAGGGAAATCGTCGATCCCGCAGGCCTCCATCCCCCGCCGGCACCGCGCGCCGCCGTGCTCTATCCCTCCCCGATGCAATCCCCCCCTCTGAGGCGTGGTGAGCAAAAATTCTGGACCGAGGTCCAGCTACGATGTTATATAATTGGACCAGCGGTCCAACTCAGGAGCGCAACGCCGTCTAGAGGGTGTGTGGCCATGCCACGCCTCGTCCAGCGGCAGTACATACGCCGTACTATACGCAGCGCACTGTTCTCACCTGACATACCCGATTTTCCACAGCTCACGCACAGTTCATTGAATGCGCCGCCCACCTGCCGATCCAGTGCATTGGATGGTCTGGATAATAATAGCATATGCAGGTATGACTCATATCAGCGCTCTCCTACTACAACAGCTTTTTGTTGAGTAAGGTTTGAAGTAAGTAGCCTAAACGGAGTCAATTGATATGACTGCAGCTGCTACCGTAGAGGTCGAGAGCCTCAAGGCCGAGCTGAAGAAGGCTCAGCTGGAAGCGGCGGAGCAGAGGGCAGCGACCGAACAGGCAGCTGCCGAACTGGCTACGATGAGAACCGCTAGCCAGAAGCATGAGGCCAGAGTGTCTGAAGTGCAGCAAGAGCTCAAGGATGCCGTCACAAAATGTGAGGCCCTTGAGCAAAAGAACAAAGAGCAGGCCGCCGAGCTAACCTCGCTGGGGTCGGTGGCCAAGGAAGCGCGGACGGAGGCGCGCGGCTACCAAGAAGAACTCCGCCAAGTGAAACTCATTGCGGATGGTAAGCCTTATTTGCTGCAAAGTGTCTTTGGTGGTAACAGGTTCGCTTTGCTCATGCGAGTGTGGCGTTCCCCAGGCGCCTTTGCGGACCTCCCGAGGAGTGCGGCTGATGCGGCTAGGTTCTTCGCCGCCCAGGAGGGTCGGGCCGAGCAGAGGCTGTTTTGGGCGCAATTTCAAACGCCCGAACACCCTCCCCTCCTCAACAACCAGATGAAGCAGCTGATGGAGTTGCATCGGATGGCGGAGCCAGCGATGAAGGACCTCTGCGTCAAGCTATGGCCTTCAGAGCTGCTGCCGAGCAGCTATTTCGGTTTGGTGCAGAGGCTGTACGACGCCACGCCCCGGATCGATGCCTGGAAGCGCTCTGTATGCATTGAGGGAGCTCGGATGGCCTTCGGCAAGACCATGGTGCACTGGCCAAAGATCAAGCCAGCCGAAGTGGCCACCGGACCACCGCCTCCTGGGAAGGAGCACAGGCGCCCCGAGCAGTACTTTCCCATCGTGATGGATAGTGCTCGGGCGATAGAGGCCTAGTGCTCAAAAGATGTAATTTATGAGTAGATTTATTTTCCCTGTATCCGAGGAGTTGAAGCTTTTGTTTTGTTGAAATGCAACTGGTTGGCTGTAAACATAATGCCTCATGTGTTTTATTTTGACTCCTGTGCGGCCGTTTAAAACTGAAAGTTACCAGTCGTCGGCTTCAACCCCCTTGCAGATACTGCATGGGGTGTTTCTCCTGAACACCTTAACCCTTAGCCGACGTCTCGGTGCCCGGAGGCGGTTATGTGTAAGGAAAAACGAGGCAATCAGACTATGCGGTTTTAGTGCTTTCACTTAGCCAGAGGAGCTTAACTGCGGGGGCTGGTGACTAGCCCCCAGTGTATGTGATATCCGGACGTACCGCGGTTGACACCATTATCACGTGGTTCCTGTGACAGAGAACCCACGATTTGTAGTTTTGACACTAGTCATCGGATCGCCGACCAGTTCTCGCTTATTATGACAGTCAGTTTTCGGCTTTCTCCACTAAGGTACTTGACCAGGCTAGCTAGAAGTACAATCGCAGTGGTTTTCCCTTTACCCTCCTAGCCAAACAATGCGGAACGTAAGAGGGCAAACACAGGAGCCGGGCAACCCAACTATTGACCAAAGACACAATTCGGAACTGATTCATATAATGCAATATCCATGACGCCGAGCACATATAAAAATTGGTGCCGGAATGATGTTTGGGGCTAGAGTGAGGTTCAAGCCCCCAGTCTATGAGCCGATCACATTTAAAAAGGAAACGTATCGTAATAGTTTACTTCGGCCGAATAGCGGAAAGGAGGGTGCAACATAATTAACCGCAGTATGACCGGAAAAAATGGTCGTTATGTCCTTTAAATTCGTGACGTCTATCCGTACAATCCGAACTGCCGAAGTAACTTTTACAGATACTTTTAACAAATAAATACATTAGAGGAAAGGTTTACACAGGGCCTTCATGAGTGGTTTGACGTCCCTACTATGGCCTGCTGCACGTCTGTGCCTTTACTCTTTATGAAGCTTTCGGGTGAGTGTGGTTGTCGACTGTATGCTCGGCGGAAGTAGTAATGTTCGGCGGACGAGCCCTTGGGGAAGGGTTTTGAGAAGTCACCGCACTGTATCAGCTTAACGCTGATCAGGCCCCAGGTGGTGCCTGTAATTGATGTTAATCCGAGAACATCTTTTGGCCAAGGCTCGGTCGAACCGAACTCTCGGCCTTTGTGTCATGTGCCCCCACAGCTGACCATGGGATTTTGAGCGCGAAGTTGTGCACTCGAGGCACGTATTTCGCGGCTGGGTGGGCGGTGCTGTGGGGTGCATATCCCTATTTAGGGTGAGCACGGGAGTGCTCCGGGACCGAGGCCGTAGCTCGGGCGCGTTTGCGTGCATCCAGTGCCTTGGTGGTAGACTGGGCCTGCGACGCTTCTTCGGCGGCCTGGACTTCGGCGACTAAAGCCGCTGTGTGTTCCTCTGTTCGGAGCGAGCGCTTGGTGTTACCATTAACGGTAATAACACCCTTGGGTCCTGGCATCTTGAGCTTCAGATATGCGTAGTGCGGGATGGCGTTAAAGCGGGCGAATGCCGTCCGGCCGAGGAGTGCGTGGTAACCGCTGCGGAAGGGGACAATGTCAAAGATTAAGTCTTCACTGCGGAAGTTGTCGGGCGAACCGAAGACTACTTCCAATGTAACGGATCCCGAGCAGCGTGCCTCGACACCTGGGATCACACCTTTAAAGGTGGTGTTACTGGGTTTTATCCTTGACGGGTCGATCCCCATTTTCCTCACTGTATCTGAGTAAATCAGGTTGAGGCTACTGCCTCCGTCCATAAGGACTCTGGTGAGGTGATATCCATCCACGATGGGGTCAAGCACCAGAGCCGCTGTTCCTCCATGACTGATACTGGTCGGATGGTCTCGACGGTCGAAAGTGCTCGGGCAAATCGACCATGGGTTGAATTTTGGGGCCACCGGCTCTAAGGCGTAGACATCCCGGAGTGCGCGCTTCCGCTCCTTCTTGGGTATATGCGTGACATAAATCATGTTCACGGTTTTTACCTCGGGAGGGAACTGCTTTTAGCCTCCATTGTTCGGCCCGCGAGGTTCGTCGTCGTCCTCGCTGCGGGGACCCTTGCTCTGTTCTTCAGCTGTGATCTTGCCGGCATGTTTGATTACCCAATAGTTACGGTTGGTGTGGTTGGCGGGCTTATCCGAGGTGCCATGAATCTGGCAGGGCCTATCCAAGATTCTATCCAGTGCGGACGGCCCGTTCCTGTTCCCTTCAGAGGGTTTTTCCCGCGGTCCAGATTTCGAGCCGCTGAACCCGGCGTTTAGCGCTGCATCATCGGCTTCACTGCCGTTGTTTGTGTGCCGGCGCTTGTTATTCTTGTTGCGTCGGGGTTTCTCGTTCCCGTCCCGGGCTGTGACGCCCCTGCTCGACCGTGCAATAATCATACACGCAAATGCACATGATCAAGCCTAAGGACTCACAGGAAGATATCACAACACAACTCTAAACACAAAATAAAATAATACAAGCTTAATATTACAAGCCAGGGGCCTCGAGGGCTCGAATACATAAGCTCGAGTCATACAGGCATCAACGGAAGCAAAAGTATCTTAGTACAGACACAAAGTTAAACAAGTTGCCTTAAGAAGGCCAGCACAAACAGCGACACTGATCGAAAAGGCGAAGGCCTCCTGCCTAGGGCTTCCGAACTACTCCTGGTCGGCGGACTCAATGTAGTAGTAGATGCCTCCGGGGATCTCCTGCTCCTAGACTCCGTCGTCTGATCGCAGCAACCGGGTATAGGAAAATGAGATAGCAAAGCAACCGTGAGTACTCATCCAAAGTACTCGCAAGACTGACATCAGAACTATACTAATTATGCATCGGTATCAAAGGAATGGGGCTATATCTTTGGACTAAACTGCAGAAATGCCAGAACAGAGGGGGAAAAGCCTAGCCTATCGAAGACTAGCATCTTGAAGCAATCTTGCAGCATCAGAAGAGAGTAGAGTATAGCAACACATAATAGCAATTATATTTTAGTAATGCCCTGAGATCCTTCCTCGACTACCCTGCAAGAAAGTGATCCCAAGAGCAGTAGTAACAGTTATCATTGTAACAATATCCATTTGTAGTTGTAGCAGATCAGGATACAACTCCGAGCGTCCTGTTACCGTGGACACGGCTATTCGAATAGATCACTTCCCTGCAGGGGTGCACTACTGTTACCCAACACGCTCGATTAACACTGGCCGGACACACTTTTCTGAGTCATGCCCGGCCTCGGATGATCGACACGATGTAGTCCTACCTAGGCTCAACAGAGAGGTCCCCGCCGGTCTACATCCTAAGCGCTCAGGGGTCTTGGGCCATCGCCCTGTGCACTTCGGGTCGTTGTGCGCAAGGTGGATCCAGGCACCACCTCTGGGGCGCCGATCCGACCCGGCCACAATGCTGAACTGGACGTCTGACAGAGTTTTCGGCTAATACATACGGCGCCGAGGGTCCCATAACCATTATCCCACGTGGTGGTAGTGCGTATAGGCCAGTGGCCAACTCAGATCAAATACCCAAATCCGTTAGGCGTGTTTAGTAACTCGCGAAGACGAACAGGATTCCTGTCGCTCCGACTTGGTAATACACGGCTCGCGGCTGCTCTTGGAGCCGACCCGTCTTTAATATCATTCTCTCGCAGGCACTCTTGGAGCCGGCCCGACTTTACAGTTTTAAGTATTGCAATATGTAATCATCACCCAGAGTGATCACGGCCCGATAATAAGCATGGCAAACGGACAAGGGTGAAGGGCCACAGATGGATCAACAGCATAGCTAACTAAGCATCATGGGATAGCAGGTAGGTATCAACAGTAGGCGACGAAATCAGGCTATGCATCAGAATAGGAGCTATCGGAATATCAACAGAAGCAATTCTAATGCAAGCATAAGAGAGGAAGAGTGGGCGGTATCTAGATGATCAAGGAGGTTTTGCTTGCCTGGAAGCTCTGCTGAAAGGGGAAGAAGGGTCGTCGGTGACGTAGTAGTCCTCGGGGGCAACGTCGGTCTCGGGGTCTATCAGGAGAGAAGGAGGGGGAAGAAACAATAAATACACGGCAAACAGTGCAATAGGGATGCATGACATGGCAATATGTAGTGCTAGGCATTTTGGTCGGAGCGGGAAATTATCCGGGAGTGTTCTCCCAGCTCCGGGTGATTATCGGTACACTGAACCAGAGGGGACGGTTCCATGTTCAGTAGGTTAGAGGGGTGTGGCAGGTATGTGGATAGGATATTCGGATTCTTCATATTTTTCTGATCATTTTTCATATATAAATTATTTTCATCCGAGTTATGGTTTATTTTATATGATTTTTCAAAGTTTTAAACATTTTCTGGATTTATTTTAATTATTAAATTAGAATTATTCGAAACAGTAATTGGTGACATCAGCATGACGTCAGAGTGACGTTAGCGGTCAACAGTGGACTTTGACTGGTCAAACCTTACTGACCAGTGGGTCCCACCTATCATACTCAGTAGGTTAAACAGAGGCTTAACTAAACTAAACATATATTATTTAGCAGTGGGCCCCAGTTGTCAGCATCTAATTAATTAATTAAATTAAGTTAATTTAGAAAACAGTTTAATTAGTCTAATTAACAGACAGGGCCCACCTGTCAGTGACAGTTAGCAGTTAACCGAATTAAACTAATCTAATTGGATAATTAGTGGGTGTGGGGCCAGATGTCAGTGAGTGTTAGTGGTGGATTAGGGGCTAATCTACTGGCTAATCAGGGGGGGGGCCACTGGCAGGCCCACGTGGCGGTGGCGCGCCGGCGTTTAGCCGCCGGTGGCCGCGGCGCGGGATTGGCCTCCCGGCCACCATTTGGCGCGGGGAAGGGCTCGCTCGAATGCGGAGGACGAGCCGCGTCGATCTGGAGCAGCGGCGGTAGCTAGGGGAGCCGGAGTTGACGCCGGCGACAAGTGGAGGCGGCGGCGGAGCTACGGCCATGGCGGGGAGCGAGCAGGAGCTCGAGTCCGAGCTCAAGGGGGAGGCAGTGGGGAGGCGCGGCTCACAGCGGAGGTCGGCAGGGTGGTCAGTGGGCTCGGGGGAGCGGTGGAGGCGGCGAATCGGCGATGGCGACCGGCGATGCAGAGAGACGAGGTCGAGCTCGATGGCGACGCTCAGACGATGTGCTGCTCGAGACGATGCGCGGGGATGAAGTAGCCGACGTAGGCGGTCCTCCTGGACATGTCGAGACGGCGCGGGGTGGCTCCTAGCCGCGCAGACGACGGCAAGCTGGCGGCGGTGGCGCTCGGATGCGGGTGGTGGCGATGCAGAGACGTGCGGGAAGGGAGGAAGGGGATTAGGGTTCAGTTCGGGGGCAGAGGGGGGGGTCCATATGCCCCGCCTGGAGCTCCTGTAGCGGCCGCTGTCGACCATCGCAGGGGGGGGGGCAGGGCGTGCGCGCGCCCTGAGGGTGACACGGCGAGGGGAGTGAGCAGGAGGTTGGGGATAACCTCCTGGTGGGCTGGGCCGCACTGTTTCTACTTAAGGCCCAGCGCCACAGTAGTTCTTAGGCCTCCTCTTTTTCCTTTTTCTGTTTTCTTTCTTTCCTTCTGTTTTGGCTTTTCTTTTCACATCATTTGACTTTTGTAAAATGTGTAGCTGGTCTCAATAATTAGTATGCAATATTCTTTACTGCCACAAAAAGTTTGAGGGAATTATAATTTCATTTGAATTTTGTTTAAATGAAAAAGGAATTAAATGAGCTGAATTGGCACTGTTTCATGATGTTAGAGTCATTTAAATAATTTAATTAATGTTGATTTTATTTTTATAAATGCTTTGGGAATATTTGCAATATTATGAACATTTTAGTTTCCAAATTGGAACAACTTTTATTTTCAATTTATATTTGAATTTCAATTTGAGTTGGAATTTGAAATGAGATATGATTCAAATGATGATCAAGCACTGTTAATCATGGTGACTTGACATTATCAAAAAGGGTGATCACTGTAGCATATTACAAGGGGGTGTTACACGGGCCTCTGAAGTGCCGGGGTCTTCGGGGTGGTTGCTTCGACGAGCTAACCAACTATCCTCGCCCGCGCAGAAGCGGGTCATTAGGGAGGTGAGGGCCGACATTGTTCTCGGCTTATCCTGGCCGAGCTGGCGAGCGAGCCACTCATCCCGAATACTATGCTTGAATGCGGCGATTGCTTCGGCATCCGGACAGTCGATGATCTGGTTCTTCTTAGTCAGGAACCGGTTCCAGAATTGCCGAGCTGACTCCCCGAGCTGCTGATGACATGGCTCAGGTCGTCGGCGTCCGGCGGCCGAACATAGGTGCCTTGAAAGTTGGCTCGGAATGCATCCTCGAGCTCTTCCCAGCTCCCGATGGAGTTTTCGGGTAGGCTGTTCAACCAGTGCCTTGCTGGTCCTTTGAGTTTCAACGGTAGATATTTAATGGCGTGGAGGTCATCTCCTCGGGCCATATGAATGTGGAGGAGAAAATCTTCGATCCACACGGCTGGGCCAGTTGTCCCATCGTACTGTTCTATGTTCACGGGTTTAAACCCTTCGGGGAACTGATGCTGCATCACCTCGTCTGTAAAGCACATGGGGTGAGCGGCGCCCCTGACCCGGGCCACGTCGTGCCGGAGATCAGTTGTCATCCGGGTACGGTGCTGCTCCCGAGCTCTGTCGTTTCTATCGCGCCAGGCATGGTATCCGTCCCGTCCAGTGAGTGTGTGTCCATAGATGGATCTTGACTGTATCCCTCTGGCGTTTAGATCGTGGCGCAGATCATATGGGTCATCCGGTTGAACCGGGTCCTTGCCCGCCCGGCAAAATTCCCCGCGGTCGGCCTCAAGTCCGATCTGCTCATGGGCCGAGGACGGGCCATCCGCGATACTTATCTTCTGGATTCGATCCAACATCTCGCTTAAAAGCGAGAGGTCCACTGGATCCGTCCTTGGGCATGCTTCGGAGTCGAATTCCGGTGTGCCGGCGTCGGGAGTATGTTCGGCCAAGGGCAATCCTTGGTTCTCTGGCCCTGGGTTCGGATCTGAGCTTGAGGCCAGATCCACACTGAGGGTCGGCCCGGAAACGGGGCCGAGGAGAAGATCCGAAGTCAAGGCCTCGGGATTACTAGGCTCCTCGGATAAAGCTGAGAACCCAGTAAAGGTCAGATCGCCCCGAGAGTCGGCGACGTACTCTAGGTTGCCGAACCTGATCTCCTGATTAGGGGCGAAGCTGTCGACCTGGTCGAGGTGACCGGTCGGGTCGGCGTGCAGCACGACGCTGCCGAACGCGAAGAGCTGGCCGGGGACGAAGATGTCCCCGCTGCGGATGCCATCGTTGATGACTAGACGGACCATTGATCCTTGACAATCCAACAACGGAGCTCTCAATGAAAGCACCAATGTCGGTACCAAAACCGGCAGATCTCGGGTAGGTGGTCCGAACTGTGGATCTTGGAGTCAATGAGTAACAGGAACGTAGAGACAACGATTTACCCAGGTTCGGGCCCTCTCGAAGAGGTAAAACCCTACGTCCTGCTAGATTGTATTGATGTGATTGTATGAAGGTTACAGAGTTGATCTACCTCGAGATCGGATGGACTAAACCCTAGGTGGGTTTGATGATGGTTCTGCTCCTCTACGGACTAAACCCTCTGGTTTATATAGACACCAGAGGGACCTAGGGTTACATATGGTCGGTTGCCATCAGGGGATAAACATGCCGGATACACTAAATATTTCTTGGAGGAGACGCCAAGTCTTCGGAGGTTTCCTTCTGGTTCACGGGGTCGCCCGCAATCCGACCTTCCTTTGATGAGTAAAGAGCGGTCCACTAGTCTGGCCTACGAGAGATAGGCCGGCAACCCGAGTACCCCCTAGTCCGGGACACCCTCATGTAGGTCTATTGGTCAGGGTGATTTGTAGTTTGGTGTCTACTCTGCTGATGTTTCTGCCGAGCCAAGCCCCTCTTTAAAACCCTATTGCCCTCCTCTCTCAATTTCCCTCGCCTCACTCGCTATCCGTCGCCAGGCTGCCCGCACAGAAGCTCGGACCATCGCCTCCACCGCACCTCTCTGGTGAGAAATTCTGCCGCCTCCGGTGAGCCTTCCGCCCTTGCATCTCTTTCTTTGCTTATTTGATTTCTTGCTTGCCATTGGGCGTAGTTAATTTTTACTTTTCTTTTTTGGTAGACCCAACTATTGATGGACGTGTTGATCGTGTGGGAGGAGACCTTTCTGAAAGTTCTAGGTCTGTTGTTTAGACTTGCTAGAAAAAAAGGGCAATGTATACTTTCCATCTTGCAAGATATAGCAATCATGATGACAATAAATGTATCCTTTTGTAATTGTTTTTTGTGCATAGCTTGCTTTTTCATGACTACTTAGTTATGACGACAAGCTTACACACATGAAACCCTTTTTCCATCACATGAGCTAAAAATATATTATACACATGTACTGTATCAACAGGGCGCTCAACGGGGCGCGGCGTGCCGCAGCGCGGGTATGGCTAGTAGTAGTACCAAGGACTACAAGCTAGCTACATCGGTTACAAGCTTGAGTACAACCCGGATATTATATATGTACAGGACACGATCGCTGGTTTTAATTCCAACGGGAGACTCGATCATTACTGGAACGACTCGATGGAGATAGAAGCTATCAGAAGCTTGTGCTCTTGGCTTAACGCAATGGCCTGAGGGTGTGCAGGAACACAACTCAGAGACATTGACCCATTAACATGTCGCGGTCTAATTTATCACCCGTAAAATTAATCTGTGCAAATTTATATGCTACAGCAGAGGCTGAATGGGTTCGTCATTGCTCCACTCATCATATTATTATTATTAATCATATAGTAATTTCTTTTGTTTATTTATTCAACCACGACAAAACATATCACATCATCTCTGAGTTTGCATGTAAATAATCTGGTCACATACTACATTAGGGGTAAAACAGTCTTTTTAGTTCAGACTTAACACCGTTAGGGCCAAAACTGACGGAAGTGTCAAATAGGGAACAAAATGAAGTTTGAGTGTCAAAAAGGGTAGAAGGCAAAATTTTGGGCCAAAAAGGGCAGCAAATTTTAAGAAATGGCCAAATAAAGAATTCTCTCTTTACCATGTGTGTTGAGATATAGATAGGATTTGCGGAGCAGACCCTGAACTTATCTGTGTGAAGAAACAAGGGCCAGAATCTTGTGCAACAAAGCGTATAATAATCTGCAAAGAAGTTTGCACGGTACAAAGAAGCTTGCACAACGAGAAAAGTAACTGACTCAGGAAACAAGAGATTACGGAAACCGATCGATCGCTCACTAGGAAAGCGTAGCGTTAGCATAACCAATGCCGTGCATGAAGGAACAAGGGCAAGTGAAAGCTTTCCCACGTAAACCGTGACAAGGGTACCTTTCTAAGGCAAAAGGGAAGAAGATGAAGAATCCATAACTTGAGTTGTCTAAAAAAAAATACTCCCTCCCTCAAAAAGAAAATCCCTCAAATTACCTAAAAAAAAATCCCTCAAAGGCACGTGCCATTTTCTTGACAGCTGCTTTGCTTCCCGTCGCGTCCCTTCACACGCCCAATAATTTGTTTGAGTAGTAGTATGCCGTTTGCATGGACGGCTGCTATTTTCCATCACAAGAAAGAAATAAAGATTGATAATTTGACGGTTCATAGCGGTCCTCAGTCGGAACTGTCCACTAGTAGATAGACAATGCTTTGTCGCAGTTCGAAGGGCACCACACCACACGGACCCGTGAGCCCGTCCGCCCGTGTTACTGTACGGGACACGGCAAGGATTTTTCTACTCGTGGAAAGGAGAATTATTAGACTGCAGAGATTCCTTGAGCACAACTGCTAAAATCTCCATCGAAACAAAACAGCCTCCCGTTTATTTTCGGTAATATTACTGTGCTGACGTTATCTCGAAGATCATGGCAAAACAAACAATTTTTGTAGTCGCAAGGATGGCAAATTCCTTGAACAAGCACAACAAATCCTAGAAAAAAGAACTGACTGATTCGCCATCCTCACTAGCAAAATTTGCACCCGCTGACAGCACAAGTTGCCATGTCCCCCAGCGAACGTTCGCTGGTTAATCTGGTCCTCTCTTCTCCTTTTTTCTATCCTCCCAAACAGTTTAACTAGTTTTTTTTTAATTGTTTGGATTGCTTTGATTCATGTGCATCGCTACAGTTTACAGTAGCATCATATTTAGAGGGAGAGTTGTTCTTAGTTTACGTATATTGACCCGCCACCGCTACCGTAAAGGAGGTCTTCTTCCTACATCAAACGTCTGATGTTACTTACCATGCACCTAGTGCCAAACCATAGATCTACTTACTGCAGGCGCCATGGTTCTACCACCATCCCGAGGGGTTAAACTCCAGCTTAAACCGTACTATTAGTACGTAGTTATGGACTTCCGCTGCCGGTGTGGTGTCAGTCATGCCATTCAGTCAGATCCACATCCCACTCCCAGGGAGGAGGTGCTGGCGATGGGGATCCTGCGCTGTATCGCGTTGAGGCCCTCGTAGAACTCCAACTCGTCCGTCAGGCTCCTCTGCTTCCGTTGCCAATCGCGGAGTTCACTCCTCAACCTGTCCGCCTGTTAAGTGGCGATTGAGCACGTCAGCCTTTTGGAATCTATAAGAGATCAGGTGCCTCCATTTTCGACATTCAAAACACCAGAGCCATCTACTAGGTAATTTACTTTTTTTACTTCTAGATACTATTCCTCTGTAAGGAAATATAACACGTTTTAGAGACGTCTTATATTTGTTTACAGAGGGAGTACATTTTACATCCCCGCAAAAAATATGAAAAACTGCATTTTACCAGCAACTTACCTTGCTTCGGAGATTCTGCCCAGCCGCCTCGAGCTCGGAACACCTTCACGACATTTTTTTGGTAACAATCATTACACATGGTTTACAAACAATGAACAAAACATATAACAAACTATTTTACCTTGTGAATCTAAAAGAAAGTGCATGGACCCAGCAAAAAGCAAATTGCAGGGATGACATATTTGTTTTAATTTTTACCATCTCTGTGATACAGACTACGTACTAAAAAAAGTGCCTCTACAGTCCACAACCCACGTCCAGTAAATCAAACAATCAGCCCTTAACTACACTTTATCGTGCGGATCATTGCTGAAACTAAACAGAGCAAACTACGAAGTATGTGAATATGAATATACAGCATCCTAGAAAGAAAAGCGCAGGTCTATCAAGAAAGAAAAATGAATCCAGATTTACAAGCTTTAGCTGACCCAGTGTATAACAATGAACTGTACTTTTGGTCCCTATAATGTGCTATCAAGCTCAGTTTAGTTATCTACGTCCAAGTCGTACATTTTAGACATATATTCTTGTCACTGTTATTATACGGATGAATGAAAGATGAGATGACGCAACCATAGGTTAGCTACATATGAGATAACATACTATTATAGAGCACTAATATCCAACACTACTAAGCCATAATCAACAAAGGATCAGATCCTTTTGCATCAAATATCAACTTTTTGTGCCAATTGACCAGAGTAATCACTTCTGTGTGTGGTCACTCAATGTTCTAAACAGCCATCGAACAAAAGGATCAACTAAGAAGCAATGCTAAAACTTAATAGTAGACATTAAGCATGCGTGTTTGATTATACCCCACTTTACCGAACTATGCCTACGGCTTAGCAATTTATGCCGTTATTTGGTTTGTCTACCAAGTTCGCCTTGCCCTATCGAACTTATCCATGCCTTAAGGAATCTCGCAAATAGTCCGGTCAAATCATGGGTGAGTAAATCCAGTCAATTTTTCATTCCCAAGCGTCCCACCCACGTTGTTTCCCAATGACAAATAACAAGTGTCTGTCACGTTACCTTTCCAAATCATGCTTACTCTTGTGATTATGTTACTTAATGATGAAAATTGGTTTCACGTCTCATACTTAGAGAGTTATAGATTAATTCGTATGATAAACCGGCTAATGATACCAAACCGTTTGCTTAACTTGTTTATATACAGGTGTAAAATTAAATATGTAAATAATGGTGATTGTTGTTTCAAATGTGGTATATGTAACCCATAGAATTGAAAGTGGAATAAAAAAAGCTAAAAACATGCTAAGAAAGATTTCATTACTCACTCGGCCTTTAGCATCATGTTCTGACAAATTAAGACTCTGCTCCTTTCCTCTCCTATCTACAAAAAATGCAATAAAAAAGTTAAAACTATTGATTACCATAAAAGTACTCCTAACAGATTTCTAACCTCAACAACATTGACACTTCCAAGGTGGTAGGCATCGCCATTCGTGTTGTGCCTTTTTTGGGCCCTCGTTTCAATCATCGAGCCAGAGTTTCTTCTTTTGCACGGTTCTGCTTGCAGTACACTAATCAGAAAAATATCAAGGGGATTCATCGAAGGGGGTGAAAGATATCTGAAACCAACCAGTTTGCTGGGGTGTGCTTGGCATATATAATGAAGTCCTCATATTTCTCCTTGCTAAAGAACATGCACCATAGTCCATTTGATCCCTCAAGGCACCAACGTGCAAAGGATTTAATGAGTTACCTCCATTGAAACGGGAGTTCAACACTCCAGATGCCTTGGCTCTTGAGTTCCTGGCATAAGCTGCTTGGGCTACTGAGCTATCATTGGTAGCAGCAATAGATGCATAATATGCTGGAGTACGAGATTTTGTGACTGGCCGGTAGCCAATCAAATGAGCATGGTGCTTCCTGCCACAAATAGATGGTGGTTATGGTAGTCATCTTTTTTCCAAGAAAATAACAGTACATATATAAGAATGATAGGAAGATATCAGAGCATGCATGCAGTAAAAGAACAGGGAAGTGTGCATCTGGCTGGAAGGAGAATGTAATGTAAATATATCTGTAAATGACCAAAGGCTGGGAATACAGCTGTAAGCACTTTCAGACCCATATATGACATATTGAACTTACCAATACTCCATTGTCATGTCTTTTAATCTTGTCTCAAGTCTCTGAAAAAGTTCCGTCTTCTCAAAATCTTGCTTATCATGTGTAGGTCGTATAAAGTTCGCCTCCAAAACCCCTAGGAAATAATGTTTTTATTCAACACTAAAAATACTCTGGTACTGAAATTATAGCGAAACCCAGCAACAAACTAAAAACTGCAATAGGAATTCATACCAGCAATGCCTCTGCCTCGACCTCTCTCAGAGCCCGCAGCCCAAAATGGCTGAACAAAGAAACTAATAGATTAAAATAATATGATATGCTAGTATTTAGCATGCTGCAAAGCATAAGTTAGAAAAGGTGGCTGAACTACCACGGTGAATAACATTTTTGAATTTGTAATATCAATTCAGAATATCCATTTGGAAGGAAATTTTGGTAACGAGGAAACACATTATAACAAAGATGATGAATCACCTTAGATAAAAGAGGGATCATCTAAACACCCTATATGGTTTAAACGAACATCTATAAAACCTGCCTGAAAGGAAAGTCCCGCAATGAGGATCCTTTAAGGTGTACCCTCATTGTAATCAGCCCCTCTAGTAAGTTCTCAACTAATCTGTATTGGACATTAATATCGTCCATATAGTAACTAATCTGGAGTCTGTGCTTTTGTAATGCTTCTACTTAGCAATTGCATTATTATTATACAAATTTCTTGTTTCCTGAAACAACTTACAAGAACAAATACTGTGCAACATATGACAAATTTAAAAGCAGTAGTGCATGTGGATGAACTTATTTTACCAGAATAAGACGGTTCCTATGGTAGACATTAAATCCATAGATATCCAGGTGTGGAGCACCTTTTAAGAAGCCAATTGAAGTAATGACATCAACCTGATTCAAAACAGATACATTAGGTGCACTACATACTTTTCAATCATCCAAAATAATTGTACTTAGATGGGTGCAATCTATATTTCAAACAAAGTTCCCTGAGCATTGTGCAATAACCTAGAATGACCAATGAAATGCTCACTGCTTAAAAAGAATGATGTTGCAGTTACTCATGTGCTTAAATGTCGTTTTAGAATGCATGCAGTCACCATTTACAACTTTGGCCACCAGTGTAACCAAAATATTTGGATTTTTGTATGCAAATGTTTCTGAAAGAACTTGTGAAGTGCAAGTGTTATTACCACACTTGTCATAAAATATTTTTCGTCACATCATATTTGATAGGTTTTATTAACAATGTAATAGAATAAGTCATGGTCAAAAATGCATACTGGAGATCATATCAATGCCCAATACAAGTACTCCCTCGGTCCCTCCGTTCACTATTATAAGATGTTTTGGATATTTCAATATGGACTACATACGGACTGAAATGAGTGAACAAACACACTAAAATGCGTCTATATACATCCGATTCAGAAAAAAGTTAGAACATCTTATAATAGTGAACGCAGGGAGTACAAAATAGTACAGCTGGTAGTTAAGTTGCTCAGCAAAACTACCATTTTACTATTAGAAAAGATGTGCATAATGTTAGTAGATGTACAGCTGAGATCAGTTCTAAACTAAGTTTTCTAGAACAAACTAACCTGTACGCTTGTTCCAACTTGTGGTCGATATTTGATACATTCACGGTATATGAGGTCCTTTATAATATGATGAGGTTCAACAGTTCGTCCACACAAGATGACTTTAAAGTGTTGTGGTAGACGAAGGTATAGTATAGATGCATAAACCTGGTCATGTTTAAGCTAGTCAGTCATTCCAAAAAAACAGATGTAAGTCTCGGATATATATTTTGTGTTTGGAACTTACACGAAGTGAATATCGAAAGCGATTTGCAATATGCATATGATTCAACCTTTTCACTTTCGCGCGTTCTTCTGGTATCTTAGGCGCTCCTGACATCATAATATCCTGCACCACCATGTGACAAAGTTGTCCTTTAGTGAAAATTTGTACAAATGACTAAGAGAAAGGTAAAGCAAGCAGCACTGTGAAAGTGTGAATGAATTACAACTATAATTCATTTCTATACTGCATGAGAACAGTATATAGGATTACTGGTGGTGATTGTAGTCACAAGGGGTTCAGTGATCAACATCAGTGGTTTGACATTTACTGACCTAATTTCTTCGATGATTGTTAGCCCGGCAGGGGCAATCAGGTGATACAAGTAAAAAAGTAAATATTTTATATATCTTCCAACAACAAAAAGGTAAAAGAATTATATTCTTAAAGCAAATACTACAGCTTCCATGTCTATAAGATTAGAATATATTCAGCTTTTCCATCAAATATTTTTCAAGTGTTGCATGAACTAAGTAATGTTTATCCTTAGTTTTGAAGTACATCATAAAAACAAGGAATACTGAAATTTGAAATCTACGGAGTAGAGTCGCTGAGAGAAACTAATCTCACCTCATCATCAGTTGTAAAGTCAAGCTCCATTTCATCCGCATCATTGAGCCACAAGTTGAATACAACAATTTTTGTGCCATGGCATCCCATGTCCTCAAACTGTCAGCATGTGGACCAGAGTAAGTAGGAAGTAATCTTGTACAAACAAACCATTCCAGATATACAGAAGAAAAAACCTGTATAGCTATTGCATTTCAAAACGAAATCTAGATATTCACCATGAAAATATTGCTTTTAGGGTATAACACTACTAAGCAACCATAGAAGTAACCAGTTACTATCTGAGCGCACCGACATACAATCAATTGGTTTTGGACAAATATTTTCAGGAGGAAGTCATGTCAGAATTCCAAAAAATGATTCACTGGATAGTTAGAGAGATTAGTAACTTACTTGATTCAATAAATCATCTTCTGTAGAAAATTGAGACCACCTCAGAAGAGTGGACAAATTGGAAGAAAAATGTTTTCCACCACGGTCCATTATCCTCTTGAAATTGCGAGATGAAGGATCAAATTCATAGTCAACCTATAAGAAAAATAGCATTAGTTGTTTAGTAGGAAATAGCACGGTATCAAGGGTCTGTGTCAGTTAAAATCCTACATCCACAATTCCACATGCTAATTAATCTTCAGAAGACATTATTACCAACTAGAAGCTATTATATTGGATTCAGTTTACTCTTGTCCAAATACTAAACAAAAACATGGTGATGTGGCTGTAGATGGTACATTAATAATGTCATAAGTTAACAAGTTTAATAAACTGACCACTGGCACTAATATGTCATCGCAGCCGGTTCCTTTGAGGAATGTGTAAGAGAGCAGCCCAACACTTCGTGTCAATCTGCTGCCATATCAATGATTAAACTAAAAGGTTACCACAATATAGTAGATAAGTTTGGATAGCGAGTTAGCAGGACATCAGCAAAGATGCTCAACACAATGACATCATAAGTTATATGCTAAAAGTCCTACGTAGAGCATGCTTGGTTGGTAGCCAAATTGGCAACTCCAAGACTTGCCAATTTTTGAGAGATTTGCAAAGCAAGACGGTAGCTAACCAAAATTTTGGCCAACCAGTTTTTGGTAACCATCCAATCATGCTCCTTTATATCTGTTATCTATATCTTCTATCTATCTATTATCTATTATATCTATAGTGTAAGAATAACTTTGAATAACAGCCGTTGGATGAAGCCGATCCGGCAGTAGAGAGGTGGCAAATCCGAGTGTTGCTGACCATTGGATCTTCTCTTTATTACAACAGATTCTGCTACATGTACTATCTAGAAGATCCTATGGTTGGGTTAAGCCCTATGGACATTTTGCACAAAACTTAAAACACACTTCTACTTCGTTCTAGACTTTCTTTGTTCAAGGCTATGGATGTACCTTCATAAATCATATTTATCTTTGCAGAAAGAGTAGCTATTGTTGTTATTTCCTATGAAAAATTGCAATATGAGATACCCAAAAAGATGCCTAGACAAAAGCACTCGATATATTTTACCCGAGTTTTGCATCTTATAATTTATGCATATGCCTCAAAATTTTCATTTGCCCACTATAATGCATGCCGATCTTTGACTGTAATTTGATTATCTGAGCTCTCACGTGTAATGCACATATAACTTGGTAGTACATTTTAGGATGGGAGGTTTAACAGAAAAACAAAGTATAATCAATTTGTTCCATATTGCATTTTATCATGATAATTTAGAGTGTCGAATCAAAGTTCCCATATTTGCTAATGTCAGAAAGTGTATAGGAAAGATGCTGCATTGCTAAAGTAGGACAAACCTATTAGCTTTTCTGCAGCTGAATATGATAGCATCTGCCCCAAGCCTCATTGCGCTGGTTTTGAAGCCATTTCCATCTGTAAATGCAACCACAAGTCAGTGACTATTTAGCAATGGAATAATCAACATTTTTAAGCGAGTTCACAAAAACTATTACATTGTCCAATTGATGAATTCGTGCATTTATTGGAGAATCCGAAGCTCAAACAATGTCGAAGATACTCAGGACTCATACCGCCTCCATCATCTTGAAAATAGGATTCAAGAAATGAGCTACAGAAAATACTATATAAACATAATATAGCCAGTGCAATTTGATAGTACATATCTATCTGTATGCTACCTTGTATCATTAACGAATACTCTCCAACAGGAGAATATTTCATTTTATCTATTTTCACATAGGTTGCCCCATTCTGCACCTACTCCACGTTCCGATGCAAAACAGAATAATCAAGAAACAAAATAAAGCATGAGAATCACAGATAATGGTGATACTATTTAGTGTTCATATATTTGAAACAGAAACCTCATCAACAGCGTTGTCGAGCAGTTCTGCAATAGCTGTAGAAAAAGAGTTAAGCATACGTCAATCCAGAGTCCAGATTTCACTAGATAGGGGCATAGACATACAAAAGCAGAAGTGAGTGCCAGCTTTACAGATATCACTACGACGTACCACCAAATACCCACTTGTGTGACGTAGCATTCGAGTGAAGAAACTTGGGATTAATCCTTAAGCAGTTCTGGCCATCTAATCAAATTGCAAAATTAAATGGTAAGAAGTAAGAACAAATAGAAAATGGAGATGATGTGCATGCAGATGGGGCCATATTGAACCTGCCAGTGCAGGTTTTCCTCTATTTTTTATGTTAATACAACAGAGAAAGAGGCTGGGGAAAACACTTTAAACAGAAGACCCTTAATTCATTCATGCATAATGAACTCTGGATACAACCTCCCAAATTTAGGGATGCCTTATCACCTTATGTAATAGACTATTTAATAGATGGAAACATCTCTCTATTTTGTGGAATATATTCAACGAAAATAAACCCAACTATAACAATGAAATAAACCAACTAAAGATTGAAGTAAACAACTTGATAGCCAAGGTAAACCATGAAGGACTCTTACATCAGTGGCAGTGTAGGTTGGATGCAGCTCTGCCATATATACAAAAATACAGCAAAATAATAATAATCTAACTAGTCGATACTCTGAGACATGTAATAGAGTAAGGATTATAATTAACTGAACTTTTTTACTTAATGTGAACACAATTCTCAGTTCCATGTAACAGGGAACTGCGTGTGAGCAAGTTTCAGTCCACCAATGGGAGAGCGGAGTGGACAAGCAGGGGAATCCGCCCAACCTGCCATGATGGACACTCTAAATGGGACAGGCAATGTTTATTGGTGGGACTGTTAAATAGAGTCCTAGGCTTGGAAGAGAATAAGAACATACTGTTGATGGAAGCTCGGGAAGCAACCTTGTACTCCCCAGCCTTCCAGAATTGCCGGGGAAAAGGCGCCGCAGTTGCGATGGGAGGGGAATCTAGCAATGCATCTCTCTTGTGACTCTGTTGCGCTGTCCTTAGTGAGGATGTGGTAGCACCTTGTTCTGTCATTGACAAGGATGATGCAGCAGCTTGTCGTGTCATTGACGAGCATTCAGCAGCTTTGTCTTCATGGTTATACTGCATAGCCTCTTCAGCAAAATCACCTGCTGTTACACCTTCTGTAAACGATGATGGGGCACCTTCGACTGCATTTCCAGACTGCATAGCCTCTTCTGCGCAATCAACTGCTGCGACAAAATCCTGCTTTCCAGACTGCATAGCCTCTTCACTACAATCGCCTGCCACGACACCTTGTCCAGTAGACGATAATGGGCCAGCTTCAGCTGCATTCTCAGACTGCATGGCCTCTTCTGCGCAATCAACTGCTGCAACAAAATCCTGATTTCCACACTGCATAGCTTCTTCACTGCAATAACCTGCCACAACACCTTGTTCTGTTAACGATGATGGGCCAGCTTCAGCTGCATTTTCAGACTGCATGGCCTCTTCTGCGCAATCAACTGCTGCAGAAAAATCCTGATTTCCAGGCTGCATAGCTTCTTCACTACAATCGCCTGCCGCAACACCTTGCTCTGTAAACGACGATGGGCCAGCTTCAGCTGCATTTTCAGACTGCATGGCCTCTTCTGCGCAATCAACTGCTGCAGCAAAATCCTGATTTCCAGGCTGCATAGCCTCTTCACCGCAATCGCCTGACGCAGCACCTTGTTCTGTAAACAATGATGGGCCAGCTTCATCTGCATTTTCAGAATGCATGGCCTCTTCTGCGCAATCAACTGCTGCAGCAAAATCCTGATTTCCAGACTGCATAGCCTCTTGCGCAACATCACCTGTTACAAGAAACTCTTCCACACCATTAGCAGCAGCAAGAAACTCTTGTCTTGGTACCACTGTCTGAGCTGCCTCGCCTTGTCCATGAGGTGCAACAAACTGTTGTCTATGTGATGTTGTTGCCCACTGAGCAGCATTCCTATCCTCTTCAACGTCAGCTTCTTCTGTGGTTAAATCAACAATTTCTACTTCCAACTGAGCTGTCCCATGTACATGAGCATCCAGTTCTTCTTTCACTATTGTGGGAGGAAATTCTTCTTTGACTTTTGTTGGAGGAAATTCTTCTTTGACTTTTTCTGGAGGAAGTTTTTCTTTGACCGTGACCTCCTCGTCATCAGACAACTCAATCCAGTCCAACAATGCCATTGCTTAACCTGAAGCAACTAGATTGAGTGAGTAATAAGCATGCCAAACGAAGGACAAACACACAATCAATTTCATCAAACAATTAAATGTAATAAATGGTCATGAAAACAAAGGGCACGCAACATTTCCAATGGTAACTCTATTCTATTACCCTTTTGGTAACAAAAAAACATTGAGTTAGTGGTGATTGGAGCTTCACCTTGCCGGATGTTATGTGGATTGATCTGTGAAATGTGAGTACATGTGAATCGGCTATACAATTATCAACTTTCCACAGATTTTACAGATTTGGAGATAATCATGTTTGCGTGATAAATACGCCGCAGGCGCTGATATTATTTGTGTTGTGTACGATGGATTTCATATGGTCTTTCGGGGCTTCAATTTTTGAAGCTGCTGCGAGTACGAAGTTATGGAAATCCGTGTGGCCAATCACAGCAAAGTCAGCTAAATGTGATCAGCGCGTAATAATTGGGACCGATCTGTACAGGTGTCAACCAATCAGGGCAAAGCTAGCTAAATGCAATCAGCGCGTAATAATCAGTCGCGCTCATGAGGAAGAAGAAGATGGAGACAGAAAAATCCATGTCAATCCCTCTCACACAGGAACAGAGGAAATCAGCGAGAGCAGAGCAGTAGAGTTCAGTAACAAAAAGGGCCACCCCCAAATCCACCAGCAAAAACAGAAGCTGAACTCCATGAAACCCTCGAGTTTGGGGAAAGCAGGAATCGGCGCCCCCGCTCGCCTAACCTTCCGGAAATGGAAAGAAAAAAATACCGGCACAAATGCTCCGCCACACAACAACAACAGCGGCAGCAATCCGGGAGAGAAGCGGCGGACTGGACGGGTTCCGATTTATCGTCAATCGCACAGGGAAAAGCGTGGGCCGATTGCTCGCGGCGCGCACAGGAAACAAAACAATCGAAAAAAGCTAGGGTTCCTCACCCCGAAAACAAATCAATGCAGGTCCGGGTCGTCGCTCCGGGCCCGCTGAGGCGTGGGGAGGGGAGGAGGAACAGCAGCGGCGAGAGGAATTCGTCGGAGGTGGCTTCAGTGGCGGAGCTATGCAAGAAAAGTTGGACGGGCCGGTAGAAAGGAAGACCAACTATTTTTATCCACATGGCCCAATTTACTCTGAATCTTACACTGTAATTGCTATATGTTGGGCGGGCCATGGCCCATTTTCCCAACACAAAGCTCCGCCAGTGGGTGGCTTGCTTGGGAAGGCGGAGGAGAGGGTTTTGTTGGGAGGGGTTAGCGGAGAAAACGTGTTGTGGCCTGTGGGCGGTGGGTGTGGACGGGGTGGAACGTTGATGAATCATTGAAGGGAGGGGGGTAAAGGTGTGAAGCGGAGTAGAAAACAAGACCGCGCCAGGAGTGTAGTAGTAAAAGCGCGAGAACTTAGCACACCTCAGTTCGTTTTTACAAAAAAAAACCCGGGGGCTCCCGCGACCGCGGAGGCGATCTGGCGGCGACGGAGTGAATGACGGCGACGGCGCCCCCGACTCCGCCGGTGGAGGATGGCGACCTTCCTGGAGAGGGCCTCGAGGGGGTCCTATTCAGCAAGCGGGAGTGGGCGGAGTTTCAGGCAAGATCGCGGCGGATTCTCCGTCAGGCAACAGATCGAAGAAGATGCATTGAGCAGGCAAGAAGAAGGGCAACGGAGTCCTGCGCCTTTATGGAAGGTGAGATCACCTCTGGCACAGTTGGGGAAGGCCTTAATTTGCTGCCTGGATCCGTAGTTCGCAAGGATCCAGCGTTTTTGAGTCGAGTCAGGGCGGAGAATGCTCCTGTGTCCGCACCAGGGGAGAGGGGAGGGCCACCTCATGTGGGTAGGATGTTCATTAGGAAGGGTAGATTAGAGAGGAATCAGTGGAATTCGGCTGCATCAACGGATCCACTCAGGGAAACTGTCGATTCTGAGTTTAAAGGAGGCAATAGAGTGATTTTTGATGGTAATCTCAAGAAACTGATGGTTATTGGTAATTACTTCGTTGGCAAGAGCTTTTATTTGGCATTAGAGGCAGAGATTTTAGGGGATTCAGAGGACTATTTCAATGGCAGTCGGGGTGGGGGGGTTTGTTCTTCACACATCTCAGCAGCACAGAGGTGTCTTCCCTTTGTTCCTCCACCGGTGAACACAAAGTTGAGTGAGAGGGCCATGGCAAACATGGGTGAGGGAAAAGAGGTCCCAGTGGAGCAGAACCAGGGACTTGGGGGGAGCCTGACGGTGGGGATGGCTTCGGCTGAGTGCGTGCGGATTCCGCCTGTTGAGACAGGGGCGGGATCTTCATCCATCCCGACTCATGCACGCTCGGGCATGGGGGTGCTGCGGCGTCCTAGAGGCGAGGCCACCCCTCTCATCATCGACATGGAGGCTGCCCGCAAGGCCGTCACCGGCCACATGGTGGTCGGCCGTCTCCTATCCCCTTTTCACGTCAATCCTCGGGTCATCATCGATGAGCTCAGGGCCACGACATGGAAGCATCAAGGAGTGGTCACCGTCCTAGAGGTGGCTAGCGACGATGGAAGATTTGTCCTCAATTTTGCCGCTGAGGGGGACCGACGATTCGTGCTTAAGGCGCAGCCCTGGCACTACAAGCGGGATGGCATCACCTTCGCCGAGTTCGACGGCAAAGGCGATCCGGCTGAGGTCGACCTTGGCATAATGGCCATTTGGGCCCAGGTACGTGATCTCCCATTCATGCTCATAACTGAGAGTATGGGTTGGACCCTTGGAGACCAACTAGGGGAGGTGCTAGAGGTGTCACACTGTAATCATGTTATTGTTGAAAAATTCCTGCGGGTGCGTGTGCAAATTCTACTCCATGAGCCTCTTAAAAGCACTGTAGAGTTTACTCCGTTGGGTAGTGTTAAGATATGCAAGTATGATGTAAAGTATGAAAAACTACCCCTGTATTGCGAGTGTTGTGGAATTGTTGGCCATACTTCAGAAAGATTTTGTAATGTTCCTAGTGAGAAAAGAGTTGCTAGTTTCCCTAGGAATCTTAGCGTAGAGGCCTACTGGAAGGGCTATGGAGCTCACAAGAGAGGTGTCATTCTTGGAAGCACTTACCGTGGTGACAAGCATCCGGGCTTTGGCATCGACAACAACAAATATGCCAAGGCCGTGGACGTCGTAAGGGTCGCCAAGGCTGTGGGTGACCTCACAGTCTCTGAGAAGGGAGCTACGGAGGGCGCTGTGGAGCACGGCACGGCAACGGCGGAGCTGCCCAAACCCCTCCCGCTCGGCCTGGAGGGACGGACTCAGGGGACTCCGGCCGCTCCAGCCGGAGCTGCGCCTGGTCAGGAGGACCGGGACCTGATGCTGGAGGCGGCTGCCAACCCGGACCAGGAGGGTCTGGGCCGAGCGGCCATGCAGGCCACCACCCAGGCTATGCCATCCCTGGTGCAGGTACCTACCGCTGCTGCCCTGGGCTACCAGGGGGAGCAGCCACCGGCGAGGCAGGCCAGGAGGGAGACCACGGCTGCTACTGGAGCTAACCAGCTGCTCTTCCAACCCGGAGTGCTGGAAGTTCTGTCGGGAGCAGTGGCTGCCAGGCTAGCAGCTGCAGGTGGTGAGACTTCCAACCACGTGCCACAGTTTATTTTCAGTGCTGGTAAGAAACAAATGCAGAACCATCGTGGAAAAAAGGTTAGGAATGAGAGTAAGAATGGGAAAACTGAGAAGTATGAGGATGCACGTAATATGGTCCTAGGTAATCTTGTGGGTACACCCCGAAAGAGTGCAAATAGAAAGAAGTTGAGGGGAAGAGAAGGCCAGGCGGTGGACAGTAACTTAAACCTTGCAAATGAATTAGGATCGGCGACACCCCTCGGGGGTGATCGCCGGGAGCAATGAAAACCATCGCTTGGAACTGTCGCGGCTTGCTCTCGGCCACGGCAGTTCGGGAGCTCCTGGATCTACAGGAGCGGGTGAGGGCGGACGTGATTTTCCTCTCGGAAACTCACCTGAATAAGGAAAAAGCTGATGATGTGCGACGTAAGTTAGGCTTCGATGAAATGCATGTACAAGAAAGCGATGGTAAATCAGGAGGGTTAGTTCTGTTTTGCAACTTTGTAAATAAAGTGGTTTTGAATTACTCCTCGCCCTCTTTTATTGATGTTGTTTCTATGAGGGGGGATGAGGTACATTGGAGATTGACGGGGTTTTACGGTTTCCCATCGTGGAACCAAAGACACCTGTCATGGACCTACTTGCGTGATCTTCATAAAATGGGTAACCATCCATGGGCTATAATAGGAGACTTCAATGAGATTTTGTATGCAAGTGAAAAAGAGGGAGGTAACCCTCGACCGAACAATATGATGCAAGCTTTCCGCGACTGCTTGGTGGAATGTGGCTTGGAGGACATGGGCTATATGGGAGAATTATACACTTGGAGAAGAGGAGAGATCAGGGAGAGACTTGACCGGGCAGTGTGCAACTCACAATGGTCTATCAAATTTCCGAAAGGTGCGTTGATTAATGAAAGCCATGTCCATTCGGATCATAGGCCAATTATACTTGACACCGAGTACCATGAGGGTGTCCAGTACAGTAGGACGACGGGAGGCCGAAAGTTTGAAGCTAAGTGGTTGAAGGAAGAAACAGTGGGAGAGATTGTAAACACAGCATGGAATCGGGCCAAACTTGCTGGTTTGGGCCCTTCTTTAGCCGATCGAACTCGTGCTGTTAAATCAGATCTTCACCAATGGGATAAGGAGGTGCTACATGGGCCAAAGAGAAGAATCAAAAAATTGAAAAGAGAATTGGAAAATCTCCGATGTGGTCTGAATAATGCTGACAATAGAGCTAGGCAAAAGGAAATCCGTGTTTTGTTGGAAAACCTGCTTGATCAGGAGGAAATCTATTGGCTCCAAAGAGGGCGCGCCAACTGGTTGCTACATGGTGATCGAAATACTAATTTTTTCCATAATGCAGCCACTGCTAGAAAGAAAAGGAATCACATTAGAAAATTGTTGGATGACACTGGAGTTTGGCGTGAAGGTACAGCTGAGCTAAACAAACACATCACTGATTACTTTGCTAAACTGTTTACTTCCGAAGTGCATGGTGCAGACCAGAATGTTATCTCTCGAGTTAAACGGTGTGTATCGCCGGAGATGAATAATACCTTGCTGGCTCCATACACTGCTGATGAGGTGCGCAAGGTGCTATTCAATATAGGTGACCTGAAAGCACCAGGTCCAGACGGGCTGCACGCTGTTTTCTATAAGCGATTTTGGCCAATGCTAGGTGATGACCTAATTGAGGAGGTTCTCTTGGCAGTTAATACATGCACTATACCGGAGGGTTGGAATGAAACTGCAATCGTGATGATCCCAAAAGTAAACACACCAGAAAAGGTAACACAATTTAGACCTATCAGCCTTTGTAATGTAGTTTACAAGGTTATTTCCAAGATGATTGCAGCCCGACTGAAAGTAATCCTTCCAGAAATTATTAGCCCAACTCAGAGTGCCTTTGTCCCTGGTAGACTCATCACAGATAATTTTCTTGCGGCATATGAGTGTTTTCATACAATTAAGAATAAAAGAACAGGAAAGGAGGGGCTATGTGCGGTCAAGCTGGATATGCACAAAGCTTATGATCGAGTTGAGTGGGCTTTCTTAGAAGGAATTATGTTGCAAATGGGATTTCATGCTAATTGGGTGAAGATGATCATGCAATGCGTGTCCACTGTTGAATATCGTGTCAGATACAACTCTGAGGAAACAGAATCCTTTTTGCCAACACGTGGTCTGAGACAAGGAGATCCACTATCTCCATATTTATTCCTGTTTTGTTCGGAAGGGTTAACTGCACTTCTGGCGCATCATGAGGAGAGGGGAGATTTACAAGGAGTTAAAGTGTGCCATGAGGCACCATCTATCTCAAATTTATTATTTGCAGATGATTCATTAATCCTCATGAAAGCAAACAATCAAAATGCTCAGGTCCTCAAAAGCATCCTCGACTCGTACTGCGCAGCATCGGGACAGTTGGTGAGTGTGGAGAAATCCAGTATATTTTTTAGCCCCAACACGGATGCGCCTGTTCGCGCTGAGATGTGCTCGACCCTCAATATCTTAACTGAGGCGTTGAATGACACATATTTGGGCCTTCCAGCAATTGTTGGCATGGACAAAACGGACTGCTTTCAGTTTCTTATTGATAGAGTGAACCAAAGAATTAATGGATGGAAAGAAAGACAGTTGTCGGCAGGAGGAAAGGAGGTTCTACTTAAATCGGTTATACAGGCCATTCCATCATATGCTATGGGCGTTTTCAAAATTCCTAAACAAACTTGTAAAGGAATAACTGACGCAATGTCGCATTACTGGTGGGGTGACAGTGATGACCAGAAAAAGATGCATTGGATGGCATGGTGGAAGTTGTGTGTGCCGAAACAACAAGGAGGTATGGGTTTCCGTGACATCCACTGTTTTAACCTTGCTTTGTTGGCTAAGCAAGCTTGGAGGCTAGTAGATAACCCAGACTCACTTTGTGCAACAATTCTAAAAGCAAAGTATTTTCCGGACAGTGATTTACTCAGTGCAAATCTAAAGAAGGGTGCCTCCTTTACTTGGCAGAGCATAATGTCAGGGGTGAATACACTCAAACATGGTTATATTTGGAGGGTGGGAGATGGTGAAAAAATCAATATCTGGTCGGATGCCTGGGTACCTGGTTCGGCGGACCGGAAAATTATCACTCCCCGAGGACAGAACATTATCTCAAAGGTTGGTGATCTCATCGACCCGGTTACTAGGCAATGGGATGAGGAGTTAGTTAATCAGACCTTTTGGCCTGTAGATGTGCACCAAGTCATGGCTATACCATTACCAGCACATGAAATGGAGGATTTTGTTGCATGGAGCCATAACAAGAGTGGAGTTTTCTCTGTCCGCTCCGCTTACCACGTCGAGTGGAATCATCAGCATGGAAGAAAACTGAGGCGAACAAATGGTGTGGAAGCTATGAGTCATAATGGAATCTGGGACAAAATCTGGAAATTGCGATGTCCTACAAAGGTGAAAGTATTCCTGTGGAGAACACTCAGAGGGACTCTTCCATGTCGGGTTAATCTAGCAAACCGCCACATCAAAGTTTCGGGACAATGCCCGGTCTGCAACCGTGGAGCAGAGGATGTGACACATCTTCTATTCCGATGTAAGAGAGCAACAGAAGTCTGGCGTCTCCTGGGGCTTGAAGATTTTATTCAGAAAGCATGTGGCGTTGATAGAATGGGTGAGTCGGTTCTTGATTTTCTGATGCAAACCCTAGTGAAAGAATTTGGGCTAATTGGCCAGGCTAATGTACATGAGTTAGTTGCTGTCACTACCTGGTACATTTGGTGGGAACGAAGGAGAGTGGTCTACGACGAGGTCACACAGAGTGCAAAAAACATGGTGTCAGCAATACAAGCCATTACAGCAAATTATGTAGCTTCTATGACGCCAAAGGCAGTAGCTAAAACAGAGGGATGGATGAAGCCGCCTGCTGATTTTGTCAAGCTCAATGTCGACGCGGCGTTCGACCAGGACCTCCTCAAAGGGGCGGCTGGAGCAGTGCTACGGGATTCTTCCGGAACTTTTATAGCTGCAGGGAATTGGCAACTCGAGCAATGTGCTGATGTTCTTTCAGCTGAAGCAATGGCTTTAAGGAGGGGTCTCTCTTTGGCACAGATGATGGGATGCAATAAACTGATGGTAAATTCAGATAATCTCGAGGTGGTGGAAACGATGAACAATGGCGGCCGCTCAATGGGAATAGCGGCAGCTATTTTTGATGATTGCTACAATCTGGCTTGCGAATTCCCTCGTACTTATTTTGATCATTGTAATAGACTAGCAAATGCAGTAGCACATGAGCTAGCTAGTATGGCTATGAGAGCTGCTCCTTCTCTGTGGGTAGATGATGCCCCGCCAGAGATTACCCCTCTCTTGTTGAATGATGTAACAGTTATCAAAAGTTAATAAAGGGAGGGATTTATTTTCAAAAAAAAAAGCGCGAGAACTTTCGTCGATGCCGCCCGCTGGTCATAAAAAATTCAACCAACTTTCTTTCCGTCCATCCCAGATTTTTGGGCTGTGTCTATGTTGTTTTCTTGAACCCGGCCGACGCTCATACGCAGTGGCGGAGGCAGAAATAAATTTCAGGTGTGGCGAAGTTTATGAAGACAAAAATCACGTATAATACAACTTTATTTCATGTTCAGCAAATACAACCCAAATCTAAAAGCTAAGTATTGTCACTCAAAATACTCCACAAGATGAAGATTATATGGATGACCAATCATCAATCTTTCTTCTTTATTAACTAGAGACAATTAATCACTTAGTTTTTCTGTTGGATTATGGATGGGCTTAGGCCCATATAAGACAATAATCTCTGGTTAATCTCTAAGTCTCATTTAGGTGCATGGCAAGTGGTGGGAAGTTTAGTATCATACTGCTAGTGGAGTGAGAGTGAGACCCCTTTATAAGGGCTGCTCTACCACATGCCATTGGGAGATTGGAAAGAGGAGTTGTACACGCGCGTTCCTCCTCCGCCGCCGCCAGGTTGCAGGAACGAGCCGAGCCTTATTTTTGTCGGTCAGGAATGGTTAATTAATCTCAAATTAATTGACGAGTTGCTACCGTAGTGCCACTGTCTAACACGTTGGACCGTGGGCTGTTCGCGGACTCGGCCGTGGGCCTGAGCCCAGGCCCATCTACCTGACGGCCTATATAAGGAGGCGCTGGCCTGCGGAGTGAACCCTAACTCAGTTCACTCACTCCCTCCTGCACAACCCTAGCCGTCATCTACTGTTCCTCTTAGTGTGCTGCTTCCGGCGATCCCATCCCGAAGACCGCGTGCACGGTTGGTTGGGAGAGCATGTGCCTCCGGAACCCTGTCGTTCGAGATCCTGCCCGGGAGAACGGCAATAAGGTTTTTGGGGAGCGTCTCGACGAGACTGCTCCCGATCCGTCCCCGTCTTCATCCCCCTCTGCTTCCACTACTTCCCCTGCATCGACCCCATGGCGAACGACGACGCCGCCGCCAAGAAGAAGGCCACGAACGACGCCGAGGCTGCTGCCGCCGCCGCCGCGTTGGCTTGACCAACCGGAGGGTATGATTTGTTCATCCCTCAGCTATCTGTTTATGTGCTTATTCATGTGCTAGTCGTATATCCTGTGTTCATAGATGTCTCGGTTCTATGTACTGTACGTGCTCACATGCTTAGGTATCGGTATGAGTTGCATACTGTGATTTCCATGTTTACTGTTTACTCATGGATTAGTTTAATCGGAAAAGTGCTCATATTTCCAACAATCCAAAAACCTTATTTTAGGCACTTTTCGATTCAAGGCTTCGCTGCTATATTGAAACCGGAAAAGTTTACCGGAACGCATTTTAAGCGTTGGCAGACGAGGACCACCTTGTGGCTCACAACTATGAATGTCTTCTGGGTCAGTGGTGTGATTCCCGATGGAACGATTGATCCTGAAAAGGATAAGACCTTCAGAGAAGCAACCACTGTCTTTGTGGGAGCCATTCTTAGTGTGATCGGAGACAAGTTGGTTGACGCATATCTCCATATGCGCGTTGCCAAAAACTTGTGGGATGCACTCGAAGCTAAGTTCGGCGCAACTGATGCTAGAAGCGAACTGTATGCTATGGAGCAGTTTCATGATTACAGGATGGTTGATAACCGTGCTGTATTGGACCAGGCTCATGAGATACAGTGCATCGCTAAGGAGCTGAAGCTTCTGAAGTGTGAGTTACCGGACAAGTTTGTCGCGGGTTGCATTATTGCAAAACTCCCTCCTACATGGAGGAACTTTGCAACTTCTCTCAAGCACTTGAGACGTGAATTCTCTGTTGAGGATATCATCGGTCATCTAAGTGGTGAGCAGAACTCGAGAGCAAAGGACTCACACGTGAAAGGGGCAGAGGGTTCTTTTAGCGCCAATGTGGTGCAAAAGAATTTTCACAAGTTCAAGGAAAAGAACACTGTCCAACAGAATACTACCTTCGAGAAGAAGGGTAAGAAGAAAGACAAAAAGAGAGATGGCTGCTATACTTGTGGTTCAGAGGAACATTGGGCAAACAAGTGTCCAAACAAGTACAAGAAGCCAGGACAGGACAGGACTCAGAGCCTGTCAATATGACTATGAGCAACAATGATGGGGCAACAGGGTATGGTAATTTGTTTACCGTACTTTCAGTTTGTCAGTCCACCGATTGGTGGATTGACACAGTGGCCAATATTCATGTGTGTGCTGATATGTCATTATTCTCTTCTTACCAGGTCGCAAGAGATTGCTCCGTCCTGATGGGAAATGGCCCGCATGCTTCTGTTCATGGTGTTGGCACGGTAGATCTGAAGTTTACTTCGGAAAAGATCGTGCAACTGAAGAACATGCAGTATGTCTCCGTCATCAAGAAGAATCTCGTTAGTGGCTCCCTTCTTTGTAAAGAAGGGTTTAAGTTAGTATTTGAGTCTAATAAAGTAGTCATATCTTGGTATGGACTATTTGTTGGAAAAGGATATGATTGCGGAGGTTTGTTCCGCCTTTCCCTGGCGGATTTCTGTAATAAAGTCGTGAACCAAATTCATTCTAGCATGAACGAATCTGAGGTTTGGCATCCACATCTTTGTCACATTAATTTCGGTTGTATGACGCGGCTAGCTAAGATGGATTTAATCCGAGCTTCACTTTAGCCAAAGGCTCTAAGTGCTATCCGTGTGTGCAAGCAAAGCAACCTCGTAAGCCTCACAAGCCTGCGAAGGAGAGACACCTGGCATCACTAGAGCTCATACATTCAGATCTGTGCGAGATGAATGGTGTGTTGACTAAAGGTGGAAGAAATACTTCATGACGTTGATTGATGATTCCACTAGATTCTGCTATGTGTATTTGTTAAATACTAAGGATGGGGCTCTACACTACTTTAAAATCTATAAGGCAGAAGTTGAGTACCAACTTGAAAAGAAGATAAAACGAGTTCGGTCTGATCGTGGTGGAGAGTACTTTTCTAATGAGTTCGATTTATTCTGTGCGGAACATGGTATTATTCATGAGAGAACGCCTCCCTATTCACCCCAGTCAAACGGGGTTGTCGAACAGAAAAACCGTACTCTAACTGATTTGGTTAATGCCATGTTAGATACATCGGGTGTATCTAAGGCATGGTGGGGGGAGGCTGTATTAACATCATGTCATGTCCTGAATAAAGTTCCCACGAAGGATAATGAGACTACTCCCTATCAGCAATGGGAAAAGAAAAGAACTACACTCTCTTACTTGCGCACTTGGGGTTGTTTGGCGAAAGTCAATGTGCCGATAACCAAAAAGCGTAAGTTGGGACCAAAGACTGTGGACTGCGTTTTTCTGGGCTATGCCAAGCATAGCGTCGGCTATAGATTTCTAGTGGTGAAATCTGATGTACACGACGTGAAGGTCGGTACGATCATGGAATCTAAAGATGCTACATTCTTTGAGGATATTTTCCCCATGAGAGATATGCAAAGCACTTCTAGACTGGAATCTGATGAGACTCCTGAACCTGCCATTCCGATGGAATATTATGAACACAAAAGTGATGAAAATTCCATGGAGGATGACGAGGAAGCTCCTGTTAGGAGCAAGAGACAAAGGACTGTAAAGTCCTTTGGTGATGATTTCCTCATGTACCTCGTGGATGACGACACTCCTAGTTCTATTTCAGAAGCCTATGCATCACCTGATGCTGACTACTGGAAGGATGCGGTCCGTAGCGAGATGGATTCCATCTTGTCTAACAGGACATGAGAGATCACTGACCGTCCCTATGGTTGCCAACCATTGGGATGTAAGTGGGTGTTCAAAAGGAAGCTTAGGCCCGATGGTACTGTTGAAAAGTACAAGGCTAGGCTTGTGGCCAAGGGATATACCCAAAAAGAAGAAGATTTCTTCGATACTTACTCACCTGTGGCTAGACTGACAACCATTCGAGTGTTACTCTCGTTGGCTGCCTCGCATGGTCTTCTCGTTCATCAAATGGACGTTAAGACGGCTTTCCTTAACGGAGAGCTAGACGAGGAAATTTACATGTAACAGCCAGATGGCTCTGTAGTAAATGGTCAGGAAAGTAAGGTGTGCAAGCTATTGAAATCTTTGTATAGCCTGAAACAAGCGCCTAAGCAATGGCATGAGAAGTTCAATACAACCCTGACATCTGCTGGCTTTGTTGTTAACGAAGCTGACAAATGTGTATACTATCTCTATGGTGGGGGCGAAGGAGTTATACTGTGTCTGTATGTCGATGACATACTGATATTTGATTGAGGAGGTCAAGTCTTTTCTATCTCATAACTTTGAGATGAAAGACCTGGACGTGGCTGATGTTATCTTGAACATCAAGCTACTGAGAGATACTGAGGGTGGAATTACACTTTTGCAATCCCACTATGTTGAGAAGATTTTGAGCCGTTTTGGATAATCGGACTGCAAACCTTCTGCAACACCATATGATCCTAGCGTGCGGATTCGAAAATTCGAAGGCACGGCTGTTGATCAATTGAGATATTCTCAAGTGGTTGGTTCACTCATGTACCTAGCTTGTGCTACTCGGTCTGACATATCATTTGCTGTGTGCAAACTGAGCCGGTTTGTTTCCAATCCAGGAGTTGTGCACTGGCATGCTGTTGAGCGAGTCATGCGTTATTTGCATGGTACTATGAACTATGGAATTCACTATTCTGGGTACCCGACGGTACTTGAGGGGTATAGTGATTCAAATTGGATATCTGATGCTGATGAGATGAAAGCAACAAGTGGATATGTCTTCACACTTGGTGGTGGTGCTATTTCCTGGAAGTCTTGCAAGCAGACGATCTTAACGAGATCGACTATGGAAGCAGAACTCACAGCAATAGACACATCATGCGTCGAAGCAGAATGGCTTCGAGAGCTTTTGATGGATTTGCCAGTGGTTGAAAAGCCAGTCCCGGCTATCCTTATGAACTGTGACAATCAAACAGTGATTGCCAAGGCTAAGAGTTCAAAGGACAATCTGAAATCCACAAAGCACATAAGAAGAAGATTGAAATCTATCAGAAAATCAAGAAACTCCGGAGTGATAGCGCTGAATTATATCCAGACTACTAAAAATCCGGCAGGCTCTTTTACGAAAGGGCTATCACGGATTGTGATAGAAAATGCATCGAGGGAGATGGGCATGAAACCCACGTAAGTTGCCATGGGGGTAACCCAACGTATGTGATCGAAGATCCCGTGAATTAGGACCTGGAAAAACAACTTTTGTCTTAATGTGTTCCAAAGCTTGTGTAAGCAAGATGCTATCCTACAGAGCATTCTTTGGAGAAACACACCTATGTGAGCCCGACTGCTGGTCACAGTCTATGAGATTGGGTAATCTCTAGGAGCTCATAAGAAGGTAAGGAGTATGCCTAATAAGCTCCACCCGTGGGGTTTAGCCTTCGACAGCCACGTATCAGCTGACAATAGGCGAAACTTCTGCACGCTAAACTGACAATTCAAGGCATAGTCCATTGTTCAGTTGTGAAGAAGTCTAATCCTGTTGCTCTAGGTGGAAGTTCAACTTAACAGTCTCCACTGAAAATTCTGGTATATCGAACATTGTTTGGAACAGTTGACAAACTTATGTGCCTCGAGATCTGGTAGGGGATTGTTGGATTATCGATGGGCTTAGGCCCATATAAGACAATAATCCCTGGTTAATCTCTAAGGCCTATTTAGGTGCATGGCAAGTGGTGGGAAGTTTAGTACCATACTGCTAGTGGAGTGAGAGTGAGACCCCTTTATAAGGGCTGCTATACCACATGCCATTGGGAGCTTGGGAAGAGGAGTTGTACACGCGCGCTCCTCCGCCGCCGCCCACCTCGCCTCATCACGACGCGCGCGCGCGCCGCGAGTTGCGAGAATGAGCCGAGCCGAGCCTTATTTTTGTCGGTCAGTAATGGTTAATTAATCTCGGATTAATTGACGAGTTGCTATAGTAGTGCCACTGTCCAAGACGTTGGACCGTGGGCTGTTCGCGGACTCGATCGTGTGCCTGAGCCCAGGCCCATCTACCTGACGGCCTATATAAGGAGGCGCTGGCATGTGGAGTGAACCCTAACTCAGTTCACTCACTCCCTCCTGCACAACCCTAGCCGTCATCTACTGTTTCTCTCAGTGTGCTGCTTCTGGCGATCCCATCCCGACGACCGCGTGCACGGTTGGTTGGGAGAGCAGGTGCCTCCGGAACCCTGTTGTAACACCCCTCTGTAATGAGCAACAGTAATCCATGATGATTATGCTAAGACACTGTGATTCGCAATGCTTGATCAAAGTGGATTCATATCTCATTTCAAATTCCTCCACTGAATTCAATTCAAATCATAAGTGAAATTTGAAGTTGCTCAAAAATTGCTGGAAAATAGTTCATGTTGTAGCAAATATTCCAAAACAATTTCTTGTTCAGGAAAACAACATCACCTATTTGCTAAAATGGGCTAGAGCATTTAAAACAGTGCAAAAACAACAATTTAAATGCCATTTCCATTTTTGAAAAATTCAAATGGATTCAAAAATTTCCCAAACTTTTTGTGGCAGTGCAGAATAATGCAATGTATTTTGTGGACAAGTTTCACATTTTACAAAATGCATTTGGCAGCTCATTTATTTTGCAAATCCTTTCTGTAAAATAAAAACAGAAAAGAAAAATAAAAAGGCCTAATCCGACCAGGCCTAAGTGCACAGTGCACTCGGCCTAGCCCACTCCGGCCCTTCTCCCTCCTCCCGCTCTCTCTCCTCCCCGTGTCATCGTCACCGTGGCCGCGCGCGCGCCGGCCAGCGGGCGACACCACGGCGCTACAGGTCCGGCGAGGGGATAAGGATGCGCCCCCTTGGCCTCCCCGTTGCCCTAATCCACTCTCCCCCTCTCTCCCTCGCACGCCTCTCTCTCTCTCTCGCGCGCAACCGAACGCGCCCGCCGCCGCACGCCGTCGATCCCGCGGCCACCGAGCTCCTCCCGCCTCGCCACCGTGTCCGCGAGCTGCGCCGTGCTCGACTACGTCCCCTACGCCGAGCCATTCGAGCCGGGAGCCACCGCATCGCCGTCCCCGCCTTCTTCTTCCTCCTCGGTCGCCGTCGACCTCGCCGTCGATTCGCTGCCGTGCTGTGCTCCAAAGCTACCAACGGGCCACCGTGAGCCTCCCTGGTGAGCACCGCCCCTTTCCCCTCTCTCTCCGAGCTCGTGCGCGTCCCTTAGCTAGCTTCTTGCCGTGGCCGTACCCGCTGCCACCGACGAGCTCGCCGCCGTGGTCTTAGCCACTGTCACGCGCGGCCGAGACTCGCATCGAGCTCCTGGAGCTAGTGCGAGTCCAACGCCACCACCCGCTTGCCTCCCCGTGCCCCACATCACTGTAAACGCCGTTGCCCGATTCCGGCCGCCGCTCGCCGTGGTCGTTCCGGTCAACTTCGGCCGATTCTGGCCAAGCCACCGCCACCACTCGACGTAGCGCGAAGCGCACGTTCGAACGGTGCCTCCCGCGCGCCAAATGGCCGCCGGATGGCGAGATCCGATGCGCGCCCATGCGCCTCCGCCGCGTTTGGCGTCGCCGGCGACGAGCCGCCGGCCACCGCCGACGTGGCCGCCACGTGGGGCTCCCTGGGTCACTGACCAGTGGGCCCAGGGGCCCCAGTTGACCACGTTGACTGGTCAACGTGCTGACATGGCAGCACAGTGCCGCTGACATGCGGGCCCCACCCGTTTAATTAACGTTTTATAATTAAAACTTAAATAGTTAATTTAGTTAGACACTGACAATGGGGCCCCACCTCCCTAATCAACCTAATTAGTTTAATTTAATCTCTGTTTAGTACTATGTCTATGACATGTGGGACCCAGCTGTCAGGTTTGACCTGGAACAGTTGGGGTTGACTGGCTGACGTCATGCTGACATCATGCTGATGTAGTAAATCCTTTTCTATTAATTTCGAATTAGATTTAAATTCCAGAATTTCAGAAAATGGTTTAAATCTTTGAAAAATCGTAGAAAATAAACCGTAGCTCGGATCGAAAAGTTTTCTACATGAAAGTTGATCAGAAAAACGAGACGAATCCGAATATGTGGTCAAAAGGCTTGACCATCACTCCTATCTAGATGAACATGGAACCTTCCCCTCCGGTTCAGTATACCGATAACTGCCTAAAAGCCGGGAAAATACCCCAGATATTTTCCCGCTTCGTCTGCAACGTGTAGCATTGCATTAGGTCGCCACCAGCACAGCATATCATCATGCCATGCATCTGTATTGCTTTGTTTGCTTTTATTTATTGTTTCTTCCCCCTCTTCTATCCGGTAGACCTCGAGACCGACGCCGCTCCGGAGTGCGGCTACATCCCCGGCGACCCCTCTTTTGCCGCAGAGCTTCCAGGCAAGCAAACCCCCTTGAACATGCCTATATCACCTATTCTTTCTCCCTCATCCTTGCATTAGAATTGCTACAGTTGTTGTTCCGAAATACCTATTCTGATGCATAGCCTGTTTTTTTAAACTGCTATTGATACCTTACCTGCTTTCCTATATGCTTAGTATAGGTTGGATAGTAAACCATCTGTGGCCCTCATCCTTGTCCTAGTTGCCCCTCTTTAGTACCAGTGCCCTGATCGAGGTGATCGATGGGCTGAGACCGACACATCACCGCACACTCCCCTAAGTTGCTCGACTCTGCAGAGCTACCATCGAGTTCCGAGGGTGATACCTCTTATCTCACTCCTGAGGTTGCCTCTGTAGTATAACTAGTTGGTTGTGGGTTACCGAGGGTGATTCCTCTTTCACCACCTCCGATGATGCATATGTCGTGCAACCCTTCAAGTGTGAACCCATCGAGGGTGATTCCTCTGAGTTCACCTTGACGAATACATCTAGTAGGAATCCAACGAGGGTGATTCCTCGGGTTCCTTCTTGATGTTAAAGACACACGGTTACTTTGACTTTACTACAGATACTTGTTAAAGTCGGGTCGGCCCCGAGGGGTACCCGCAAGTGATGTGATGTGGAGTCGGGTCGACCATGAGGGTACCCGCGAGATAATTACGTGGCACGGCCGTGCATTCTTAGCTCTTGCCGTAAGTCCACGAGACGGGGCGACGGGGTCACATGATCGTGGATCTCTGCTCGTTTCTGCGAGCTCCCAACACACTAATGGGTTAGGATATGTGATCTGAGTAGGCCTCTGACCTTTTCGCACTAACCACCACGCGGGAATAGTATGGGCACTCGGCGTCGTATGTATCAGCCGAAGCTCTTCAGACGTCAGCGGTTGAGCGACGCGCGCCGGGTTGGACTGGGAAAGCCTGCGCTTGTATTAAGGGGGCTAGGTCTGCTCACCGGCCGCGTTCGCAACGCGTAGGAGTGCAAAGGGCGATGGGCCCAAGACCCCTGAGCGCTTAGGGTGTAGACCGGCGTGCTGGCCTCTCTGTTGAGCCTAGGTAGGGCTACGACGTGTCGATCAGCCGAGGCCGGGCATGGACCAAGTAAGTGTGTCCAGCCAGAGTTAATCGAGTGTGTTGTGTAAGTTGGTGCACCCCTGCAGGGAAGTTTATCTATTCGAATAGCCGTGTCCCCGGTAACAGGACGCTCGGAAAATATCCCGATCTTCTACAACTAGAAGTGGTTTGAATATTATAGCTCCGGGATCGCTTTCTCGCAGGGAGTCGAGGAAGGATCTCTGGGCGTTGTTACTACTGGTTGCTACTACTATATTTATGTGCTAATCTGCACTCTTCTAATGCTGCAAGACGCTGAAGATGCTAGTCTTCGTTAGGCTAGGCCTTTCTCTCTATTCTGGCATTCTGTAGTCTAGTCCACTGATACAGCCCTTCCTTGATACCAATGCATAGATAGAATAGATCTGATGTAAGTCTTGCGAGTACTTTGGATGAGTACTCATGGTTGCTTTGCTTCCCCTTTTTCCCCATACCCGATTGATGCGACCAGATGATGGAGCCCCGGAGTCAGCTGCCCCAGTCGGCGACTACTACTACCCCTTTGGTGGAGAGTACTACTACGTGGAGACCGCCGACGACCAGGAGTAGATAGGAGACACCCAGGCAGGAGGCCTACGCCTTTTCGTTTCAGTGTCGTTGTTTTACCCAGTCTTCTTAAGGCATATCTGTTTAACTTTTATGTCTGTACTCAGATATCTAATGCTTCCGCTGATGCTTGTAAGACTCGAGCTTATGTATTCGAGCCCTCGAGGCCCCTGGCTTGTAATATAAAGCTTGTATGACTTTTATTTGAGTTTAGAGTTGTGTTGATATCTTCAAGTGAGTCCTTAGACTTGATCATGTGCATTTGCGTGTATGATTAGTGCACGATTAAGTCGGTGGCGTCACACCTGTCGTTCGAGATCCTTCCCGGGAGAACGGCAATAAGGTTTTTGGGGAGCGTCTCGACGCGACTGCTCCCGATCGTCCCCGTCTTCGTCCTCCTCTGCTTCCACTACTTCCCCTGCATTGACCCCATGGCGAACGACGCCGCCGCCGCAAAGAAGAAGGCCACAGACGATGCCGAGGCAGCCGCTGCCGCCGCCGCGTTGGCTTGGCCAGCCGAAGGGTATGATTTGTTCATCCCTCAGCTATCCGTTTATGTGCTTATTCATGTGCTAGCCGTATATGTTGTGTTCATAGATGTCTTGGTTCTATGTACTGTACGTGTTCACATGCTTAGGTATCGGTATGAGTTGCATACCGTTATTGCCATGTTTATTGTTTACTCGTGGATTAGTCTAATAGAAAAGTGCTCTTATATCTAACATTTTCAACAATGAGAGATCACAGAACAAATGTACTGGATAAGTACGGACGTACGTGACTGGAACTAAAACAGGAGATGCTTGATCTAGTCTAATTTCCATGGGCGATAACAGAAATATACCTTTCATTGTGTACTTGATCTTCTTCTTTAGCGCCATCTAATCGCGGGTCGCAGGCCTGCCGAGTCACCGTCACTGGTCGCGGCCTCGCCAAGTTGCCATACACGGTCACGGCCTCGCCTCGCTGGTCCACGGCCGGCGTCCGCCGTCAGTTGTGCACATGCCCTACTTCCCTGCTGGCGGCCGCTTTCGCACGCACGATCGAAGGGGTAGACATTTTTTTTAGATAAGATCGAACGAGTAGACGAGCAGTCGAAAGATCCACCATAATCTTAGGCGTGCAATCAACCCACACGCACAGCCCACCAGCATCCAGGCCCAGTAGGAGTCATGGCTTAACTCAAAACATAAAAGCTGTATTGGGCTAGTACTATACGTACGTATTTGCAGCAGAGGTTTGGTATGGCGTGCGCCAAACCTCGCCAGATTGCTGGCTTCTGCTCTGTCCCCGTTGCTGTGGCGTTGTCTCTGACGTCATGGTGGAGCAGGGAGGTTTTGTCGTTCAGGAGTACGCGCAGATGGTTGTCTACGCAATTGACAGTCGGAAGATGGAGCATCTTGTGATGGGTTTATGGCTGGAGGCTGATAGTTCTGGTTTCCTCCTCCGACGCCATCGTCACGCGGGGGTGTCAGTTCTGAAGTTCGATGGCGTGTCCGGGGCCATGTTGCCTCGGTATGATTCTTTCAACGGCAATGGTTTTGCTTCTGGCAAACTACTTTGGAGGTTCGTAAAGCTGCTGATCAGCAATGGAGCCGCGTCGAGCTTGGGTGAAGAGGTGATCTGTCTTCTTCCCCTTTGGTGGCCGCTTCGGTGGTGTCGAAGGAAAGGGACAGACGCTGGTATTTTGCATAGGATTTTCTTATCTTTTCAGTCATGTAAGGTCGGTGCTTACGTGCCTTGTAACTTGATTTTTATTCTATAAATAAGACACGTATTACCATGCAAAAAAAAAAGATTGCTGGCTTCTGCTCATACGTACACATATATATTCATCCCTATGAACACACGCACACATTATCCCTATGAGCACCTCCAAGAGACTGAGCCGGCACATTATCTTGAGATTGACGAAGT